>JASBNA010000045.1:0-384359 GCA_038087015.1 Cerrena zonata | reverse complement strand
TTTGGAGCCAATATTGACGTAAGTGGGCCAATGGGATCAGGTCAATTGACTCCAGGTATCTTAGCAGCATTTGGTACCTCTGGTTATCCAGGTGAACCTCCATTACTAGAAGAATTAGGCATAAATTTTAATCATATCAAAACAAAGACTCTAGCCGTATTGAATCCTTTGAATAGAAATATTCACTCTGATATTATGGCTGATTCGGATTTAGCAGGTCCCATTCTATTCGTGATGTTATTTGGAACATTATTATTATTAGCTGGTAAAGTACAATTTGGTTACATTTATGGTGTAGGTTTATTTGGTACTATCAGTTTACATTACTTATTTAAATTTATGAGTGAAGAAATTACTATTGACTTGATAAGATCGGCATCGGTTATAGGTTATTGTTTATTACCTTTGGTTTTGATAAGTGTCTTTGGGGTTTTCATATCTTTAGATAATCTATTAGGATTTATCTTAAGTGCAATTGCGGTATTTTGGTGTACATTCTCTGCTTCTGGATTCTTTGTCGTTGTTCTTAAATTAGACAACGTTAGACCTTTAATTGCTTATCCGTTATTCATATTCTATAGTGTTTTTGCCTTGATGGCAATTTTTGTTGAAAAAAATTAAAGGTTTTGTTTCATATAAAATTCCTAGACATCAAATATTTATTTTCACCTTTTCTCATTCCACGATTCTTTGACATGAATTAATGTCTCTCTTGTATATTATATAATCTTTCAGCCTCTTGTCATACTCTATTTTAATACTACATATTATACTATTTCCTACTGGTAAGAGCGAGCCAACTAAATCGAACGACTGAAAAAAAAAAAAAGACTGAAAAAAAAAAAAATGAAGCGATAATGAAACCCCAACCTTAATGTTTCTGATCAAGAGACAGTATTCCATGTCCTTTTTGAATAGTATAAGGCGATGTGGCCTTTTCAAACCTCTGCATAACTATGTAAGTAAGGTTACCTTCTCCTCAACTACGCTACGTTCGAAATCCTTGTACGTTACAACCCCGATTTTCTACGTCAATGCCAGTCCACATTTGGGCCATTTATACTCCATGCTACTTTCGGATACTAGAGTAAGATGGGAAAAGCTAAATCCTAAAAACAAAGCCTTTCTTTTAACTGGAACCGATGAGCATGGACTCAAAATTCAAGAAGTAGCAGCTAAACAAGGAATTGAATGTCAAGAATTGGTTGATCTGGTATCACAGAACTTTAAAGTATTAGCAGAAAAAATGAATATCAAATACGATAGATTTATTCGAACGACCGACGATGATCATATTGCAGCAGTCAAGTACTTCTGGGAAATCATGGAATCAAAAAATTTAATTTATCAAGGATCTCATAGTGGATGGTATTCTATCAGTGACGAGACTTTCTATCCAGAAAATCAGATTGAATCGATAACTGATGCAAGCACTGGCGAAGAAAAAAAAATATCAAAAGAGACTAAAAACGAAGTAAAGTATCAAGAAGAGACTAATTATTTTTTCCGATTATCAAATTTTCAAGATGACTTAATTCAGTTTTTAGAAAACAATCCTAATTTCATTACGCCACAGAATAAGTATAATGAGCTATTGAAGGAATTAAAGGAGTCCAAGTTGACTGATCTTTCAGTTTCCAGACCATCGTCCAGATTGAACTGGGGGATTGAGGTCCCAAATGATCCATCGCAAAAGATATACGTTTGGTTTGATGCATTAATGAATTATCTTACCGCTGCCGGATTTCCTGGTGAGTTTAAATCACAAAATGGTCTATATGATACCCCAGAAAATAACTTATGGCCAGCAACCCATGTGATAGGTAAGGATATCATTAGATTTCATTGTATATATTGGCCAATATTTTTGATGGCAGCTGGAATCGAATTACCAAAACAAGTGATTGTTCATTCGCATTGGCTTTCCGATGGATTCAAAATGAGTAAAAGTTTGGGGAATGTGGTCGATCCCATGTCAACCAATGAATATTACGGACAAGATGCATTAAGATTTTTCTTAATGGAAAATTCAAATATCGAAACTGATTGTAACTATAGCGAAAAGAATTTTTTCCATACTAGAGAAAACTTAATTGGCAAATATGCAAACTTGATTACAAGATGTGGAGGAGCATCTTTTAACATAAGGGAAGCGGTTGACAATTACGATCAAGGGAAATTCAATGACATTGACCAATTACTTAAAACCCACTTATTCAATCAAGAAGACCTAGAACCGATTCTTGAAGTGAAGAACGAATTACTCCAAGATTTGAATGGCTTATATGAATCAATGAATGGGAAGTTTAGTTCATTTGATCAAATGAAAGCCATTCAGGATTGGTGGTCGGTGAATGAAAAGGCCAACCTATTATTTCAGCTTGGCCAACCTTGGATCTATAAAAAAGCAATCAACAACGAGTCTTCGGAAGAAAAGAAACATGCTTATGAGATGATCAGAAGCTTTTATGTATTCATGGCTGCAGAAACTGGAAGAATTGCATCTATACTCATCCATCCAGTCATGCCAGAACTATCAACAAGATTCTTAGACCGTTTGGCGGTGGATGCCGCCAAACGTAATTCCGATTACTGTACTATTGGCAGTGATCCTACGTACGGAACAAATGCCAACTCAAAGCTGCATAAAGTGCCAATAGAACGAGTCCCCATGAGAGGTGACTAATGTAAATAGACAAACTACTAGAGTAAATAACAACTTAAATACAATTTAAATAAATAGAACCAGCTTAAATAATTTGAATAGATATATCTAACTGAATATTAGTAAGAAAACACCCAGACACCACACACCCTCTAATGCACAAAATACAAACCGTTGTCGAGGCCCGTCTTTGGAAAACCCATTCAGCAAGTCGACCCAGTGTCAAAATGGTTGCAAATTTCCTGATTCTATTGCAATCAAGATTAACTTTGAAATAATCAAGGGTCGAAACAGAATTAAATTCGGTTGCCATTCCCATATCTTGGGTAACAACAAAAAATCAACAATTTTACAAGAGCCTATACCACTTACATTCCTGCTGGACTGCTCCAACATCACCTTGGTAAAGTTGTACATGTCGTATCAAGGGTTCGCTTCCTCGCCATCAGCTTTCATCTCACCTCGTCCGCTTTGGCGTATCTTTTTCAAAACTGACGGTTTTTGACTTTTTTTTTTTTTTTACTGCGGGCATTTTGTTTGCGCCTGACGATTTATTTCAAATTTTGAGGCAATTACTAAAAGAAAACGGTGCGCGCACGACGGTCCACCATACAAACTGAGGAAAAAAAACAAAAAACCCAGCGAGATTTGAGATTATATTGGGTTCTACAAGTATAGTTATCATTAGATAGTGACATTCATTACCTTTGACAGTATTTGAACTTACGTGTTGTCAGGTTGATTTAAGTTAGGTTGGCTTATCTTGTTTTTTTTTTTTTTTCGTTGGTTGTTCAGTGTATTATCCTTTGGAAAAGCTTTGAGAAATAGGTTGCGTAAAAAGTGCTAAATACTTCTGGCAAAAACGATATTAGAGAGGATTTTCCATCAGTTTTCGGGATTGAAATACACTTGGAGGCTTTCTTTGAATTTGTGAATTGAATAGAGTGATTATCCGAAATATCTAATATTGTCTATTGATAATAGACTTTAAACTATTCATTGAAGAACGATAAAAATTAACTTTCACCATATTTTCCGTAACTTTTTCATATAACCCATCCAAGTACTTGGAAATGACGAAAAGAACCAGGCTGTCGAGATTAGAGCAGTTGAATGGTGGTTTCCCCGGCGAGGACGATGATATCGTGGGTCCTCCAAAAAGAAACCGGGTAAATATCTCTTATAATGAAGAGTCAAATGAGGACGACTTAGAGGATGCTGATGCTACAGATGATAATAAGGATTCTGGCCCAAATACCCGCCAGCGCGGCCCGGTTGTTGACGATGAAGACGAAGATGAAGATGTTTTGCCGCCAACTTCGTCCGACGACGAAAAAGATGATCCTAATGAAGAAGATTACGTTGAAGATGACGAGGACGCTGGTCCACGAAGACGTGGAAGAAAGAAGGACAAACCAAATAGATCGAGACGTGTTTTGTCTGATGATGAAGATTTCGAGGACGACGGTGAAGACCCGGAGGATGAGTTCCTAGAAGAACTTAAAGAAAAGAAATTTGTCGCTACAGATGATGATGAAAGCGAAGACGATTATGCTTATGGTTCCCGTCCTGCCAAAAAGAGAAAAAATCGCTCTCGGTCTAGATCAGTGGAACCCAGAAGAGGCAGGTTAACAAGATCAAGAGCTTCAGTGGAACCAGAAAAATTCGAACAACAATCAGAACCAGAAGAAGAAGATAGCATCCGTAAAGAAATTGAAGATTTATATGATTCTTCTCCTGATCCAAGTCCCATAAAACACAAGCTTCGTGAAAGAGGTAAAATAGATTATACGATACCTCCTCCAATAACAAATGAAGCTCAATTTGATTCTGCACCTCCTATTGCAGCCAATTCATTTCCTTCCTTCAATAAGGGAAGACCGCGAAAACAAAACATTAATAAAAATGAATATAGAAAAATTTTGTTTCCCACGGCCGGTCCATTTGGTGGGAGTGATGTTTTATCCTTATTTGGCACTAATATACCTCCAGGAGGGATTCCAATTCCTGGTATGACCGATAATAATAATTTAACTGCAATTGGTCAAAATGTAAGTGATTCAGATTCTTCTGAAGATGAAATTGCCCCAATTAATGGCCTGGCAACTGTTTCAAAAAAACCTTCGAAATCATCAAACCCTGGTCAATTATCAGCTGGTGGTAATGTTTTGGGTTCTGGTAATTTAATCAAAGCTGGTGGACCTAATGAAAAGGATAAAAAGAAAAATAATTTAAGTGATACCGATCCTTTAGGAGTTGATATGAATATAGATTTCTCCGTAGTTGGTGGTTTAGATAATTATATCAATCAATTAAAAGAAATGGTTGCTTTACCTTTATTATATCCAGAATTATATCAAAATTTTCATATAACTCCTCCAAGAGGTGTTTTATTCCATGGTCCTCCCGGTACTGGTAAAACTTTAATGGCAAGAGCTTTAGCTGCTAGTTGCTCTACGTCCACAAGAAAGATAACATTTTTCATGAGAAAAGGTGCAGATTGTTTGAGTAAATGGGTTGGTGAAGCTGAAAGACAATTAAGACTTCTTTTTGAAGAAGCTAAAAATCAACAACCTTCTATAATCTTTTTCGATGAAATAGATGGTTTGGCCCCAGTTAGATCTTCAAAGCAAGAACAAATCCATGCTAGTATTGTTTCAACCTTGTTGGCCTTGATGGATGGTATGGATAATAGAGGTCAAGTCATTGTTATAGGTGCAACTAATAGACCTGATTCTGTTGATCCTGCTTTAAGAAGACCTGGTAGATTCGATCGTGAATTTTATTTCCCATTACCAGATATAAACGCTAGAAGTGAAATCTTAAAGATTCATACCCGCAAATGGTACCCTCCTCTACCATCAGAATTCATGAATAAAGTTGCCGCTTTAACAAAAGGCTATGGGGGTGCTGATTTAAGGGCTTTATGTACGGAAGCCGCTTTGAATAGTATTCAAAGAAAATATCCTCAAATATATCAAACAAATGATAAATTGAAAGTTGATCCTACCAAGGTTAGAGTATTGGCCAAAGATTTTATGTTAGCCATCGATAAAATCATTCCTTCTAGTGCAAGATCAACCTCTTCTGGTTCGGCGCCATTGCCTGATCATTTAAAGCCTTTGTTGGAGAAAACCTTCAATGAAGCTACGGATAAATTAGAAAATTTATTACCAAACTCAATCTCCATTGGTAAAAAGAAAAAAGTGACTGCTCTAGAAGAAGCTTCTTATTTGGATCCCACCGCTAAAGATGCTGATGGTGGGTTTTCTAAGCAAGAATTATTGAAGAATTTAGAAAATGCAAGAATTTGTAAACCTCACCTATTGATATGCGGTGATCAAGGTTTCGGCCAACAATACATCAGTTCGGCAATTCTTAATTTCTTAGAAGGGTTCCAAGTTCAATCTTTAGACTTAGGTAATGTATTCGGTGATTCTACTCGTACCCCAGAACTGTGCATAGTTCAGACTTTTATTGAGGCAAAGAGACACCAACCATCGATCATTTTCATCCCCAATATTGATATTTGGTTTCAAGTTATGCCATACTCGGCCAAGGCCACTCTCACAGGTCTATTAAGAAATTTAAAGAGTACCGAAAAAGTCTTGTTGTTGGGAATCTCTGAAACTAATCAAGATGAACTTGATAATGATATTAAATTAATGTTTGGTTTTAATAATGAATCCAATAACGTTAGATTGACAGCACCAGATAAAGAAGCCAGATTGAAATTTTTCAAAACATTAGAAAATACCTTAAAAATGAAACCATTTGAGTTTATCAATGACTTGGAAAATAGACCTAAAAGGAAATTGAAGAAGCTTGAGATTCTCCCACAAGAAACGCCTAATGACCAAGCTCAAGTGAAAAAACAACTCAAAGAACAGGAATATAATGATACGAAATTGAAAAATATCTTGAAAATTAAGTTGGCAGGTTTGATGGACTTATTCAAAAATCGTTATAAGCGTTTTAGAAAACCAATTATTGATGAAAATATGTTGTACCATTTATTTGAACCGGCCATTTTACAAAATCCTTTGAATCAATATGAAGTGCTTTATATTAAATCAACTGACCCCAAACACAAGAATATGATTCAAGAATTGAGTACTGGTAAATTTTACTACAATATGGACTTGGATATCATTGAGGAACGTTTATGGAATGGATATTATTCGGAAGCAAAACAGTTTCTCAAGGATATCAAGCTTATTGTGAAAGATGCAATTACTTCTGGTGACAGAGAAAGAATTTTGAAAGCAAATGAAATGTTGACCAATACTCAATTCGGGATCGACGACTTCAATAATCCTGAATTTGCAAAAGCCTGTAGAGACATGAGAGAAAGGGAAATCTCAAAACAAGAAAAGATTTTGGAGGAACATTATAAATTACAGAGAGAATTTGCAAAAAGACAAGCTGAAAATTTAAATACTTTGGATTTGAATGGTGTACCTATACCTGATGCTCCTCTCGTTACCACTAACATAATCAAGGATTCTACCGTTGAAATTGAAAGTGGTGAAGATAAACCCGTTACTAGTAACGGTGTTTCATACGAACAACCTCCGGTTGAGTCTAACGGGAAACTTGAAGAAGATGCGAAAACAGAGACCAACTTACAGCAGAACCAAATGAAGACTAACAGCGCCGAAGAGGTTGAATCTGAGCATAAAGACGACTTTAAGGAGACAGAGAAGAACATCAACAATGAAGTTTTACCTTCCAAAGCTACTCTCACCAACCCAACAGCATCAGAACGTTCTGAGGATGTCAACGGGCCTGAGGTTGAGTCGGAGTCAGAGGCTGAGGAAGACCTTAATCATGATTTGACTCGAGAATTAATTCTCGGGGATCGTGTGCATGAATTCTTCGAGAATGTAATTCCTGACATCACTGAAAGTTATAATATCGAGAAACTTGAAATAGCAATGGCCAAATTTATGGATACCATCTGGACTGATAGAAGTAAGTGGGATAAAACGGAAACGGTTAATAAACTTTTCAATGTGGCGGCTGAATTGAAGACTGCCTTGATTTAATCATGCTACAACTTTTAAAACATATGTACTTTAGTTAATTAATAGATAATACTATCTCTACAAGAAAAATTTGTAATGAACTTTTATATTATAATGAAAAGAAAAAAAGGACAATCAAGTGTTAGGTGAGAATTAAAAATACAAAGTGAAATCTATTATACAAGGTCATTCGGTCGGGGTGTCGAAGCACATCTAATCTTCAGCACTACCGTCTCTTGGTCTATAACTGATGTTTTGTTCCGTCAAATCACTGATAATATGTGGAGGCAATTTACCGTTTATCTTGATGGCATACAATCCCGCCACGAATGAATCTATTCTCAACCATCTTGCTACCCAAGACTGCTTGTTATCTTCTCCTAAAGCAAGTAATCCTTCGAAGGATGGGGAAGTGCAGTCTTGAACTTGATTATCGTCATTATCTTGGAAATGTAAGACACTTTCACAGTTAGGACATCCTTGGTCAACAAATCTTCTGAAAGGTTGAATGATACCGCAAAGCATGCATGCTCTCTCTGTTTTGGTGGACATCTTACCTCTTACTATGTAAAAAAGCTGGCAATTAAATAGCTTTGTCTTGCACGTATTTAGTCAAAAACGAAAATACTCCAAATCTTTTCAAAAACCAAAAAAAAAAATCTGAAAATTTTTGTGTGCGTTAACCAGCTCTTCAATAGATTCAATCTCCTCTAAGCTAATAGAGTTGGTGTTACTAAATCTGAATAGATCTTGATAAAGTGTATGGCTTAGAGATGATAAGGAGTCACATAGCTCATGTCTCGAGAATCGGGGTACGTAATACTCGTGTTAAGATCCAGAAGCGAAATTTTTCATTCGAACCAACAACGATTATTGCATCAATGACAGAGGGCCTACAATTGATTCATACATCAACCGGCGTACCATGGTGGGCTCTCATACCTTTAACGACATTCGCATTACGATCTGTGTGGACGCTTCCTCTTGCGATTATGCAAAGAGTAAAGTCACGTAAGCAAAATGAACTAATGCCAGTGGTAGCTGCTACTAATCCAGTTGCTAAACTAAATCTTGCCAAAAAGGCCCAAGTAGCCAAGGCCCAAGCTGAGAAAGGTTCTGAATCTTTAAAAAACAAGGATGCAACCTCCAGTGACATACTTGCCGTGCAGTCACCTTTAGCTACCATGAAGTATGAACAAATTCTCTTGTTAGCGGCCAAAGAAACAAATAAAAGAAGGAAAAGTCTATTCAAGCAGCATAATGTTCAAGGATGGAAGCTTCTCATCCTACCAGCATTTCAATTCCCGTTATGGATCTGTATGTCACTAACAATGCGAGACCTATGCGGATGGACATCATGGGATACTATGTCAAAAAAACCATTGGACCCTGCCTTGTATAGCGAAGGTATTGCGTGGTTTTCTGACTTGACTACGTACGATAGCTTTCACGTCTTCCCCATTGCTTTGGGTATAGTTTCCTTGTGTAATGCAGAGTTTATGATGAAGACTCACCAACTTTTGAGACCTCGAACTAAAAGAAGATCTTTAAGACCAACGGTATCAGACGCTTTAGGAAACATGTCCAAAATGTCAGTAGCTATTTTAATGGCAATCTCTATGCATGCTCCAATGGCCCTAGTTCTTTTTTGGACTAGTTCACAAGCTTTTTCTTTAGTTCAAAATATCCTTCTTCAAACAATGCTTCCCATTAACTATACCCCAGAAAGACTTATCGATTATAAGAAACTGAAATCAACAGATTCTAAACCCGTTATTAATCAAGAAAGTAGCTCAAATTTGTAAATAGTATAAATGATTACACTTCAAAAAACTGTAAAATATATTCTACATAATAAAGAAAATTATGCAACTAAAAATTGTTCGTTATAATTTCATAATATACATGAACATATTGATAGATATTAGGCTAAATCAATATAGTCCTGTTCATAATTTATAAGCATGAAGTTTTCATCTTCGAGTTCCAAACTTAACTTGTTAATGTTTTTGTTAGTTTCGTTAATTATAGTTTCTAAGCTAGATGATTCGTTGAGGCCTAAGGAAGTCAAAATGTTTTTATTAATTTGGTCACTTAACTTATTGACTTTTTTTTGGTAGTTTTCCAAGATATACATAACACCAGGATAGTTTTTTACTGATTTAGAATCATCAATTAACAAAGCTTTGCATATTTCGTGAACCTTCTTGCTACGACCTTTATCTCTTGAATATTCTGAAAGTAAATATTTACTCCAAGAAATAGCTTTTCCATAGGCTTCCGCTTCAGAGTCACTGGTTTTGTATTCAAAATCAAATTCAAAATTTGAAGAGTTCAACTTTATGTCCAAATATTTCCTTAAAAGATAAAGTAGTTTAACATAATCAACTTCAAATAAAAGTTCACGTAAAACATTTTTATTCATGACGTTTGAATAGTTCGTCTTGAGAAATTTGCTTAATTGGTCAAACTGATTATGGTGTAAATATGGTTTTATTAACTGTCTGTCATACGAATGTGAAGGATGTTTGGGGCCCTCGTCATCTTCTATTTGATTAAGCCCATTGATTTCGTTTTCAAGAGTTTTGAGGTCTTTGTTGAATGCTTTTAAAGTTCCAAGATATCCTTCATGTTCCAAGTACCCACTTATAAACTCATTAATAATTTTGGGGTCATCATTCATGTATGATAGTAACTCTTGGATAGTACTAGGAAACCCATCCTTGAAAGGCATGGTAGTTGGAGGCTTCAATTTCTGGACCTTATCAAGTTCTGTTAAATATAATTGATTTTGTTTTTGAGCTTTATATTCTTTGACATAACTATTAATATTGAATTTGAAGTCCTTGTTACCAAAGTTGGCAATCACTTCAGATTTTGATGATGGGGCAGATGTCTTCATCTTCTTTGTTCCAATGAGCTCGAACCCTATAACAGGATAGACGGAGTTATCTTCTTCATGCTCGAATAAACTGTCTTTTGTAGATAATCTTGACTTAATGCTGTCATAAGGAATAGATCTAACTAGAATACCATTCAAAGTTATGAATACGGATTTGTCAATGAAATTTATTCCACAGCCAACTATATCTGATCTGTATGATTTTCTGTTCTTGGTTTGTGAAATGTTAGTGTTGAACGGGATCTCGAGATCGATGCTACCATTGCTTAACTCATCTGGTTGGGGTCTCCCCAATTGAGAGAGTCTACGATTTAAGTTCATTGCTGCTGATCTTTGACGCGATTCGCCTTCTCTGATAGAGTTTTGGAAACTCAGTTCCTCAAAATTTATAACATGGCTACCCTTCATAATTCCAGCTTTTAAGGATAAATAATGTTGAATCTCATCGCTGAGTTCAACGTATGCATCATTATCCCTATAATAATAGATATCACTCTTGATAGCTTCAAGGTCAACTGGGACCCCTCCTACTTTTGCAGTTCCAGAGGAAGGTCCTGGAGGATCCAAATTAACTTTTCGATTGATGAAACCCATTGAAAAATGAAGGGAATTTTCTGACGATTCAGACGAATCACTCATGTTTATCAATGGCGACGAGTCGTGATTCAGCAGAGATTCTTGTTTTATAGCTAATTCATAATAAAACACGCCAACCAAAGGGCGTACCGGCTTGTCCGTTATGAAATTATACCATTTGTAGGCAAGATCTGGAGATTCTGAAGATGCTGGAGGTGCAATTTTTATACTAGGTGAACCTTTCGAATTACTGATTTCAAAATTGTAACTTCCTTGTAATTGAGCAAAGCTTTCTACTGTCATCAATGGTGCCCATGAAACAGGCAACCCGTAGTCGAAAAACGATCCATCATCGAATTTGATTAGCCTTCTGGGAATATTGTAGCTTCGCGACTCTGTTCTCTTGGTGGATACAAGCAAATCTTTCAAATATTTATCTAATTCATCTACGTAATTATCAGGTATGTGAAACAAATCTTCGTTTAAAAAGACTTCACCAACTTTTTCGGACAACTTGGACGAATAATATTTTGACTCATCTTTCGAGCTGCTCCCTGCATTCCTTTCTTTATCTGCTAAAATTCTATCTCTAAATATTTGCCATAACTCATAGAGCCTAGCATCCGAAATATGTTTGCTATCCATAGGGTCTTTACCCAAGATTCCTAAAATACTAAACTTATAGATAAGCTTTTGCTTCAAAATCTTATCAATATTCTTATCCCCAGTGATCTGGTTCTCAGGAATTATATGTCTTTCGTGTGGGTTCACGTATTTAACAGAATTATGGGAAATCACATTCGAGTTGGCAAGCTCTTCATCTTTGGACATAAGTTGCTGTTTAAGATTGAGCCCATAGCTAGTGTTAAGTAGATAAGGTGGAACCACATACAAGACATCCGAATGGTGGGCCATTGTGGTCAATTTCAATTGTCGAATACGTAGTCTGATCTGTCACTGGTAGCTTCTCCGTATTTCGTTCTTAGCACTCTGTCGCTCTATCCTTTATCGCTAGCACTCTTGTGTAGTTTCTGGTTTTGTGGTGTACGGGTTTGTAGTTGGAGATCGATTTAAAAAAAAGTCAAAGTACCACTGATGAGCTTCACAAGTTGATATCTTTAGGTTCAAGTTTAATGACAGATCATATAGTTGCTGGGGCCCAGAAGCACTTGACTGGGATACCTTTGAGTGTGATTTCCCAAGGGGCAGAAGCATTGGTGTTCAAAACAAATGTACACCCGTATCTGACAAGTCCAAGTCTAGCTAATAAGGAAGCATTCATAATAAAGTATAGGCCACCCAAACCATACAGACATCCAAAGATTGATGCTTCAATTACGAAAAACAGAACCATTGGAGAAGTTAGGTTCATGTCAAAGCTCCAGAAGCTTGGAGTTAATGCTCCGGCTGTGATTCTGGCTGATTTGGACAATGGAATTATCTGGATGGAATATTTAGGCACGGAGCTACCTAATGGCGATGTGAGTTCATTTAAGAATCATTTATGGTACTTAGAAAGAAATAAAGAGCCTTCGTTTTGCACTGATGATGACGTTAAGTTATTATGTCAAGAAGTAGGGAAGCTAATAGGAAAATTACATTTGAATGACATGATTCATGGAGACTTGACCTCATCTAATATTCTATTGCAGGATGGTCAGCCTTTACTTATAGACTTTGGATTATCATCGTACTCTGGGATGCCCGAAGATAAAGCTGTTGATTTGTACGTTTTAGAAAGAGCAATTGATAGTACCCATTCGGTGTATGCCAAACAATACAATGAATGGATGTTAGAAGGATACGAGCAAATACATATGGATAAAGAATACGGGAAACAGGGGACAAAGAAGTTTGTGGAGGTCAGTAGGAAGTTGGATGATGTAAGATTAAGAGGAAGAAAGAGAAGCATGTTGGGATGATGAATGTTTATAAAAATACATAATATATACAAGGAATATTTCTTATAATGCTTCTTCAGTTTTATCGACGATTCCATTAACATTTGAATGCACTGGTTCTCTAGTATTTTTGCGTCTTGGCCATAATGAAGGTAATTTAACTACCTGAAACCTTGGTTCAATACAACGTTCGATAAACCAACTACGTAATTTATTTTCAATTAACGAAGAGATTTTAGGAACGTCTTGTAGTTTAGCTCTTGATCCTATTAATGATTTAACGGTGAATTCCAATCTGTAATCGGGAGAAAATGAAAACATTAAAGCCGTACCATTACTATTACTGGAAGAATCATGGTCCTTGTTATTATTTGATGAGTTATTACCCTGGCTTATATCAGTGAATTCTGGATCATTGGTATTAATTAACGAAACGGTTAAGCAACCCGAAAATCTTACTATAGAAACTGATAGTTGAACTGGTAAAACCGCTGTTAATGGACGAGGGTGATTTAATAATAACTTAGTATCGATACCCAAGGTTAAAGTATCCGATAAATCCACGTCAATCTTAGCTTCCAATCTGCCAGACCCGTCTTTACTGTGTCTTATACGACAATTTGAAAAAATCGGGAAATCGTCACCAATATCAATTTCAGTAATTTTAATCTTGTCTAGATAATCCGGTAATTCCAGTTTAGATAAGAACTCGTTTAAAGAATGATAAATGTTATCGGATAATAGAGCCTCCGTTCTCAACTGGGAGATTGTTTGGGCAATTAAAACATTAAACCAATCTAAAGATTCTGAAGAATGATTATCGACGTCATAGTAGGTTTTTTCTAATATACTTGCTAATTTAGATTTGGTAACTTTAACATGTTCGTCTTCATTATCGGATAAATAATTATCCATTAGATCTTTATCTTTATCTGATTTTTCAGAATTGACTTTATCTCTTTTAACTATGACATTAGAAGCA
The DNA here is from genome assembly GCA_038087015.1 of Cerrena zonata. NCBI lineage: Eukaryota > Fungi > Basidiomycota > Agaricomycetes > Polyporales > Cerrenaceae > Cerrena > Cerrena zonata. Next base: position 370,306 of record JASBNA010000045.1, on the reverse strand, counting down.
TCTTTACTTGAACTTTTAGGAGAAATTGTTGTTGAATCAGCGAACACAAAGAATTTGATAAATATTCCAATTACAAATATCACACTTAATTGACCAATAATGAGGCCTTGCGTGAAGCTCCAATTCAAGTTCAGAGATGTATTTATTTGATTAGGAGTTGTTTGTAAGTATGAATTATCCTTTATGAATGATTCTTTATGTTGTAATAGTTCTTGTTGTTGAAGCTTTAATTGGCGTTGAAGATGATCATAAACCTGATCGATGATTACACTTTTATCATAGTCATCTGAATAAGGAGACGGAGTGGAATGGATTATATCATTAGACATCTTTACTTTCCAAAGTATAAGTATATATAATATGTATGGATACAATTTTTTAGATGCGCAATAGAAAATGTTTATTTAGGCCCGATGCTAAAGATATAAATACGAAGTATATACAAGTCAAATAATCAAGTTTTCTTTGATTTTTGGCTTACTGGTTTCTTAATTTTTCTAGGAGTGGTTGATTTCACTTTCTTTGGGGATTTTGGTTTCTTGGTTTCTTTATTAATTGGTAAATCGCTTTCATTTGAATCTTCATCATGAGAATCTTCAACTTTAATCCAATCTTTCACGTTTGAAAAAATTGATTTTGGAGGACGATTTAAATCACGATTTTTATTACCGATATATTTTGAGGCAAATTCCGTCAAGGGACTAGTTGCTCTTGAGTTTTGGTCTTCAAAATCACTATTCAAAGAAGAAGAGGACCCATTTGGTTTTTTATCATCCAAAGAATGATTATCAAAAGATCTTCTACCTCTAATATATTCTCTTACCTCGAAATATAAATCTTTTGAAACGTTATTTATACTATTTTTATTTTTCATCCAAGCCGATCTGAAATCATTTATATGTTTTTTAAATTCTAATTCATTCTTCTTTAACCAACTAACATTTAATTCTTTTCTAGTGGCTCCACGAGCAAAATTTCTCATTAAATATTTATCATAATCTCTAATGATTTTAGTAATTATATCAGAAGTTGAAATACCTTCAGTTCTTTGAGTAGATAAGAACATTCCTTGTTGTTTAATTGGTTTATAAACGTCATCCGATTCTGCAGAAACATAAGGTTCATCATCATGAGCAACATAATCAATCTTATGTTTTTTCAAAAATTCTGGAGTCACTGCCCAAGGACAATTTGGAATAACTTCATCAACCCATTTACAATGTAATAAAGTTTCACACCGTTGATTATCAGTTAAAACAGTTAAACCTTTTCTTTTATGAGTTTCCACATCACTAGGAACACCACAAACTAATTCAACATTTTCAAATGATTTTTTAGCTTGCTCTAATTGTTTCATATGACCAAGATGAAATAAGTCAAATACCCCATCAGCATAAATTCTAACCGGTCTATCTTTAGGAGGAAGATTGAATTTAAATCCCTTTGGTCTGAATTTTCTTAAGTCTTCTGGTAATTCTTCATCTAATTTACGTTCATTGGCTTCGAACTCTTCCTCTTCCTTAGTTTTAATTTTTCTACGTTTGTTATTGATTTCATTCTTAGGTTCAATCTTCAAGATTTCGGAATCCAGACTATCATGTTCTTGATCATCTGAGCTTAACGGAGTGGGTGTCGAGTTATTCGATTGAATTTCATCATGACTCCTTTTTTTATTCTTGCGGAAAACTGACATCAATTTAGGTCCAAATGAATCAACCGATAATGTTCTTGCAAGTGGCGATCCCGATTTCTCTGGAATATCTTCAGTTGGCTTGGCCATGCTCATATAATTGGCTTATACTAATCTACAAAGGAAGAAGGGAAGAAAGAAGCAAGAAAGAAGGAAGACAACAAGCAATAGGCTAACTTTGTTTTTTTTTTTTTTTTTTTTTCCCTTCCTTCTGTCTCAATGTTTATTAGCCAACAAACGTTTAATTTGCTTCCCTTTGTGTACAGTGTACAGTATACTTTGTTCGAGCTCTACACCCATATCACTTCATTCCTTGAGTTCAATTGGCACTGTTCGACCAAGTGACAATGACTCTTGAGCAGTAAAGATTACTGCAGAACAAAATACAGAACACACGCTGGAAACGCCCTGGAGTACAGGCAAAGTTGAGAGATGTAAAGAGCCGAAGGTGTTAAGGTGTTGAAAGGTGTTGAAAGGTGTTAAAAGGTGTAATAAAAAGTGTTGATAGTAATGTGTTAATAATTGATGCAAACTAGTAATTGATCAAACTGGTAACTATTTGACAGAGTCAGGCTGATCCGAGCATGTGAAAAGGGCGTTTTGGAGGTACGGGTTTTGGGTTTGGTGAGAGGTACGGGTGGGTGGTTAATTTATTGAGAGAATAGTCGATGCTGATAGGAATGATCAACTCAGTGTTCCAGTTGACAGACATCATGTCGAGGATATATTCACTTTCAGACTTGCGGTTCATCAAGCCTGCAGCCCTCCGTTCGTGGTTTGACCAAGGGTCTCTGGCCACCAGTGGCAAGTTTGCTGTGGTGGACGTGAGAGACTCGGACTACGTGGGAGGACATATCAAAGGTGGATACCATTATCCAAGTAATACTATTGATGAAAAACTACCCGAATTACAACAGACCTTGTATGAGAACAAAATCAAGGATGTTGTGTTCCATTGCATGTTATCCCAAGCAAGAGGCCCTAAATCCAGTCTTAAATTCTTAAGATCACTCAACGATATCGAAGACCCATTGAAAATTGAATTTTTCCAAAATGTCAATGTATGGGTTTTACAAGGTGGTTTTAGTAAATGGCAGGAATCTTACGGTGAAGACCCAACCGTTACTGAAAGTTACGATAAGGATTTATGGAAATTTGGCAATATCGAGTTATAATGAATTATATAATCCCGTGAATGCATTCAATTAAGTTCTGATTGTTTCCGGTCGAATACTTGCTTTCAAATTTGTATATCTTTCTCCTTTGTATATTGAATTGACAATTTCTTCTATGAGCCTTGTAACAAAATTAGATTACACGAAAATAGATTCATAAATCCTAAGAATTCTTTTAATGGACTATCCCACTGTTAACGCGAAACAAGTGCTCGAAGGACTTGGTCAAATTTCCAACTTACGCGATTCTAGCTGTGGTAATGTATGTAAGAAAGAAGAAAACTGCTAAAGCCATTCCATAGCCCTGGGCAAAAGAGATCTTTTTTGTTACTCTTACCGTTGGCTACCCCCTGTTGGTTACGTCTTTTTCTTAACGGAGTACATGATCATGTAAGTCTGGTTCGAGACCTGTTTAGTATTTTGAGCCAGTAATGAAAAGATGGAGAACGCGAATTGCGAAGGTGAAACTTTTTCTGCGTCTTTCCCCAGTCGATGTCTCGAAGAGAAGACTTACTTAGTCGAGCCAGTCGAGCTAGTTGGCTAGTTGGCTAGTTGGTTGGTTGAGCTCGAGCAATGGTGGACCAGACGTGGTGGTGGCCATTGTAGAGAGATGATGTAACTTGATTACACAAGTAAACTGGATAATACCCTGGCTACAATCTAAATATAACTCATGGAGCTTTTTGCATCCTGTTTATATTTACTTTTCAAAGGTTGTTAATATATTGCATTACAATGATTATCACCCTTTTGTAGGAATGGGAAAAAGAAAAGAAGGCCATGGCTCAGCATCTGAGCTCTTCTTAATGTTATATAAAGCATTTCGAAATCTTGGTTATTTCTGACTTTTGAAAAAAATTTTCAACCGTTGATACCCTTTTGATACCCCCCGAAAGACTTATAGAATATGGTTTCATTCACTAACATAGCCGGAATTCTTTCTATAGTGAGTTCCGCATTTGCTGCAACTGCTACTACTTGTAATCCAATTAGTAGTTCTAATTGTAATCCGGATCCGGCTTTAGCCACTGATATTACTGAATATTTTACTTCTAACTCATCTAACTTTGATGTTAAATCTACTCCAACTGGGGTCGATTTAAGTGATGATGGGTTAAAACTTACCCTAAACAAAAGATTTGATAATCCTATTTTAAAATCAAATTTCTATATAATGTATGGACGTGTTGAAGTTCATTTAAAAGCTGCAAAAGGTAAAGGGATTGTTTCTTCTTTTTATTTACAATCAGATGATCTTGATGAAATTGATATTGAATGGTTAGGTGGTGATGACACTCAATTCCAATCGAATTACTTCTCAAAAGGTGATACTACTACTTATGATAGAGGTGAATACCATTCTACTTCTGGTGCTCCTCAAGATGATTATAATAATTACACCATCAATTGGACTGAAGATCAAATTGTTTGGTACTATAATGGTAATGCAGTAAGAACTTTGAAATCGGACAATGACGAAGGTTATCCTCAAACCCCATCCTATATTATGATTGGTATTTGGGCTGGTGGTGATAGTTCAAATGCTCCAGGTACTATCGAATGGGCTGGTGGCTCTACTGATTATAATGATGCTCCTTTCTCAATGTACATCAATAAGTTGTTAATCAGTGATTATTCAACCGGTTTAGAATACTCCTATGGTGATCAATCTGGTGATGCTTCTTCCATTAAAGCAAAAAATGGTGAAGTTAATGGTAGAGAATCAAAAGCTGATATCACTGCTGCTGATAAAACAACCGAATACGATGGTGATGACTCAAGCTCTTCTTCCTCTTCATCTTCTTCCTCTTCCTCTTCCTCTTCTTCATCATCTTCTTCATCTTCTTCCCCATCTTCCTCTTCTTCATCTGCTTCTTCTTCATCTTCCCCATCTTCCTCTTCTGACTCTTCCTCTTCTTCCTCATCCGCCGCTTCATCTTCTAAACCTTCCAGCTCGAGTAAGTCTGAGTCTTCTTCTAAATCTGACTCTTCCTCCAAATCTGACTCTTCCTCTTCTTCTGATTCTTCCTCTTCTGATTCCAGCTCCTCCGATTCTTCTAATTCCTCTGGCTCTTCTGGCTCTTCTGGTTCCTCTGGCTCCTCAGACTCTTCTAGCTCATCTAAATCATCTACTCCATCTTCAGTTCAATCCTCTAATAATGCCTCTTCTTCAACTTTTAAATCTAGCATTTTAGCAGTTATTGCTTCATACTTTCTTGCTTTAATTATTTAATTTTAATTTCTTACAAAACTTAGATTCTAAAAGTTCGTTTATTAATGATTACAGGTTCATATTTTAAATATAAAAGATAGATTACTTATCATGCGTGTAACTTGAGTATAAAAATGTATGAAGATTTTTTAGTAAAACAAATGAGAAAATGAACAAAGCATTATACTGTTTAAATTGATGAAGTTAATTGTTATAAAAATTAAGAAAAAGATAAAAGCAAATTTAGGAAAACGGAAATTAAAAAGAACGGTGGAACTAGATCAAACTAGGTCCTTCATAAACACTATTTGTGAAAGCGGGTTGTTGAATAGGAGCCTGCTGGAATTGTTGAGGTGGTTGCTGGAATTGCTGGGTAGGTTGTTGTTGAAATTGTTGTTGTGCAAATGGTTGAGTGGGTTGTTGTTGGAATGGTTGAGTGGGTTGTTGTTGGAATGGTTGAGTAGGTTGTTGTTGAAACTGCTGGGTGGGTTGTTGTTGAAATTGTTGAAATCCAGTAGCTTGTTGTTGTAATCCAACCTTAGCTTGATTTATATACAAATCTCTTTGTTGATCTTCTTGGGTTTTCGGGAATACAGCAACAGTTGGTAAATTTTCTAATCCTCCAGCGGTTGGCTGAGGTTTCAAAGTTTGAGGTTGAGATTGAGCATGATTGAAAAGGTTTGTTGTGGTTTGTGAAACTTTAAAAGGATTGCTACCGGTAGTGGTTGGATTAATAGGTTGTACGCTATTAGGTTGAGGACGTTCATTTTCGAAAGTTAATGCTGTTGTGTTATTATTTGCAAATCTTGTATTGGCAAAAGGGTTTGTATTATTTGCCGAAATTGGATTACCAGTAACTGAAGATGTTAATTTAGCGAATGGGTTAGTATTGGAACGTTTTAATCCACCAGCATTACCATTTTGAGGGGCGGTTAGTTGAGGTTGTAATGATTGTTGTGGTTGAACAAATTGCTGCTGTTGAGGAAGAGGTTGAGTATATTGAGGTTGAAGTTGCTGCTGGAATTGTTGTTGAGGTTGTGATAATTGATTAAAAGCTTGAGTATTGGTACCTAGTTGTTGAGTTTGAGTTTGTTGGGGCTGTAAGAATGGGTTATTGCCAGTGACTTGGGATTGAATTGGGTTATTTGATTGAGGACCATAGCCACCAAAGCCAGCTCCAGTGTATGTCGGATTAATTTGTGGTTGTGCTTGAACTTGTTGCTGTGCTTGAACTTGTTGCTGTTGGTTTACTACTTGGCCTTGAGGAATCATACCTAATTGATTACCGTTGGGGTTTGTAAAAATTGGAGCTTGAACTTGACCAATATTACCAGCCCAAGGATTAAAAGTTGACTGTTGAACTATAAGGGACTCTGGTCTTTGACTATTGGAAGAATCTTGATTTTGATTTGGGGGTTGTAAGTTTTCAGGAGGAGGATTCGAAATTTTCACGTCTTTTTTACCAGATGAAGGTTTACTTGTATCTAAATTTTTTTCCATGAGATATTGTCTTCTATTAAGTTCGAAATTTGGATCATCTAAGTATTCTTCTAAAGAAGAAGTTAATGCAGTTGGGGCATGTTTTATCGTTGGGACATGAAGTTTGGTAGCGTATTCTAAATGTTTTGCAACTCTTAAATAATCAATAACATATTTTGTTTGATCAACAAATTTTTTATAAATTTTTAAAGCTCTTTCAGCATCAACCTTCGACATTTCAAAATAATGCTCTAATAAATTTATAACACTTTCATTTAATTCTTGAAATAAAGCTAATAAATCATTAACTAATAAACGGAAAGCAGTTAAAGTAATATCATTATTTACATCATTTTCAGTAAAATTATTTTTCAATAGGGAATCAATTTGTTTTTGAACACTTTCAGCTTCTCTTAATAACCCTTTTTCCACCTGCTAATGAACGTAGTCTACCGCCACTTTGATTAGTACTATTATTTGATCGTTCGTCTCTAACATAGTCGATACCCGTCTCAGGCATATTGCTTGACCCGAACATGTAAATATTTAGCGTATTTCATGATAAAACGAACATCTGAATTAAAATTATGATTTTTCAGAATATTTGAATCAGATAAATTCAACATATAAGGAGCTTTTTGAGATAAGAATTTCAAAGTCACATCTCTATCACCTTCTCTAATCAATATATGAATCACAATTAATGATTTGTAAACAACTGACCATGCACTATCTTGAAGTCTTGTTTGTAAAGCCCTCATTACAGTATGGAAATTTTCAGCAGCCACCGAGTGATCTATTGACGGTTGACATTAATATTGGTTCAATGTATTTAGGCTTCGGAGCCGCTACTTTCACCTTAGGTAGCTCCTTTAACAATCTTTTCATATGTAGTCATATTCTTTGTTAACAATTAAGTATTATTGGATTGGTGACGTGGGAAAAACTTAAATCGGAATAACAGGATCAAACTTTCAATTGAACAGCACCAGACCAATACAAATCAATTCTAATGAATAGCAGGTTAAGTGTTATTCACCTAAACAAGTTGACTGATCTTTGAATGAAATCAAACAGTATAGCTAATAGATTGTCTCTAAACGTAAGCTATAAAATTCTATTTTTTTTTTTTTTTTTTTTCTTCTTACTTTCTCTGTCCTTGAATTTGTTTTGTTTAACTGAATTGATTTTGAGCAACCTCACTTTAATTTGGAATTGGTTTAAATGAAACAAAACAAACACTGGTATACCAAAGGGGTAGCGAGGACTAGATCAAAACAAAAGCTGAGGATTGACTTACAAGATCGTAAAAGAGGTAGGGAATTTGACGATTCATTAAGGGTAAACGAGGGCAATTCGTAATACGAATTAGGTCCGGGTTTAGACCCCAATAAATAATGATTACGAGATTGAAAAATTAATTATGGATAAAGATTATTATGTATAAAAACTATTTACAGTAAGAAATGAAGATTATTTGGGTTTCATACCACCTCTTTTCTCGAGAAAATCTTTGGCTTCATTAACTTTTGTAGCTAAAAATGAAGACCCACCTTTATCAGGGTGATTTGCCATCATTAGTTTTCTATGTTGTTCTTTTAACTTGGCCTTGGATAAGTTTGTTTCTTTCAAGTTTAAGATTTGTAATGCTTCTTTAGCAGACATTTTAGCCCCAAATCCTCCTTTTATAAATGCTTTACCGTTAAGACCTGGTTGATTCGACTTCACGAATCCAGCAGCAAAATATGCTAAGCCAAAGGCCCCTAAACCAGTTAACCATGGGTGCTCACCCATCCAGTCACATGCTTGATCAAAATAGTATTCTGCTGATCCTTCTTCGGCCTTTTTACGTTGTAACTGACCAGTAAATTGTGCTTGTTGTTGTTGCATTGCTTGAGCTTGGGCCTGCGCTTCAGCCTGGGCCTGCGCTTGGGCCTGCGCATATTGCTGTCTGTTTTCCCCAGGTATAGGTAAGGTTGGGATTTCCATATTGAATGGTGCCATTCTGTTGGTGTATAACTTGGTGCCTTCGGTTGGTCTTTAATGAAAATTCTTCGAAAAAAATTAAAGTGATTTAAAATGATATTCCTGGTCACGTGATTGTTTTTGTAAACCAATATATATATATACATATATACATATACACATATACACATATATACATATATACATATGATACTATAAAGAATCAAGGTGTGTTGTACCGAAGTCTCTGACTGTGCCGGAGGGTACTGTAGTGTATTCTATGGGTTTCTAATGAATTGTTAGCGAATTTTTACCGAAGTTCAACAAAAATCCGGCAAACTTGACCGAAAGGCAGTGGCTTGAGCCTACAGTATAAATATAAGTAGTATAAGAACAAGCAGTATAAATATAAGTAGTATAAGTACAAGCAGTATAAATTACAAGTTATAATGATAAGCAGTACTACAAGTATAACAGGCATTAGTCATGTACTACGAATACGAATTGCTCACATAGTAGATAAGTGGTGCAACGAACAGAATAACGGGTAGTGGTTTATGTAAGGAGTAGAGAGAGTTGGATAGAAGAATAGAGTATAAAGTAGAGTAGAGAGTACAGAGTAGAGTAGAGAGTACAGAGTAGAGTAGAGAGTAGAGTATAGAGTTATTGCAAATGGAATAATGTGGGATTACCGGATTGGGTTCTGCGGCTCATCATCTCGATAAATTTTTTTTTTTTCAATTTATGAGAAGAGATGATCAACTCCATTCTTCTTTAACTGGTTATCTTTAGTTCATCGTATACCAAAGAGAATATCCTATTCAGTTTATTATATTTCATTGTTTCTTACTTTCAGTTCCCAGTTTACTTTCAGTTTCAGTTGACTTCCCAGTTATAGTAACCAGTCCCAGCATTATCCCAGCATTAATATAAAATGAGAGTTTATTCTTGTCATTTTTGTTCATCGCCAGTATACCCAAGTCATGGGATTACTTTTGTAAGAAATGATGCTAAAGAGTTTAGATTCTGTCGTTCCAAATGTCATAAAGCTTTCAAACAACGTCGTAACCCAAGAAAATTAAGATGGACTAAAGCTTTTAGAAAAGCAGCCGGTAAAGAATTGGTTGTTGATTCTACTTTAACTTTTGCTGCTAGAAGAAATGTTCCAGTTAGATATAATAGAGATTTGGTTGCCACTACTTTGAAAGCCATGTCTAGAGTTGAAGAAATTAGACAAAAGAGAGAAAGAGCTTTCTATAAGAACAGAATGAGAGGCAATAAAGAAAGACAATTAGCTGCTGATAAGAAATTAATTGCTGATCATCCAGAATTATTAAGAATGAGAGATGTTGAATTAAGAAGAAAAGAAGAAAAAGAAGCTGCTAAAGAAGCTGCCATGGATGAAGAAGATATCGATGTTGATGAAGATGAAGATATGATGAGCGAAGATGAAGAATTGGAATCCGATTCCGAAACTGAATCATCAAAACAAAAAGTTTTATTGAAAAACAAAAGAAAATCAAGATCAACTGCATAATCATTCTTCCAATTCAATCCTTGTATTTTATCGTTTTCTCTTCTACACTAGTTTATTTTTATAGTTCTATTAATTTACATGATCTTTTTTTGTTTATCTATGTACTACTCTCGTTATGGCCGGCCAAAACGATTTTTGCTGATAATTACTCCCTTGTTTATCATTAGCTTCTTCCTCTTCCATCTCTTCAAGACCTCCCATCTTGAATAGCTTTTCTTGCTCTTGTATTAATCTTTGGGCATTCATCATCATGGAAACAGTATTCTGATGCACTTCACTATGGATCCGGGATCTTTGTATTCTTTTCCCGGTGTCTTTTATTGGATAACTTTCATCCCATGCTCGACTTCGTTTCTTACAACTAGTAGTCTCTGGGGATGACGGGATCGAGGAGTTATCAGACCAGCTACCCGAGTCCGAAAATATGGTGGCTTGTGACTTCATTGGACGCGTCGTTCTTGGACGTTCAATTATGGAATGGTTCAATCCTGGTGGTAATCCTTGTATAGTTATGATGAAGACGCGATATAAAAATATGAAAAAAAAATCTGGCAGCGCGCAGTCTTTAAAAAAAAAAAAAAAGAGAGAACTTCTTTAGAAGAGAAGTATCAACTTAGAAGACTACACATCACTACAGAGCCATGGCATCAAAGAAGGAAAACGTAACACATATAAAGCACAGTCCAAACAATGAACTACAGTCAAAGATCAACCAAGAAACGACTTTTCTAGTCAAATCAAGCACCCCCTACATATCAGCAGTCAAGAGAATCAAAAAGATTCTAGAAAAATTCGATAAAACAACTCTCCCCAATAAGAAATACCAACGGGGTGACTATAAGAAAGTCAAGTACATACTGGTGAAAGGCATGGGTAAGGCGATTGAGAAAACCCTATCGATTGGATTGAACTATAAGGAGGATTTGAAGTACAAAGTTGATATAATTACCGGAACGGTGGAAGTATATGATGAGTTCCAACCAAAAATTGATAGCGAGGATGAAGACGAAGCCGAATCAAGTATCGAGAAAAGACGCGTGAGCTACGTGGAAATTAGAATCTGGTTGAAACGTGATGCTACTTAAATAAACTTGTATATTATATTATTTATTAGGATTGTAATTTCTTGAGACAACTTTCCTTGATATGCATTAATTCAACAACATGATGCTTTATCTTTTTCTTAGCAGCCTTGGTTTCTGGCTTATCGCATGCTACATCTTGTGGTTCAACCTCAAATATACTTTCTGCCAATTGAACAAGCTCGAGACATTTTTCATAATCTCGTTGAAAATACGCCTTTTCACAAGCTAGAATCATCTGGGCCCTATCCGGTTTTTTATTCGAGTCTAGGTTCTTCAATATATTTTCATCGTATAGCCAATTTTCAGTGTTAATCCTTGGACCTTCTTGATAAAACTGGGTTTTTCTGTTCCAAATACTCTTCTTCTGACTGTCCTTTTCGGGCCTTTTTCTTTAGCACTTTTCCTTGCGGCTTTGTTAACGGCTCCGGCTGTAGGCTCTGGCACTCCGGCTCTATATTGCTCTGCTCCTTCGACAGTATACTTGAATCGTTTATTATAAACTCGGAGTCCATGGGGTGATGAAGTTGAAATGACGTGAAGAGATGAGTTGCAATCATCTGAAAAAAGCTCATTAGAAAAAAAAAAGACTCAACGAGATCAAAATTAATACTCACACACCCACAACTATCTTATCTACAACTAAGTACAAGCATTGGATAATGGCTACACCGGAAAAGATCGAGCTGAAGAAACAAGCTCAGCAGCTCATTGAACAGTACGATAACTTTCTTTTTGATTGTGATGGGGTCATTTGGTTGGACGAAAAGCTCATACCCGGGGTTCTTGAAACGATTGAACATTTGGAAAGTCAAGGGAAGCGGTTTGCATTTGTCACCAACAACTCCTCGAAATCCAGAGATACGTATATCGAGAAATTCCATAGACTTGGATTCAAGGGCATTGGTAAACACTTGATCTATCCCACATGCTACGCAGCAGCCAGTTATCTCAAAGAACATTTGAACGTGTCGGTCGGAGCCAAAGTCTGGGTATTAGGAGACCACGGAATTGAAACCGAGTTGAAAGAATTAGGGTATATCCCAGTGGGAGGAAGTGATCCGAGACTCGATGATGAGTTTCGATCCTCAGCATGACTTATTGAAAGTAGATCCCGAAGTGCGTGCTGTTGTTGTTGGATCGACTAAGGCCTTTAATTACATGAGAATTGCTACTACTCTTCAATACTTACTTCACGAAAACAAGTCGTTACCCTTCATTGGGACCAACATCGACCGTTCCTACCCTGGCCCAGAGGGACTCATCTTACCGGCTGGGGGTAGTGTGGTCAACTACATGAGTTATACCTCCAATCGTGATTTTATCGATGTTGGTAAACCAAGTAGACGTTTATTAGAGACAATCCTAGAACAAAGAGACTTCGACAAGTCCAAAACCTTGATGATTGGCGATACAATGTACACCGATATCAAGTTTGGTAATGATGGTCAATTGGGAGGTGAATCAGGGGGTTCGTTATTGGTTTTATCTGGAGGGACTAAATTAAAAGATTTACACCATTTAATCGAAAACCCAGCTTCTCTACAAGATGGACCAAGCCTGATTCCTCTGAAGTACATCGAGTCGTTTGGCCACATCATACACTTGTTATCCAACTAACCGTATAGACTATTATATTGTGTAGACGATTATACTAAACATATATCTTAAACTTTGTCATCACCTGCAAATAGACGACCCCAACAGCCTTTGTTTGCCAACTTGAGTAAAGCCCTTTGTCAATGGAGTAACTCCTTTGTCAACAGACCTTTGTTAGCCAGGTTCAGTAGAGTAAAGATCAATCATCCGACCCCTAAGGTTTAGAAGAGTTGCGACTTTTTATGGATCTAAAAATGTCTATTGAGCCAAAAAAAACAGAGCATACGCTCTTTTTCTTCCTCTCGCTTGGGATTACAAAAAAAAAAAAAGAGAGAGAGAGATTGAATTTTTAAGATTCAATTGATGGCAAATAACTTAGTTGATTGATCATAATCCAGGTCTCATCGAGTTAGGTGTTAGTGTTATTTATCAGCAACCGAATCAAACTATTGCCAATGCTTAATTTCACTGGTCAAACTAATAAACGAGTGGTGAATCTTGGAAATCGGCGATCCAATACCTCATCAAATAGCAGGAACTATTTGGAACAAACTCGAATACAGAGACAGAAAAGAGAGGAGCAAAGACAACGGGAGAAGGCAGGGTTGGTATTACAAAGTTACGTTAGAAGATATCTTGATTTAAATGATGAAGCTCAGCGGATACAAGAAGAATGGAAGCGGGATTCAAATGATCAAGTTGTTGATTGGAGTATTTGGATCACCAAGTTTGAATTCGTATCTAAATGGGCATTTCCTAGTCAACCGATTGATCTGACTCGTGAAACGTTGATTAGTCTTGACAATTGCTTGAATGAGTTTGTAAATAATTCAATTGATTCAAGATTATTTGATAAATTACTTGAAACTTTGATTAGATGTATCAAAATATTCAATGCTAAGAAGTCGAGTGTTGATATGATTGTTCTTGTATCACGAATTATCAAGACCCTTATCAATATTGCATCATCCGCAATTTCTCCAAACGCTTATCGTGAATTAATTTTGAACCTCACTTTTACTTGTAATGAAGTTGGGGAAACAATTACCGATGACGATTTATCATCAATGGTTGATTTGATTTATGAAGTAAATGTTAAGGATTCATACCAAAACTTTATTAAATTTTTAGCTATTCCTAGTGAAAGAATTGTTTTATCGAAAAATCATCATCGTCTTGATATTTTAAGATCGGTTTTCGTTGATTATAATGATAATTTAAATAATCTCTCTGATTACGAAAAAGCTTATTTGTTGGTTAGGGTTCTTCGTATCCATGGAAGCGATGATAAATTTATTGAACAGGATTATTTTATGATTGGTAGAATTCTTTCCACCATTTCGTTTTCAATCTATAGTCAAGATCAAAACCCCAATGATGATGAAAATGATGATGTAGAGGATAAATTAGATGGCAAAATTGATAAAGTATACCTTGATTCAGAATCTTATACTGCTTTACAAATATTATATTCCTCAGTTTATATAAAGCAAGGTATTCAAATTTTCACCAATAATACTCATACTTCCTTATCAAATTTAGTTCTTTATTCATTTGCCACTTTAATCTATTTGATTCCTTCTTTGAAAAGTAAATTATGTATGTTGGTAACCATTACCCCGGGTTCTTATACTTGGTTTTTCAATGAATTGAAAAATGATCCAATTTATAAATTTTTAGAAAATACATCTGAACATGATGATTATGCTAAAGTTGATGATTTGAAAAAAATTTATTGTAAATTACAACATGAAAATTCAATCGATAGATTTTGGAAAACTTTGTTTACTTTTGAAGAATTTTATTCATATTGGTTGATCGTTTCCAATGATTTAGAAAGTTTTGCCGATGATAAATTGGTTTTGAAAGATGTTTCTGAATTTCTTACTTTCTTGAAAACTTTATGTCTAACACTAATTTTTAACAATATGAATTCACAAAAAGATTATTTTAAAGATTACAATAAATTGAAGGATATTTCAATTTCATTGTTAAATCAACTCTATATGAAAAATTTAAGGTTAAATTTTTTACCTGCAGATTTTTGGAAATTGAAAAATTTAAATTTTAATATTGATTCTATGATTCAAATAATTGCAACTGAAGAAGAAAAGAGAAAATCTTTAGAAAATTTAAGTTCTGATGATAATATTGAAGATAATGATGATATGACCCTGAATATTAATGCTCCAGTGTTTTCATCATCTTTCAAACCTAAAAAACCTAAATTTCTTAATAGTTCACACGACACGTTAGCCAAGCTTGAAGTTTTGAAAAAATTACCATTCTTCCTTTCTTTTAAAGATCGGGTTAGAATATTTCAAACCTTAATTGATTTAGATCGACAGAGAACTCAATCTAATGATAATATTTTTAATGCATTTATCACTCCTAAACTTCTGGCTAATATCAGGAGAGAATTTTTATTAGAAGATGCATTTGAAAATTTTCATAAATTGGGATCTCAATTTAAAAATAAATTAAGTGTTACATTTTTCAATGAGTATGGTGGACAAGAAGCTGGTATTGATGGTGGGGGAATTACTAAAGAATTTTTAACTAGTGTTGTCTTAGAAGCTTTTAAACCTTCAAATAAATTTGGACTTTTCAAAGAAACACCAAGTGATTATCAATTATATCCCAATGATGATATTTATAAAAAACTTTATAAAAAAATTGATGTTGATATTCAACGAGAAAAATTATTATATTTGAAATTTCTAGGATCAATTATTGGTAAATGTTTTTATGAAAATGTTTTGGTAGATATATCTTTTGCTCCATTTTTTTTAAATAAATGGTGCAATGTTAATAATTCAATGAAAAATTCAATCAATGATTTAAATTATCTAGATAATGAATTATTCAAGAATTTAATGAAATTATTATCAATGACTTCAGATGAATTGAAAGAATTAGATTTGAATTTTACTATTGAAGAAAAAATCGACGGGTTAGATTATAAATTTGATTTACTACCTCCGAATGGTGAAACTACATTAGTGAACACATCAAATGAATTAAATTATATCCATCAAGTATCAAATTTTAAATTGAATCAATCATTACATATTCAAAGTAAATTTTTCCTTGATGGGTTATTTGAAATAATTAATGCAAATTGGTTAAGTATGTTTGACTCTTTTGAATTACAAATGTTAATATCTGGAGGTGAAAATGATATAAATATCCAAGATTGGAAAGAAAATGTTGAATATGGTGGGTTTTTTGATGATGACATTACTATTATAAACTTCTGGCAAGTTGTTAGTGAAATGAGTCCTCAAGAAAGATTCAAATTAATCAAATTTGTCACTTCAGTTTCACGAGCCCCTCTTCTAGGTTTTGGAGCTCTATCTCCCAAATTTGGTATTAGAAACAGTGGTAGATCAATTGAAAGATTACCGACTGCATCTACTTGTGTAAATCTTTTGAAATTGCCTGACTACCAAGACAAAGAGTTAATAAGAACCAAATTACTATATGCCATTAATACAGATTCCAGATTCGACTTGTCGTGAGACGTCCAATCGCTTTTGCATCTTTTATATATACATATACATAGTATCTTTTTGATTTTTTTTTTTTTTTTTTTTTGCCAATTTTTTCATTTTTTTTTTTTGAATAGTTGAATTCTTTTCTGTTATGATATTTGAAATATCAATACATGCCAATGAATTTGAATCGCCAATATGTTGTAGATTTGTGCAAGAAGGTGCTTTGCCTCTTTTTGAGCTAGAAAGTGAATCGACAAGTGCAATGTTTAACGAGACTTGATAAAATTCCACAGACAACGGAATTCGTGTTAGATTCTGCGAACTCAAAATTAGAAAAACAACTGGATCATCGCAAACGGTGATGATCATATAATTGAACCCAATGTGCCCATCATTAGTAGAGTACAACACCAGACAGGTCAGGCGTCATCGATTATGATAAGAAGAGGTTTTTTGGGGTCTATTCCTAGATTGAACAGGTCAATTCCCCAAATTGCAAAATCAAGAATTATACTTTTCCATACCACCCCACCGCGATTCCTTAATCCATTATTACCATTCGATGTTCTTGAAGAGGTTCAGAACGATGAATTAGAGGAGGAAAACAAGAAGTTGACTAAGCAAAAGAAGAAGCTTATTCGAGAAAAGAAGAAAGTCGAGCAGAAGAATGAAGATAAGGAAAAAGAGGATCAAGAATTCCAAAGCAAGGAAGACACGATTCCATTGAAGAAGGCCGTTGCTACCACCGATGCGAAGCCTGTGGACGCTCGAGACGAGTATGTTGGGGTCAAAGAGGCAGCCAAGGCCCGGGTCAGATCTCAGCGTGATGAAGTAGGTGGTAACAACAATAATAATAACAACAATAATAATAATAATAATAATAACAACAACAACAACAACAATAATAATGATAATGATGCTGACAAGAAGAAGGAGGAAGAGAAGAAGGAGCAAGAAAAGAATGAAGAAGAGAAGAAGAGAAAGGAGGAGGAAGAAAGGAAAAAGGAAGAAGAGAAACAGGAAGAGGAATATGAAGAAGAACACGAAGACACATTTCAAGATAAATTGAAAGAGACCATATCCAAGTTCAATCGATTTTTATTCAAATGTCTTGAGACTATTGGGATAACGTTTTCATCGGTTGCAATATTAGGGGTGGCTGGGATCTTGTATCATAAGTTTTATAATCAGCATGTATTGGATAAGATTGACGAAGCCTTTGAGAAAGGAGATCCTGCGTATCAACTAGCCATCCATAAGAGGACGTATGTTCACGAGGACGAAAACATTAGTAAGTATTGGGTGCAAAGACCACAACAGGAATTATTGGATGATATAGTTAGCGGGAAAATCAGTGGACGGTACTATTTGATGGTTGGAGAGAAGGGAACCGGTAAAACCACTTTGTTATTAGAAAGCATGAAACGAATTGATGGACAGAATGTAGCTATATTTGATGCCCATGCTGATCCAGAGATTTTCAGAATAAGGTTAGGGAAAGCTTTAAATTTTGCATATAGTGAAGATTATATTGGGTCATTATTTAGTATACGAGGGCCCAGAGATACTACTGCGTTGTTAGATATTGAAAGGGCCTTTAGTAAGTTAGAGGAGTTGGCAATTAAGAGAAAGATGGATGTTAGTAAGAATTCGCGACCATTAGTGATGATAATTAACAATAGTCATTTAATCAAAGAGAATGAAGAAGGAATCAAGTTAATTGAGTTGTTACAGCAAAAAGCCGAAAGCCTTAGTGGATCCGGGTTGGTTACCATGATCTTCAATAGTGATGATTATTGGGTTTACGAAAAATTGAAAAGATTAGGAACAAGATTAGAATTAATCAACGTACGAGATTTCAATCGGGGAGAAACCTTGAAAGCGCTCAAGTTTATAAGGGAGAAGTTTTTCCCATCGACCCAATTCCCGCAATTGAAATTGAGTGATGATCAATGTAATCAGATTTACAATTTGATTGGAGGCCGTCCGCAGCACATTAGTCAAGTGGCTCGCCACAAGGATATTATTCGGGCCAGCCACGAGATCATTGATCGAGAGAAAACCTGGCTATTGAACCAATGTGGATTGTTGGGGTCTAATATGGATGATGATGTTATGGAAAGTGGTAAGTTCAGTAGTAGTTGTATGTTATTAATGCGAGAATTTGTTGAAATGGATAGACAACGGGCCAATTCTTTAATCATTAATCAAAATGAGGGTAATGAACTAAATCATCATTTACCCGAGTTACCATTATGGAGAGCAAGACAAATCATGACCCGGGCTGATTATATTCAACAATACGATAACCTAAATATCTTTACTTTAGATAGCGAACTGAGAGTCCGCGCCGATAGTGTCCCCATGATGAGAGCGTTCCATGAGATTGCCCTGCAACCGCATTTTGATGAGTTATTACAAGACACTATCGAGCGAGTGGCGGATATCGAAAGTTTGGCAAGAACTCGAGAAATCGTGGCTAAAGATTTAAACTTAGGTAGTAAATATCAAATCACCAAAAAGGATAATTGGATTATTGATATGAAAAAACTGCAGAAATCAGTGGACTTACACGGGCTCCCCGACGAAGAAGCCGACTACAACACCACCCAGGAAGAGGACCACGACGACGAGCTTTTCATGGAGGATATCCACCGGAAAGACATCAAGAAGTGGTGGAAAAAACGTATGGGAAGAGAATAGGTGAGGTGTTGAGTTGTTGAGGTGTTGAGGTGTTGAGGTGTTGATGGGTGCGACCGGATAAATGTACGGATGTATACTTTTGAAAATACGATAAATACGAGTAGGCTATGTTAGTAGAGTTTAATACGATAGATTGTTTTAGCCAGGTATCAGAATACCCGAAGATTTTGTTCCCTGATGGTCCCCACACAGCCAACAGCGACTGCCACAGATATCCACCGATGGAGAAAACAAGGTGTTCCCGAGTAAGAGCGCGGAAGACGATGAAATTCGATCACCGTTAATAGACTACATTGCCCCTTTGAGGTTGATTCAGGTACAAACAGGGTGTATGTACCGTATTCTTTTTTTTTTTTTTTTTTATATTATTTTATATTATTTTATATTATTTTATTTTATTTTTTTTTTTTTTGTTTGTTAGTAGTTTGTTTCAATTTGTTTGTACCGTAAATTAAGGCTGTGTCAAAACACAAACCGGTCCCAGCTAGTCCAGTCGTATTGTATGGTTATGAAAGTCGATCAACCGGACAACACAACAACTACTGAAACGAATAACCTAGCAATGCAAAGCACATTTACGATACCCATCACAACCTTGAAATTTCATCTCCATGGTTGCTGATTCAATCCCATTACGGGCAGGTTGTGTTCCGGGGTTAATGTCGTGTGGGAAAAAACGATGTTTTTTTTCCTGCGGTTAGACACCATCGGGGGGCCAGTAAATTTACGACGTCAGATGGCTTAACCTGCAAAAACGCATCGACAGCAACAGACAGGAACAATAGCGAAGAAACAAGTGGGTAACTAAAGCAAGGCCAGGCAGAAACGACTGTCCAGCAGCAAATTGCAGTTTGACACGAGGGAATAACGGCGGCTGTCAAATCTTGCTCCTTCTGCTCCAGGTACCGCACCATCTAGAGATGCTTCCTGTCGGCTACCGGGACGCTAGACGGTTCCACTGCCTCTTTACTCGACGGTGTTATGAGGGTGATCCGGTGACTGTTTTGATGGGCTGCCCGTTTCTCTTATATTTCACCCGATGTACTTGGTGCACTTGGAAGTTGAAAGGTTGGTGTACTAGTCCAACGCTCATATTTTCGCATCTTTCGATACTCACTAAATTTCTTTGTCCGCCATTGCGCTATCAAGTGCACTTCCACCTTTGTTAGCTCGATGATTGTTTGTATTTGCATGTGTTGTTGTTGTTGTAGTTGTATGTGTTGTGTGTGTTGTTATATTTGTTGTAATTGTATGTATGTCTTGTTTGGATTAACTTTGTTGTCTCATACTGTTAACCCTTTGCACTGGTTGACTTCGTTTCTTTTTCCCTTAGCGTTTTTTTGTTTCCTGCTAAAAAGGCTCATACCATACCCTAAAATTGATTTCAAGTTCCCACATTGTACTTGTGCCCTTTGTTATACCTGTTGTTGTAAATTCCCAGAGTCAATCTTATTCATAACATGCTTTTAAATTCCAACAACTACGACTCAAACAAACGATTTCCTCTTTTCTTTTTCTTTTAAAGATTGACTTTTTTGCTGTTTCTTTTGCTATACCTTTTTTTTGTCTTTCGTATTTTGTTTTTTTGTTTTTGGTTTATTTTAAATCTGACTATTAAATGAATCACTGGCTATTTTTTGGGCAAATTTAGTTAAAATAATTTTAGTTATTCTTGTTTTATATTTTCTGTTTTATATTTTTTTGATATACATTTTTTTTTTACATACTCTTTTTTTAATTAATTTTTTTTTTTGTTTTTGACTACTTCGGCCAAGGTTATTTAAGTTTTATGAATTCACTCTAGTACTTCTTTACCAATTCAAAATGGACATTTTCAATTCTGCGTTGAAAAATCCGGTTCCTCCTACTCGTAAGGAAAACAACGATGGTTCAATGTCAAACTCTCCTACTCCCGATAATAACTCCTCCCAATCTTCCACTCCAGTCAATAATCTCAATAATTCCATGATGTCGCTACCAAACACTGGAGAAACAAGTGCATCCGACTCTTCAATCCAAAAGAAAAGGAAAAATTCAAGAAGAAAACATCGTAACTCTCATTTAGGTTGTGGAACTTGTAAGAAAAGAAGAATTAAGTGTGACGAAAATTTACCTTCATGTTTAAATTGTTTGAGAGGGAAATTACATTGTGCTTATTTAAATCTAGATGCTCCAGCTAGAGAAGCTTTGAGAATGGCCCAGTTTAATCAAAATTCAAGACAAGACCGGTTACAAGACCATCCGGATTCAAATGAACAACAATCAAATAATTCAAATTCTTCCAATAATTCTCCTCAATTAAATCAAACTAATCACTTACCTACAAATCAAGTTCCTTTACCTATGGGGGTTCCAGTGGTGGTGAATCAATCGACTTCCCCTCCAAATGGTTTGACCTCTACTACAAACCCTCTAGATTACTATACGGTGGCCGCTGCTCAAGCTCAGGCTCAGGCTCAGGCTCAAGCCCATGCTCAAGCTCAAGCTCAGGCAAATGCCCAAGCTCAGGCTCAACTTCATGCTCAAGGCCAATTCGCTGCTGTTCCATATCCCATCATTCACCCTTCCCAACAAACTACTACCCATATAATTCAATCGCCTTATGGTCCTTTGGTATCAATACAACCAGCAGGACCTTATTCCCAAATAATACCCCAACCTTCATCTCAAGTCTACCTTAACCCTAACCAAGGCCCTGTTTCAACCACTGCATCTGCGCCTCCAGCTCCAACCCTGGCTCCGGTTCCTACTACGTCAGTTGGTTCAGTCAACGGACTTACTCCCAATACCGTCCCCGTCACCAATGCCAGTATTATAACCCCGCCAATGAACACCATGGCTTCCCAATCTACATCATCAATACCTTTGGCAAAATCAGCTTCCAGCGACGGATTGATGAAATCACCAAATATGTTATCGAAATCAACTACGTCATTGAATAATCATAGCCCGCCAGCGATTTCAATCAATACCGATCCAAAATCATCAATTAATCAGGACCCGAAATCAATTTCAATCAACACCGATCCAAAATCAAACTCGGTGACTTTACCCCCAATAAGCTCAACAAATCTCAGTGTTCCTCCAGTACTGGCTACATCATTATCGCCTAATTCCACCACTAACTCGATGTCATTTTCAAATCGTAATAGTCCAAACTTACTGGCAATCTCAAGAAATCCTTCTTTAATACTTTACCAAGTATTGGAAGCCCCAATGATGACTCCTCGGGCCAAATGGTTATTGATTCTGCAGCCAGCTCCTCCAAAAGAAGTCTGGAAGTATCGCCGCTTCTACCACCTATTAAACCACAATTAACCTCAACTACATCACCAGAAGTCACCGCACCACTTCCAGAAATTAATAAACTGGAAAGCCCCGATAGTTTAAATGACGGAGATATTAGATTACCACCAATAAAATCACTAAAGGTTGGAAACTCTCCTCCGCCATTAAAGGCCCAAACTACAGTCCCCAGCGTTAACCTCGAAACAACCGAGGGTGATAAAGTGCCAAACATCTCAAAGCTCTTAAGTTAACAGTTAATTCATTTTTCAATTCTACAACTAAGAATAGACCTTGTTTGTTTATGTTCAATTTTCGTAAAAATATTATCTAGACAAAATTTTTTTTTTTGGTCACAATTTAGTTTTATTACAGTAATATTTTCAACTTATTTTTTAATGTCTCAATGTAATGTCTATTCAAAATTTTTCCGGACTTGCTTTCTTCCTTGTTATTTTCCCTCATCCCTTTACTTCGTCCGATTATTTTATCTGCTTATTTTATCTGCTTATTTTGTTTTGTTTTAGACTCTGTTGCAGAAACCAACTTCTATTATCCAATGAAAACCCTTATTGTATTTATTTAGCTTATTCTGTTTGCTTTCCCGTCCACCAGTTGGAAAAATAATAAACCTTTAACTTTTTAGAACACGTATGTAATTCATTCCGAAATTTCATTGCTTTTTCATCGCCTGCGCCACGGAGCATTTACGGGTTGACTCGTCCCAATCAGTAATGCAAATATACGACCGTATATCTTGGGACCTATTCTTCTGGGCCAGCTTCTTGCTAGCCACCGCTAGCAGGTGTAATGGAACAGTAGCCCTACCGGCCACCTTCCACCACCTGCTCCAGACGGCTGTGATGCTGGTCCCGCTTCTCCCCTCGAAAAAAAAAGAATAAACCGCCGATCCGCTCGTAAATCTGGAAAAACGGTTGCCTTTTTATTTTTTAGCTTTTTCTTAGGGGAGG
This sequence comes from Cerrena zonata, assembly GCA_038087015.1. Lineage (NCBI taxonomy): Eukaryota > Fungi > Basidiomycota > Agaricomycetes > Polyporales > Cerrenaceae > Cerrena > Cerrena zonata. Next base: position 347,111 of record JASBNA010000045.1, on the reverse strand, counting down.
GGGGCAAAAATAAGCGTCGCTTAAAAAATAAAAAGTTGGGAAAAAAAAATAAGGGAAGAAAACAAGAAATACTGGTGCACGGGCCTGAGAATAGAAATGTACGGGTGTGAAGACAATTATAAAAAATGTACGGGTGCGGGTGTGTATGTACGGAGGTGTTTTCGTGACGTAACGGCTGAAGCTACCAAAAGGTCGAAAGCGGAACGGATTACACGAATCAATCAAATCGTATTCCAGCAGTAGCTAGCACTGGGTCGAGTTAATTTAATTAGTTCTTGGTAGTTATTATGCTTGACAGCATGGCTATGGTCGGTTAGTTGCTTGTTAAGAGGCCCGGGTAGTTATTAGGGGCAGTTTTGATGTAGTTTTTGATTCTGTTACGAGAAAGCATGGCTTATAACGGTTATTTTGATTGACCGTGATTTTTTGTTGTTTTTTCCAATTCTTAAATACCTGAAACCACTCTCTGTTTTGACATCGCTACATTATTACGCTTACACAGTGGAAGTACATACGGTGAAGTACATACAGTGAAGTACATTTAGCTAAGCATATTTGAGTAAGCATATATTTTAAGCATACGAGTAAATTTACTACGCATAGATATTCTACGATGGAAAGTACATCATCATCAGTCTATAATTCATCATTACTTGATAATTACATGAATCCAAGTCAGCAGTCATTACCCAAGTTACAGGAACGACAACCTTCGAATTTAAGATATGAAACTAATAGGAATTTACCCCAAATCAACATAATTAGTGAAAATAATTCTAATATGAACAGAACTCAACAAATTGAAGGAAATCACAATGGATTAAGATTAAATTCATCTAGAAGTTCAGTGCATTCATGTGCTTCTAGTTCGAATTCAGTGTTTTCAGCAGTGAGTGATGTTTCTCAAGATGATGAGGTTAATAAAGTAAATTTAGCAGTGAATGCAAATGACCAGAATGGTAATTTACCATTATCACTATCAGTTCAATTTGAAAAACAATATGAAGAAGAACAAAGAAAGTATGCTTTAAAACAAAACAAGTTTAAAACGTTATTTTCAAATGCTCATGGTCATAAAAATATTGAAAATTTTAATATTTATTCTGATAATTTAAGTAATCAAAGATATTTTAACTATATCAATAATAAATTGAATGAAGATTATTATAGCTATTCATCTAAACAAACGTTAAATTTAAATTGGTATGAAATTTGTGAAGTTTACTTATACGGAGACTTATTGAAAAAAATATATCCATCCAATGAATACTTAATGCAATATCTTTTCTATAATCAATTAGAATCAGGAGAGTTAATATTCAAAAATAACTTGAATAATGAAGATATCATTAACATTAATTATAGCCAATCTTTGAAAAAATTAATCAATGATTTAAATAACTTTGATGAAGTCTTGGATTTATACTCAGTTAATCAACAAAATTTAAATTCTTCAAAATTGTTTCAAATTTTTAAAGATTTTGCTAATCATGATGGGTTTAGTATTCCCTTGGCTCAAGCCATGTTTGGAAATTGGTTATTATCCTACAACAAAGATGATACCATTGATAATAATTATGATAATGAATTGATCTTAACCTATTTTAGAAAAGCGGCAAGATTCTCTTATGCTATCAAAAAATTAAACGACGAAAAGTATTTCGATAACTTGGTTAATGAGTTCAATGATAAGGAAAGATCAATGTTTAAGACTTTTTTAAATAAAAATAATAATTTTGCCTTGGGGATAAGTTTACATAATTTGGGTGAATATTATCAAGTCCATAATGAATATGACGTTGCAGTTAATCTTTGGGAAATTAATTGCCACTTAACTAAAGATAATGATAGTGGTAACTTGGCCATATTGGGTATGACTGACGGCTTTGGCTTTGGTAATAAATTTAAAACTCTAAATAAATTAGGTAAAAAATCAAAAACTAATAAGTTTAACACTAAACGGAGAATAGCTCAATTATATAGAGTCTTGATTAAAGCTGGGGTAAACCAAGAAGTTGGAACTTCTTGGGTTTTTAAAGATAAGTATGATTAAATCTCTTGTCTCTTCAAATTTTGTATATTTATCTATTTATGTTACAAAATCATTAGTGTAATCATCAATCATAACTAGGTACTTCCAGATGGTTGTGGTTGTGGAGGTGGTGGTTGTGCCTTCTTCACTTTTTTCTTTTCATCTATTTGTTCAACTTTAACTTCATTTAATCCCTTTTCTTCTAATAATTTTTCAATATATTCTTTGGCATCATCACTGACATCACCTTGAACTAAAATTTCTTCCTTCTTTTCTGCATTCTTAATGACTGACGCACCAGTGGCAAACTTAGATGCAAATGTTTTCAGTAATTTCTTCATATCAATATTGAAAACTTCTAATCCACTAATCGAAATAATATGTTTTCTTCTATTTCTTTCAATTCTCTTGATAGTGACCTTTGATGATAATTTCTTTTGTAATTCTCTTTCTTGTTTCTTCTCTTCTCTGGCTTGTTTCTTTTCTAAATCTTTAGAGATTTGTTCTTCCTTCTCTAATGATAAAGTTGAAGTGGCATTGGCTAATGCATCATCGCTGTATAATTTTTGGAAAAGCTCTTGGTGATTATCTTCCAACCATTCTTTACATTTCTTGAACGATAACCCAAATTCACAGTATTCTGGGGGATACGAGCACACTCCGCAATAAGTTATTGGTCTTGGGGCTACTTCTGTCATCTTTCTTTAATGTCACTTATAAATGGAACTTGAGCTATTGAAGATGGAAAATTTTTTTACGTTTTCATTAGCTTTTTTTTTTTGAGTCCTCGCACAACATCATTTTAGACCGATATCGCAGTTTTTACCTTCATAAACCGTTGATGGATGAACTCCAGAATCATGCTATTGAGCTTTAAACCTCTTGGTGGTTGGAAGTAGCTAGTAACGATTGCACCTTCCCCTAAAACCACGGCATCGTAAGCGATGGGCGAACTTATTTACAGAATACAAGTGGAGAGGAACTTTTGCAGCTTTACAGAATTTGATTAATCATTAATATAAATGTAATTTTCAATATAAAAAGAATAAAAGGGCAACCAAAATCAATTATGTGGACCACCGAATGCGGGAGCAAAAATGAATGAAATAATATTATTAAAAGAAGTGAAACTTGCAACAAACTTGTAAGTAAAGTAATAAGATTAGCCTAGTAATAACCAAACTCCTCACAAACTTCAAAACCTCTAACGGGTCTGAAATCTTCCAATTCGACACATTTCCATAAACTCTTGGCTAAAAGAATTTTATCATCAAGCTTTTCATAAATGATACCCAAGTAATACCATAATTCAGAATTATTGAAACCATATGGCCAACATTGGCTGAAATGTTCTAATAAATTTTTCAATCTAATGATTGCAGCATTGAAATCTTTGCTAGATGTAAATAAGGAATTGTCTATCTTATCATCAATGATGAATAATCTACAGACACCTAAAAGAGTAATACCATAGTCTCTCTTGTTATATTGTTGATCTTGTGAAGATAATATTTCCAAGGATCTTTCGAATTCTTGTAGTGATAAGAACTTTCTGCTCTTGGAGGTTAAGAGACCTAAATGGGTGAAAGTTTTAATGTTTGGTTCATATACATTTTCTGCTTCCACAATACACTGTTCAGCATCTTCATTTAAGCCAATCTTAAGGTAGATCCTACTTGTCCATAACCAGATTTCTTGAAGAATCTTTTTTTCCAATATATACAACCTTAATTTCAATGGGTCTTTAAGATCAGCCTCTTTTGGTTTCTGTCTGATCACAGTTTGGGGTTGTGAAGCTTCATTGGTAGTACCTGCCTTGGACATCTTCTTAATTCTATCTTTTGCAATCTGTTTCTCAATCAGAACCACCACATTTGAATCATTAGTTGAGTTTGGATTTGGATCAATGAAACTTGGCCTGTGGGACCATCTAGCATCAGGTCTAGCATCAAAGTCTGATTCCGAAGGCTCAGGCGCTTCGATTTTTTCAATGACTACTTCATCAAATAATTCATGAAATAAGATGAACACTTCTGGTAAATAATCCAAAATATATTGAACTCCATAGAGCTGTTCCCAAACAGCCATCTGAGTTAATTTTAATTGTAAAATCTCGAATTTAGTTTCAATTGTTAATTTGATGTCATTCTTACGGTTCTTTACGATAAAAATACCCGCAATATTCAATGCATTATTGATGAATTTTTCAACTTCCTTCAAACTTGGTGGTGCCGTTCCATTGCCATTTAAAGTTGCAGTTCCATTAATGGGCGATTTATTTAAAGCAGATCCATTACCATTGTTAGCAGTAGCACCGGGTTTAGTTTTATGTTTAATAAAATCAGGATTATAATTTTCCAAGGAAGTCAACAACAAGACTAATAAATTCCATGTTTTAAAGCTTTCGGGATATTTCTTCAAAATAAACTTACATAATTTAACCGAGGTTGTAAATGACGATTGTATGCTAATGCCAACGCATAATTGAATAAATAAGTAACATTCCCAGTAGAATTAACGATTAAACTGTTTTTGTAGAATTTCAAAACTTGATTAGTATTCTTTTCCAAGCTTTCTAAGTTAGGAGATTGGTAGGTTGATAAATAATAATAATAGTGGCCTAGAGCAAACCAAGCCTTTGAAATTAATTGAATAAATTCAGAGTGATCGTTAGCCAAAACATTGAAATTATACTTATGATATAAAAATGATAATTTTTGTGATGCAAAATCAGTTAATACATCATCATAACATAAATCGGCTATGTTTGTCAATTCATGCAAGTATGCATTGAGTTGAGTGATGAATTGAGATAATGATGATAAAACTTGATCTTCGGTGGTATATTTGAATTTTTTAGGACTTTTAATTCGTGGAATAAATGAATTGATTGGGTTGAAATTCAAGATACAAACAGAGTAGGTATCGATAACAGAAAGCAAGTTATTCATATGGCCACCATGTTGCTCTTGGTCCTTTTCGATATAACTAATGTATGTTTTAAAAGCAGCTAATGCTTCATCGTATTCATTGAGCTCTATCAATATCTTAATATAGTTAGATGCAACAATTTGACTTTGATAGGTCTTTGAAAACAGGCTAATGAGGAATTTTTTGGATAATGTAGGTGATACCAATTTATAATGGCTAGGAACATGACTTAAACTTTCATACAAAGTGTTGATAAAATCGTCATGAACACGAATCACATCGGTAGCGTAGGGAACTCGTCCTTTTGACTAATACGAGCCTCGACTTCTGAAGTCAAGAAAGTGGAATAGTCATTTTTGAAACTACTGGTGATAAACCTCCTATTTTCTTCTCTCATCAAAAAACTACTCAATGAAATAAGAGTGCTAACGTTATCACCGAATTTTTGCAGTCTTAAATCTTGGAATGAAAGTGGAGTATGTGCATCACGAGTTATGAAACTGACAACTTTATTGAAAATGATATCTACCCAATGATTTGCAGCAATACTAGATTTTTCAAAATGCTTTGGATAATGAAATAAATACTCGATCCATAATTTATGAGAATCTTCCACATTGGTCAATCCAATTAATACATTGTATCTGACTCTCAAATAGGTGATGAAATCTCTCACATTTACGTTATCAGAATGATGGGTTGCAGAAACATCCATAGAGCTGAGTAAGCTGTGCATTTCATCAAACTCCGAGTTGAGATAAAACAACTGGGCCAATACCACATTATAGTACAAGCGTTCCTCATATGCCTTACTTGCAGTATTATAATTAGCACTTATAGAATGTGCATAATTAATCAATTGGGCCAATTTTTCCCTGGGTGATCCATTACCTGAAGCTTCAAATGTACTTGCCGGCAATAACTCAAGACCATTGAACTCATTTTGGATTAATAACTGTAATTGATAATCAATGAAAACTATTTGCGGGAAGAACTCTTGTGATTCTTGAAATTCTAATACTGATCTCGGGAAACAACCGAGATTTAATGTCTTGATATACTGTTCATGAATTGAACTTTCAATCAACATCTTAATCAAAGGCAAATCTTCCAACTATTCACTTAATACTTTAACCGTGGAAATAAGACGTAAACTCTTCAAATTATTCTCTTCTGAAATACTCTGGATGAACACGAAGACTTTAATTTCGACAAACGTAAGATTACTTCAATCAGCAAATATATAGTGTCAACTGTACCTTTATAAGTCGAATTGAACGTGTAAAGCTTGGTAAGGCCTATGTAGTGGCTTCAAGAAGATCTGACCTGGTCGATTGCAATGAAAAGAAGTGGGTTTCAACTACTTGGACACTCAATTCTGTCTTCTTTATTGTTTACCTCAACAAAATTCTACTTCTTTGGTAAAAATTTCTGAGTTTTTATCGAGCGAACCAAAACCCAAAACGCAGGACAAACGAAAATCTTCTACAAAGTGGTTACTACAACTGGAGATTTCGTGAAAATGGACAAAATTTCCCTTGTTGGATGTCGGTTAGTACAAGTGGAGCTTCAAAGGGTTCTGTCTACAGGGAATTTTAAATCTATTTTTTGGAGGAATACGATGAATGACTTCCACGGTATAAGGTATATTATGAACGCGTGTGAAAAAATCAGTCTTTGACAGTTGGACATAAGGTTTTGCATTTATTCAACATAAAAAGAATCATTAGACGTATATATGTGGCTAACACCTTTCGAAAACTCTGTATAGACCGGGGAGGTCTGCAATCTGCACAACATCACGAAGGAGATTTTTGGTTGCTAAGAACCGACGTTTGATCATGGGAAACACAAGATGTTCTAGTTGATTATTCAATTGGTCTCGTTTATTATTGTTTAAGCTTTTCAGTTCATTTGCATTGGTTTCAAAATTGTCGTCATCAGACGAAATGCTTTCAGGAATGTAGAGTAGGGCAATTTCTTTTAGAATTGATTGAAATGTCAGTTTTTCATCTTGGAAATTGATGTTTTCACTGCTTCCTAAACGATAAATGAAAAAGGGTAGTTTACTCAAGCTGGGGATTATATCTCGCATGATCAACGGTAGAGACACAAGTATGAGTTGATCATCTTCGTTTATCTCAAGTCCAATTTCAAAATACTCTTTAAACATCTCTCTCATTTCGATAAATTTCTCCTTGATATTCTGTATTGGAACCAAATCACCATGATGCTTGTAAATCGGACCCAAAATATCTTCAATTAGAACAGGTTCAGTCAACTGGTAGACCCCGTAGTTCATAAACTCTGACAATGCCATCTGATAGTAGAACTCATTAAGCACTGCTGCATAATCGCAGAGGAAGAGCTTGACATCGTACTGAAAGCAGCAGAGTCGTTTAGTTTCGTCCACGATTCCGACATACACTGAGTTGTTGAAAATATTTGTTAATGGTCGGTGTAACTGGGACTTTACTTCTTCTTTAAGATCCAAAATACTGCCAAAATTAACCACGACCCTTTCCTTGTCGGTGACTTGATATTCTATCTCGGCCACAGATTTTACCGAATTAGAACTTTCTTCAGATCCCAGTATACGACTATCACGAGCTTGTTTTTCCGGTGTCTCCTGGTCGTCAATAAACAATCCATTGGGGTTGTCGTTGGAAATTTCTGACTTTTCGGATTGATTAGCTTTTTCCGATGTATAATCTTGCTTCCATTTTGATTTCGTAAATTCTTCTGTCATTTGCTTCTGATAGTTATTTTCACTCTGATTCAGAAGATATTGATTCAATTTGGCTTGCAGAGCATCCACCCGAACTAATTTATTCTCTTGACGGTATTTCTTTGTTGCTTGTAAGCTTATAGACTCATCAATCAGTCTTTTAGAGTCAGATTGATCAAAAAGTACCCCTTGAGCTTTAAACTTTCTTGAGCTGTCAATATTTGATAAAACTTTATGAACTTTAACACATATTATATCTATTATTTCTTCTTCATTCAAAAATCTAACTTCCCGTTTGGTTGGATGAACATTAACATCAAGATTTTGAGGACTTATTTCCAAACTCAAATATATAAACGGTTGGTTCCCTTTAGGTAAGAAAAACTGATAGATGGAAGATAATGCTCTCTTCAAAGGGTCACAAGACACTAACCTATGGTTAATGAAAAATACTGGTTGAATTCTTTTCTTATTATTGAAATTAGAGTTGGTCACTGCGCCGGAAACTTTTATAAGACCATATTCGTCCTTATAACTTTTTTCGGCATCTTCATCTTTTTCATCACCATCAAGTATCACGTCGATTAGCTCGTTTGCAACAGCTGTGCCAAACACAACCCTTATTCTCTCCTTCAAGTTTAACTGAGGCCTAGTAGAGAGAATTTGGTGAGATTCACCAAACTTCTTACAACTAAACCCTACACCGCCCGCATGAACAGCATATCTTCCTATGACATCTAGGATCTTAGCGAACTCATCATTCTTAGACCTAAAAGCTTTAAGCCTCGATGGCACATTATAAAATAGATTTTCCACAATTATTTGAGTCCCATCTTTCCCAGCAATTGGCTTAGGCTCCACGCTTTTATCAGAGCCAGCTTTAAAACTAGACGTTGCTAGTTTTCCATTGGAATAAAATGCTTTGTATGCTAAAGGAGATGTAGCTGTCTTGGTAACAACAGATAATCGGGAAATATGTGATATACTTGCCAATGCTTCGCCCCTGAACCCATATGTTGCAATGCTTTCCAAGTCTTCAAACTTCGAAAGCTTAGATGTTGCAAATCGCTCACAAAGAAGATGTAGATCATCTTTATGAATACCTTTACCATTATCCGTTATGTGAAGTAGCTTTAGGCCCCCATCTTTGACCTGTATATCAATCATCGTGGATTTAGCATCAATCGAATTCTCAAGTAATTCTTTTAAAGCATTGGCAGGTTGAATAATGATCTCTCCGGCAGCAATTTTATTCACCACAGACAAGTCCAATGCCTTGATCTGCGCTCCTTCGCCAGACTCATTTAGATCCACCATGGCGTCACTGCTATAGTATAATGCTAACAGGTCTACCAAGAGATCAAGAGGACGCGCTACATGGATTTTTGGCTTCTCTTTTTTTTTTTTTGCGACGGACGTGTGAGTGAGTTAGTTTCTCATGTTATTTCAATGTTTTGATGCTTTATCTATCTTTTGATGCTTTACTGATCTTTCGTTGATTCTTTTATTGATTATTTTCGCCACCTCCGGACGTTGCATTCGAAATGGCATTCCCAAATCAAAACACATCTTCTGAAGATAGTCCGCAGTACTCTAGCGAAGAGAGAACTCAACGTACCAAATCACGGATCCTGAAGACTACAAGAAATCAATTTTCTAGTAAATATGAACGGCTTAGAAATAAGCTTCAGTCTGGTAATAGTATGGCCGAGAAGGGTGAGGCTACTGAGTTGATCCTAGAGCAGTTGAATCAATTGGAGAGTATTTATAATATGGTGCAATTAGAGAAGAATAGAGATACTAGAGTTCAACTTATGGATGCCGAGGCACTACACGATTCCTCCAAGCTCGCTGCTATCAATGCTAAGAATATTAAGTTTGGGGACGTCGGTATTTCTTTGAATGAAAAGGAATTTCTCAAATGCTTGAAGGTATATATGAATCCTGAAGAAGTTAGTGGAACAGATATGCAGAATTACATGAACGAAGAGGACGAAGAAGTGGAAACACCTGTTACCGGACAGGCAGATATATTTAATTCCTATAATTGGATGAAATTGGGTTCATTATACTTTTCCCAAAGTAATCGTCCTGTTTCAATTGACTTCTTGAATGGGACCATTGGCAACTGAAAGGAAAAGACCGGTTGTAAGACAAAAGAATATCGATGATACCGGAAAGGGGCCTCTCACTACTGCTAGACTGGTTCAGGCAAGTGACTTGAATGTTGACACAGAAAAAAGTACTTCAGATATGGTTCGCCTGGTTTATAGAACATTCAATGAAAAGTCGAGGGGCGAAGAGTATAATTTTTTCAAGTTTTTCATTGATCCAAGGTCATTTTCCCAATCAGTGGAAAACCTTTTCTTCACGAGTTTCCTCATAAGAGATGGGAAAGTCAAGCTCACGAAGAATAAAGATGGGATACCGATGATTAAGATTTGTAGCGTCCGTGAAGCAGAAGAAGCAAGCACCTCATCCAAAAATAAGACACATCATATAGCTACATTTGACTACCAGACTTGGGAAGGCTTGATTCGTACATTCGATATTACCGAATGCTTTTTGGGGCACCGGGACATCGAGGCAGATGAAATCCCCAGTGATGACGAAGCTAATTTTGAGCAATCGGATGAAGATGAAGAGCTTCATAATGGATCTTCCCAGATTCTTGAAAGAGGAGTGATGACGACGAGAGTGACACCCAAAGCATTTGATTATTTTATTTTCACTCGGTCGTTTCTTTAGCATTTTATATTCTTTACTTCTTTTTCTATGTATTTTTAATTTTTTCAAATTCATTTATATCATTATACAACCTATTTACACGAATATGTACACGAACCTAAAATTTTCTGATCTCATGGAACTCTGCATCTGATACACCAACCCAGCCATCGACGTCGAGAAGTTCGTTCATTGGCCATCTTCTAATAGGTAAAAATTTTAGATCTGACTTCACTTTCAAGTTTTCTAATATCTCGATCCCTGCAGTTCCTATCATCACAGCATTATCGGTGCACAATGCTATGTCAGGAAAATGAAATACCATGTCATCTGGAGATAACTGAAGATTGGTGTCATACGTTAAATTTTCGGATAATTTTTTCCTTAAAGTTTGGTTTGCAGCAACACCACCAGAGCAGATAAAGTCTCTGACCCCTGCTAGTTCACCATCACCATTTTTCGATAAGCCATGCTTGAAAGAAGGCAATATTGATCCGATCAATGAGATGATCAAATATAGTCTCTTGTATCTTGTATGCAACAAACTGTTTTGTGACTTCATCAATATTCTGATCAGGAAAATTAACCTCTTTGAATCGTTGAAGAGTACTTTGAAACTGGGAGAATACAAATTCAACCTACGTCAGGAACTTTTAAGTGACTGGGGCCTTTCAAAGGTAATCTCATTTGTAGCTTAAACTCATTATCAGCAGAACTAGTATTTATTCTAGAGAATTTAGCCTTGAGATCTTCTGGAATATTTGCAACATATGTCTCGAGTTCCTTCCCTCTCATGTTACCTTCTATTCCCAACACACGGGCACACTTATCTATCGAATCTCCAGCCGCTATGTCCGAAGGTATTAATGAGAATCTTATGATCGGTTATGGATTTCAGTAAGACAAGCATGGTGTGACCTCCACTACACAATAGACTCAAATAAGGATATCTTGGTGGAGCTAGATCAGGTTGGCTTTGTCTTTGGCAAAATCGCCGTTAGAACATGACCAAGCATGTGATGGACTCCAATCAATGGCCTGTTCCAGGCAATGGATAGCCCCTTGGCCGTTTGAATACCTGCACTAAGAGAACCCACCATACCTGGTCCTCTAGTACAGCAGATTAAATCTGGAGGACTATGGGAATTCAAGTTATGTTCAGCGCAAAATCCTTGAACCAAGTCCGCCAATGCCATCTGATGGAATTCATGGGCAGCCGTGGGTATGATGCCACCCTCTTTTGCTGAGTTAAGAGTGCTTTTGGATTGGCCAATTATTTCTGGTGGATCACAGGCCAGATATTTGTCAAGCAAGGCCACACATGAATCGTCGCAAGATGATTCAATCGCAAGAACCCTATAATGGCGAACCAAAGGACCACCCAAACGGCGACTATGTAATTTTGATGCGTACTTCCACATTATATCATGCTATGCTGAATAATACTTTGTCTGATATTGGTTGTTGGAAAATTGACTTTATATTTGTGGAAAACGGGATTTCAAACGAAACTCTTAAAATTTTATCCGACAGGCTATCAGGCACCACGCATTCAAACAATCTTATTGACTTTATAAGAACCTTAATTCAGATATAAGTCACTTGTAGCCATTACTTTAAAATTTAAAGGTCTTCGCTTCTGAGAATACTGCACATTAGTTACTGTTTTGATAATTCATCAAATAACATTTTAGCACGAAAAAAACTACTTTAGAAAAAAAAAATTTTCAGGATTTCAGCTAATTTGTTAACGGTTGAATCTCAAACCTGCTTGGATAGCGCCATCTATAACATTGAGGTTCATTAGAATCAGTAAAGTTTCTTCTCAGCATCTTTAAGTTTTCGTAAAACGAAAGAATAATCCAAGAAATATTAAGATTTCAAGGTCTTTGCCTTTAGTTGAACCAGGGAAATAAAGATAAGCTTAAACTCATAGAACTGCAACCCCTGGTAAATCGAGCACTTGAGTTTGATGAGATCTACTTTATCTGCTATAGAACACGAATTTTCATTCATTTAGGCTAATATTAGCATAATTCATTCCTTCTAGACATATTTTTTCAGTTATATATTCATTACTTAACTCCTGCATTATGACACAATCTTATACAACCCAGACTATACCGTTTAGCTTTTCGCCCCGCAATGATCACCAGGGCCAGGCTTCGGCACCATCATCACCATCATCACCTTCTGATCCAATAAAGTCCCCTGAAAATGAAACCATATCGCAAAAAGTATCTCCGATAATCAATTGTATGCTAGCCGGTGGGCTAGGAGGAGTTGTTGGAGACTCTTCAATGCATTCATTAGATACGGTCAAGACTCGACAACAAGGATTGCTGTTCAATCCAAAGTATAAGAATATGATTCCAGCGTACCTCACCATTTTTAAGGAAGAAGGATTTTTCCGAGGTCTCTATGGAGGTTGTACACCTGCTATTCTTGGGTCTTTACCTTCTACAGCGGCATTTTTTGGTACTTATGAATATACTAAGAGAAGATTTATTAATGATTATAATATGAATGAAACTGTGTCGTACTTTATTGCAGGGGTATTAGGTGATATGGCATCTAGTATATTCTATGTTCCTTCTGAAGTTTTGAAAACAAGATTACAATTACAAGGTAAGTATAATAACCCTTATACTAAAGGATGTGGTTATAATTATAAAGGTTTAGGAAATGCAATCACCACGATATTCAAAACTGAAGGTACTTCTACATTTGCGTTTGGGTATAAAGAAACCCTCTTTAGAGATTTACCGTTTAGTGCACTTCAATTTGCCTTTTATGAACGTTTTAGACAATTGGCGATTTATTATAATCAATCGAGTGACTTGGCTATTCCCTTGGAATTGTTTGTTGGGGCCGCTGCTGGTGGTGTTGCCGGGACTTTAACAACTCCTTTGGATGTGATCAAAACTCGTATTCAAACTGCTACTGTAGACTCTTCTGCTGGCAATAGTAGTATACCAAAAACTCAAAAGGTGAAAGCAACCACGAATTTCATCACCAATTTACTAAATAAATCCTCCACCATCAAAGCCCTAGGTTCCATTTACAAAAATGAAGGTATCTTAGGAATGTTTTCCGGAGTCGGTCCTCGTTTCATTTGGACTGGTATACAGAGTTCCATCATGTTGCTATTGTATCAAGTTTCCTTGAAAAAATTCGATACCTACTTCCCTGATGGTATCGATTCATCAGCTTTTTAAATTCCTGAGCCGGAACTAACAACCTTTTGTTCTTCCACAAGTGCATTTTAGTGAGTATTGCTACTGCAATACTCTTTTTATATATATTTCATGACTTTATCCGTGCTTTTTTGGCCTTTGCCTTTTTTACTTTCCATGTTTATGACTTATTATTAAAAAAAAATTAGGATTACCACAATCCAAACCTTTAAATCCTGACATCACAAGCAGTCTGCTTTTCACTCGGAGCCCATGACATGCTTACATATTTATTGAACAACTCAAATCTTCGCTTCTTCTGTACATATTACTTTCTTAATTAGACTCATATAAATCAGCTTAACTGAATATAGATTACTCTTACATCTTCGCAGTATTTTTTGTGCTTAGGATGCGTTTGCAGGAATTTTAGTCTACTGGTGAATCTCCCCAGATGCAAGTACCTTCCACCACAGATGATTAAGTTACCATTTTGAGGAAATCCGCTGACTTTTCTTGATTCATGTGAAACATAGAATACATTTCCAATGATAAGATAGACTAATAAAATGTGGAGAACCGTCGGCATCTTGACTTGTATATAACTCTAATTAGTCTTCATTCGCCTTATCTTGTATTGTACATAACCTTAATTCGCCTTCATTCGCCTTATCATCCGCGTATATTCGCCATTCTAGCAGACAAGCTTTCAAAAATGACTTGCTCCCTATTTGAAAGCTACCATATCCACCAAACTCGTCATCTCAACCAACTTATCTCCCCTAGTTCGTATACGACATGAAGGGGGATCCTCAAAAGCTCTTTTTCTTTTGCAGTCTTCACAAAACAAAGACATTTCGCTTTCAAACTCGTGACGAAGCATGATGTCGTGATGGAGACTCAACAAAGCTCACTTTAGCAATATTCTCCATTGTCATTTCGTTAAATTAAATGCATGACAATAATGTCAGGAGAGCCCAGGACTTTCCTCTTTGGGTATTCGATCCAATTGTTCTAAAAATGCTGCAAATATCCGCACTCGTTTTCTCTTTTTTTTTTTTTCTTTTTGGTGTATTAGTTTATGAGTTCGACAAGACTTGTCTGAAGTAGATCACCGACCCAATACGAGCGGTTACCTGGTGGCACAACATTGATTATAAAATACTTCAATGCATTGCGCGTGGTTTAGAGGATTTGCTTGTTTGTAGATTTTTCAGAGATCAGTGAGCCGAATTTGGTGGCATGTATAAATAAACTTTCTCAGTGCAGGTGATGGTTCCATTGGAAACCGCAAAGCTCGGGGTAGCAGCAGCTACGAAGGTTGGCTAAAGCTTATTTGTACTCAGTTACTGGCATTCAAGGTTTATTCTTTGTGCTTACACCGAGGTGTCTGCGTTTACCAGACAGGTATGGATAAAAGATTACCAGAAAGGTTAACCTGGACAAACTTTTTCCAGAAAGGTTAACATGGACAAAAGAGTAGGTATCTCCACTCTTCTGGGACACTTTGATGTAGTTTTACAAATAAGGTCCTTTTCCTCTTGAAGTAATTATGATCTGGAAGGTTGGCTAGTGTTTCCAGTGGTGGATCTATTTCATTCTCCAAGTAAGGAAGTTGGAGAATGGAGAATTGAGAGCCATCCCGTACTGGGAGGTAAATCTCTTGAGCCGAGTTCGTTGCTGTATAAATAGTCTGCCTTTTACGATATCATGGCTTTGGATAGATTGAGATGCCACTCATTGCCATATCATGAAAATACAAGTCCAGTCACTTTTCTTTCTTTTCGCTTTATTACAAGTCGCCTTCTCTAGTCCTGTGGGAGTGAAGCTACCCACTGATGATGATTTTTATACTTACTCGGGTGATCTTGCTAAAATCAAACCCGGTACGATTTTGAAAACTAGAAATACTCCCAGCAAAATTAGAAGTATATACTTCCCGGTAAATGTCAAGAATTCGTGGCAATTGCTAGTTCGTTCAACTGATTCCCACGACAATCCTAATGTGTTTGTCACCACGGTTATTGAACCTTATAATGGGAATTCTTCCAATTTACTAGCCTACCAAACTGCTGAAGATTCCAGCAGTCCCAATTGTGCACCATCTTATGCTTTCTTGTATGGTGCCAGAATGTCTACCGTTACAACCCAAGCTGAAATGTTATTGATCCAAATTGCTTTGGATCGTGGTTGGTATGTTGTCTCTCCCGATTATGAAGGTAGCAAGGCTTCGTTCACGGCTGGGCGCCAAAGTGGACATGCTACTTTGGACTCAATCAGAGCAGCGCTAAACTCGGGGAACTTGACAAACATCGATCCAAATGCTCAGGTTGGTATGTTTGGTTACTCTGGGGGGAGCTTAGCAAGTGGACATGCCCTTGAGTTACAGCCAACCTACGCTAAGGACTTGAAGAAGCATCTCATAGGCGCTGCGCTTGGTGGATTCGTAACAAATGTCACAGCCACTGCTGTAGGTGTTGAAGGGACCTTATTTGCCGGCTTGACTGCTTCGGCTCTCGGAGGTTTGGTAAGTGAAAATGATGACTTGAGAGATTTAATTGATGAACAAATCATGCCTGGTAAAAACGAGTCATTCAGCAAGGTCTTCAAGAAATGTATGATTGATTCCATTACCTCGTATGCTTTCCAGAACTTTTTCACCGGGCCCTATAGATATGTCAAGGATGGTTGGAAAGTCTTTGAAAAAAAAATCGTGAAGGACGTAGTTAATAATAGTACTCTTGCCCTCCATAGCAACTCGACTCTTCCAGAAGTCCCTATTATGATATTTCATGGTTATAATGATACCATTGTGCCTTATGCAGAAAACTCCCCCCGAGTTGCAAAGGCTTGGTGTGATCGGGGAATCAAATCCCTAGAATTAAATCTGGATTTGGGTGGGCATATAACAGAAATATTCAAGGGTATTCCATCCGGCTTCGCTTGGTTGGAAAGGGTTTTCAGTGGCCAAAAGCCTCATGACGGCTGTAAGTTTAGCTCTAGAGAATCTAACCTTGACTACCCGGGAGTCAACTCTACCGTTCATGACCTCTTAATTTCTTCTGCAGAACTGATCCTTGGTTTTGAAATTGGACCAGACGGTGAGCATATAGAGAGAAAGCTATTGAAAAAAAGAGAAACCTTCCTTGATTTAGACTAATGATATATATACTGTTTTTTATAATGTCTTGTATAATGTCTTCAATAATGTCTTGTATAATGTCTCCAATAATGTTTTGTATAATGGTAGTAACACATTTTTTTTGCAACCAGTTAATTCTACAATAATCTTTTTTAATTTTCAACTTCAACAGACTTCATCCTAATAAAGGTTCCAATTACTATCTGCGCCTGGTAGTTGCTATCTTGTTTCTGTTTCTTGATCTTTTCTTACTACTCTGTAAGTAAGAAGTTTTGTTGCAAAATTTGATTTCTCAAAAAAAAAAAGTTTGCCGCTCTTAAACTCAAACTACATCTACATTCTTCTTCCTCCAAATAAATAATCCCATATAGAGACTATACAATGAGTCAATTTGATGGTATAGTTTCCTCGTTCCCCTTGAAGAGCTTTTCTATAAAACAGATGGGTTCTGATAACTGGAGCCATGTCACGAAATCTTCGCTTACCATTCACTGTGACTTCCTGGATCCAGTTAAGATAATATCTCTTCGAGTCAGTAATCAATCCATAGTATGAATTACCTATTTCGTCTTGTTTTTTAATAGACGTCTAACTTTTCGGCCTCTTTTTCTTTAGGAATCTTTACGTATTGTGCAAGGAAGATACACGTCCTTTTACGTGAAAATGATGGCAGTTGCAGTAAAGCAGTCGGAGAATAATACAATAATTAAGCGGTTTCAATTGAATTTCATGGATCCTAGCCATCTTGAACGGTTTTGCTCATTTATAGAAACAAATTTACCGAACACGCTAAGATATTCTGACTCCAAGACATCTCAGTCACTTCAAAGTCAGCAATGGTCTCCTGCTCAAAGTCAACAATGTTATCCGACTCAACAATTACCTCCTCCGAGTCTATTATTTCCTCCTAGCCAAACCTCCGTTCATAAGATTCAACCCAAAAATATTAACATGGCTTTTTCTCAAACCCAGAGTAAGCATCTGCATCCACATCAGTTTCATTCTCAAATTCCCGTGTCGATTCCTCCAGTTCAACAACCATTAGAACCTCGAACTCAAGCTTATTCCCACTCTTTTAATGAAGAAAGCCATAAATCACCGATCAATAACCCTCCATCACGCCCTTGTCTATCAAAGAGAAACATTTTATCAAATCATTCACAACACAAAAGAATTAGCACTGAAGGCCGAGATAATTACAACTCTGATAATCCCCATCAATTTGAAACGGGCAGCTGTTTGAATACTCAGGTCCATCAGCAAACTTATTTGTCACCTCCGTCATATTCGATTGGTAGCCAAAAGCAGGGACACATTCTGGGTCATATGGTTAACCAATCGCAACCATTGACAAATCCCCTGATCTGGCAGACAGTTTCTCTTCCACAGGAAAGTTGGAACAAAAACTTGGTTAATAATGACAACCTGATTTATCGACACAACTCAATGACTCCTCAAAGTCAAATTGATCCTGATGTGAGGTTGTCAGTTCAGAATATCAATTCACGTCCGCATAAAATTGAAAAGAATAGCCTAGTGGCAGACTTTTCGTCACAGACGAGAAAGTCTGTCTATGGCCATGCTGTGTCTCAGTCGAAAGCAGTCGGTATACCTAAAACTAAAACCAATTATCAAGAAGACCTGGTTAGCGATTCAATCGATAGCTTACCATTTAGTAAAGGTTATGGTGAAGGGCTTAATAGTCAGATAAAGAGCAAAAGGTTGCAACCTTCCATAAATACTACTGATAAGGTATCAAAACCTTGTTGCACGAGTAGAAGAGGTTATTCCTTTAGTGGTCAAATTACCAAACAAATTAAGAATTTGACTGATCGAGAATTAAAGCAGTTAGTTGTTGAAAAACTAAAACAAGAAGAATTTGCTGCTTTCGTTAAAAGAATTGAAAAAATTGCATACGGAGAATAAGAGGTGAGTCTATAGATTTATAAAGAATAATAAATAAATAATCTAATTGAATTTTCTAACGGTATACCTTTATCCACCTTCTTCACCACAAGTCCATCCTCTTGTTCGACGTCTTCTGATATAAGCTCATATCCAAATATCTTTGGAAATATCCTAAACATTATGGCCCAATATGAAACACAAGCCACCATACACATAATTGCAACTATTGCAAAATTTGGCCAATTTTCTAAACCTTCTGGGTTGGGGCTCTGGCGAGTGGCAAGAGGAGAAACCGAAAGGTAGCTAATAATTAATAACACCAATACCGTACCGATGTAAGATGCCCTAATTGGAGCCTTTACGTGAGGATACCTTCGTCTAATAATGAAAATACCTATTGTAGCTAAACCGATGAATATCTGGTTCGGATAACCTTCTAAAGAAACGATATAACCATAAATATCTTTACCGGGTGAGCCAAGCACTACGACAGTTGATAAGAAGCAGCTTAGGATTATACTTGGCATTGGGGCATCTAATGGCCAGTTTGAGGCCATGACTTGTGAAAATGGTAGATAACCTTCTTTGAAAACCTCCTGACTGGTCCTGGATATGGTATATAAAACAACAAAGACGTTTCCACCAGCACAAGATGCAGCAGCGAATGTTAAAAACTGTTTACCGAATCTGTAACCAAATACTTTTTCGAAAAGAAGTGATCCAATTAACTTCCCACTACTTCTGATTTCATCGTCCAGTATAACCACCAAGTAAGCAATATTAGTAAATATGTAAGTTATAGTAACTATTATTAATGATAAAGGACCGGCAATCTTAAAAGTTCTCACGGGGTCTTTAATTTCGTTAGACACAGTATGCACAGAGTTCCATCCTGCGTATGCAAAGGTAGCTTTAATAACAGCACTTGAAAACTTGGATGTAGATATGGATGTCTTAACATGGAAGAATTCGTTCCAATGCAAATGGTTTTCGAGCTTTGTGATTGAATAAGGAAAGAAAGAGGTATATATCCCCGTCATAACCATAATGACTGCCAACCCCAACTTCAACAAACCCAAAAAGTTTTGAATTCTAATTCCATGGGTCACACTCAACCCATGAATCAAAGCCGTTACATACAAGAATAATAAACCAGTAATTCTGGTCTTGTATTCGGTAGGTTCAATTCCAATAGCTTGTAAGAAGTATTCCCCAAAAACAAGAATATTCAGAATTGTAAATCCAAACATAACTGAATAAACCAGGAAAACCACGGTTGCAAGCATATGGGGTTTGTCATAAATGAATTCTAAAAAGACTTTGGTTCCGCCACTTCTGGGTATTAATGATCCCAATTCTAAGAAAACATACAAACCACTAAATGCTAGGATTGCAGCAATAATCCAGGCCAATAAAAAGTAAAATGGTGAGCCACCGCAATCCTCGTAGATACCACTCGAGACAGCTAAGAATCCAGACCCAAGAATACGACTAATAAAGAGAACTAAGGTGGAAAATACTCCCAAATGCCTGCCCTGGGGTGATTCCTCCAACTCGGCTAAATACGTAATGTTTCCATTCAATTCCGTGGATGGTCTCGTATAATCGTCATTGTATGGAAGTAGTTCCGTTAAACTAGACTCTAAATCTTGGTTAGTTGAGTTTCCGGAGCTGTCCACCTGAACTTGGATCTGCTTGGAATCTTTATCTTTTAAAGCTTCCATAGTCGTGTTATATTAGGTAAAAGAGTCGCAAATCACCCTAACTCCAATGATCTTTCTTTCAAGTTAATTCCCAACACTATGTAAACAATATCTTATCTGAAAAGGGCAGAAATCGAATTCGACTATCAAACAACTGTAAAGAACTCTAGCTTCAGTTGTTTGTTTGTCTGAAATCAGCTTCAATTTATCTTTTCCAGATTCAGCTGTGGCGATAAGGATTTTGGTATTCGCACACCCGGTTTTTGGTTGCATCAGACTTTCCTACAATGGAATCACATTCGAACCACACTGGCGTACTAAATAATAAAGTAATTTTATTAATTATATATAAAGATGACTTAAATGTTGGTTGTTCACCAGTCAATCAAATATTTAAAGCAGATAGAAAGGGGATAACGCCAAAGATAGCGGGATTTTCTTCAAGAAAGAACGCAATCAAAAAAGAGAAATAAATGAATAAATAAAGTATGGATTGATTATTAGTTAAGTTTACTTAGACAGGGATTTAGTGTTCTTTTTTGCAACGTATGATTCCTTTGCCAATTTTGTCAAAGCGTCCAATTCACCACTGTTATCACACATGCTGTAGAATAAAGAATTCTTATTTGCGATCAATACGTATGGATCTTCGTATTCAACGACTTTACCAGCATCCATGACCAAAATTTTATCGTAATCAATAATAGATCTTAATCTGTGAGCGATGGTAAGGATGGTGGAGCTTGAAAATTCATCACGAATAGTTTTTTGAATGGTTGCATCTGACTTATAGTCGATAGAAGCAGTGGCTTCATCTAGTAAGATAACCTTTGGACTCTTCAATAATGATCTGGCTAAACACATTAATTGCCTTTGACCTTGAGATAAGTTATTACCTCCTTCAGTAACGGTGGAAGAAAGATTCAAGAATTTATTTTGGTTTTCGCTACTTTCACCAAGATTAGGCTCATTTGCAGTGATCAAATTAACTCTCTTCAATGCTTCAAAAATTTGATTATCGTCATATTGATCAAATGGATCTAAATTGGATCTAATAGTACCAGTGAAAAGAGTTGGATCTTGGGGAATGATTGTAATGGCTTGACGTAAGTTTCGTAAACCAATCTTGGTGATATCAACACCATCAATAACAATAGAACCACTTTCTGGGTCTAAGAATCTAAAGAAAGCAGTGATGATGGTTGATTTACCAGCACCTGTGCGACCAACAATACCAATTTTATTATTAGGTTCAACATGGAAAGTAACATTTTTGATGACTCTTGGTAATTCTGGGGCATATCTTAAAGAAACATCATTCACTTGAATTTCACCTCTCTCTGGCCATGTTGAAGGAGGTTCGGTCTCAGGAATTTCTCTTGCAGGTTCTCCTTCGATTTCAAGATATTCTTGCAATCTTTCAACTGAATTCATGTTCATTTCAACACCAGCGTAAAGACGGACAATCCACAAAGCACTTTCAGAAAAGGCAATAGCGTATGATAAAGATAAACCTGCTAAACCAGCATCAATTCTACCAACAGACAATAAAACGAAAATACCAGCAAAAAACATGACCAATGAACCAACAGCATCAATACGGAAAGCTAACCATCTATTAGCAACCCATAAGTAGAAAAATGGTTTATTGTTTTCATCAATTGCTTTCAAGTTTTGTTTCATGAATCTCTTTTCAATACCGTATGCTCTAATCGTAGCCACACCAACTAATGATTCGGAGAAATGTTGATGGATTGGGGATTTGGTTATAGATTCGAATCTCTTTAATTCTCTGGAAAGAGTTATATAGAAAATTCCAACCAAATAGTATAAGTAGGCAATGATAAAAGCAAAAATGACAAAACCAGGGGTGATGAAGATAATAAGACCTAAAATTGATACACATTGAACCAAACATATGAAAACACCTTCGGAACATGGGGTCAAATCTTGATCGACAGCTTCAATATCTTTAGAAAACCTATTCATAATACGACCTTGAGGGGTCTTATCAAAAAATCTTAATTTAGCATTCATAACCTTATCCAAGACTTGTCTGAAAATTCTGTTAGATGCAGTGATACCGGCGAAAAATGTCACATAAACTCTGAATGAAGCCAAGATAGAATAACTAATACCAATTGCCCCATAAATTAAGATGTAATACATAGTAGAATGTTCTTCTTTATATGTTTCTAAAGTAGTGAAAGCTTGGCTGATATGATGATAAGCACCAATAAAAGTACGAATCAAAGGTGAGCCTGATACCTGAGTACCATCATAAACATTGCTGATACCTACTAATGACAAAACATTCATTACCTGAGACTTTTCACTGCTTAAGGACCAATTTCTCAACCACCATGATTGAATTATATAAGCACCTTGAGAAGCACTGAATGCAAATAAGACAGCAGTCCAAGTAGGCCAGCCACCAAATACTTTAGCATATCCTTTGTAAACATTTAATCCCACAACACCTTCGGATTTGAACTCTTCCTCGACCAATTTACCATCAGATTTCACAGGAGCATCTTCAGGATTTTCTTGTTCAGCTAAAGCCTTCAATTTATTTTCAATTGTTGCAGCCTTGGCTTTCAAGTTCGAGTTCTTGTCTTCCAAAGATTTCAAGTTAGTTGTTGATTGATTACGAGAATTCAATACTGACGTCTTAACCAATTCATCATCACCTAATTCGCCACTATCTAATAACTCTTCAGGAACACCCTGGGTTTTTACTTTACCATTATCCATTACGATAATCCAATCAGCTTTTTGAACAGTTAAAGCAACATTGTGCGAGACTAAAATACAAGTTCTGCCTTGCATCAAAGGACCTGAAATACAATTTTCATAAATCCATAAAGCAGTATGTGAGTCGACAGCTGACAAACAATCATCTAAAAGAATATGTCTAGAATTAGAGTATAAAGCCCTAGCCAAAGAAACTCTTTGTTTCTGTCCACCAGATAAAGTAATACCTTTTTCACCAATTTCAGTAGAGTCACCAGCAGATAAGATTTGTAAATCTCGGGTCAAACCACAGGCTTCAATTACTTTATCGTAACGATCTTGATTGAAAGGAGCAGAAAAAGTAATATTATTTCTGATTGAGTCATTCAATAACCAAGCAGATTGAGAACAGTAAGCAACGGATTCAGTCAACCCAGTTTCAGGGTCAACGATCAATTCGTCTTTAGGAATGATACCAGGTAAGAAAACTTTACCATTTGTTAAATTCATTTCACCTAATAAGGCTAATAATAAAGATGTTTTACCTGCACCAGTTGGACCAATAACAACATTCAACTTACCAGCCTTAAAATCGATATTGAGATTTCTCAATTTAAAGTCATCTGCAGAAGATTCATTCCAAGAGAAAGAAGCATTTTCAAAACCAATGTAAGGAGAATTTGGACCTCTTTCTTGGCCCAATTGCTCGTATTTTGAAGTTTCTTCTTCTTCTAAGAAGTCACCAATTCTATCAACGGAAACTTTTGATTGTATAACATAAGCAGTCATATCTGATAATTGATCTAATGGGGATCTCAATAAAGTAAATAAGGACAATGAGGTGAACGCAATTGGAGCAGTCAAGGTATTACCTTCGACTATGACATATACGTAGAAAGAAAGTAAAGTGATTAAAGTAGGGGTAATGAACCAAACGAAAGCACCAAAACACCAAACACCAGTTCTCCATTTTAAGTAAGTTAACTCTTCTTCTCTTATTTTCATTATATTTGAAATGAAATTATCTTCCCAAGCAAAAAATTTAATAATTCTAATACTTTGTAAAGTTTCATTTAATTTTTGAATTCTTTTATCAGTGATACCTAACATCGTTTTTTGTAAACTAGCAGACCAACGAGCTAATTTATAATTAAGAGGTAAAAGGGCAATAATTGATAATGAACCAACCAAAGCACTCCAACCAATCAATTTATATAATAATATAACGCAAATAAAAATCATCAAGATAGAACTAACGAAAAAATGTAAATAACCACAAATTTCTGAAACTTTGAAAGCATCAACAGACATTAAATTGATGATGGCACCTAATTCTGCAGTACCAGGTTCAGAGCTGTCATCTTTTTTATCATCTTTAGTATCTTCTGTCAAACCATTAGAAGATTTACTTTTAGCATCATCTTCATCCGAAGAGTCTTGAACAGTGGTTTTTCTTCTTAAAGCTTTGGCATAAATCTCACCAATTAAAATAGCTCTCATTCTAACACAAACTCTTCTACCAAGGAAAAGAGAACAACCACTACAAATAGAGGTGATAATTTTGGTGACCGGCATTAAAATGACTAAAGTCCAAGCAACATTAGTTGGAGTGACGGAAGGATTTTCAACATATTCTAAAACCTTTTTCAAAAGTAAAGAAGGAACAAAAACAAGTATTGATTCACAAATTGCATAAAATGCTTGAATTGCAAATAAAAGTTTAAAATGGGTGAAAAGTTTAACTGCAAATTTAGAAGTTGATTTTGAAGCTTCAAAAGATTTTAAAATAGGTAATGCATAATCATCATAGGCCAATCCCCAAATATCAGTTTTTTCCAAAGGTTTTCTATAAGCCAAAAAAATCAATTTATCAATCCAAGAATAAGTTAAGAATGAGAAAAGACTTGAAACTTTTTCTGGAGAAGGGCTTGAACCATCACTTGGAACATATAACTTAGCAGGTTTATCAGCAATTTTAGCAGAGAAATTAAGTACAAATAAAACGAAGGTAATGGTAAAGTCAATGATGTAATATTTACGAACCGTTTCATTTGCGACATGCTTGATTAATGCTGATCTGAAAGTAAGGATGCTTGGAATAAGTTTGAATAAATATGAGAAAGTTGAATGAGCCCATAAACTTGGTAAACGAATGACAACTTTTTTCAGATTTATCACTCTAAAAGTGGCAATAATAGATAAATAACTCCAGAACATGACTTTTGTAATTGGAATAGTGAGATTCCCGCTCCATTCTTTCTTAAGATCTTTAACTAAGAATAAACTAATTGACAATCCAAGTTGGAAAAGAACCAAAAGAAATTCTAAACTAACTCTAAATCTTTCTCCGCCACTTTTATACACTTCATGGATACTTCCATGAGGGGTACCGTCTTCGTTAGTATGAGATAAACGAATCAAGTCAAAATGACGTTCTTTAATAGAAGTATTACTAACTTCTTTAGAAGGAGCATAATTATCTCCGATGGCACCATACGCGTCGGAAGATGCTAAAAGAGGTTGATTCTCATCGTTGGTTAATTGAATTCTCTTTTTAAATTTATACCATGAACCAATAGATTTAGATAACAATATCAAAAATGATATTAATCCAACTAATGCTGGTATACCGAAATCCAAATAAGAATCCTTAGCACATTTAGTAACATCATCATAATGCCATAAAGGGCATGAGCCTGATGTCACCGGAATCGACAGGTTTAGACTAGACTCCATGGAATTACTAAAAGAACTAACTAGATATATGAAATATCAGTAAAGAAAGAAATAAAGAAGGAAATTATAATTAGATAGCCTTCTATTTAAAAGAAAAAAAAATCGATTATTAGAAAATTGGCAGCGCACTAGTTAATTTTTCAGTACGAAGGACGGCATACAGTGCGCGAGATGCCTGTTATCTCTTTCCCGCTTCTACTTTCTATTAGGTCCATGCTTTTCACCTCTAACTGGGTCTTTGGCAACCTGGTGCATTGTCTGGCAAACAATAGTGACTCAGACTGAGCAAGCCCTGATAAGGGCAAGTACGGTAGTTTTTTTGTTTTCTTTGCAAAAAACCGATGGAAATTGGTTGCATGCCTAAAAGCGAACGGCACTAATATGACAGAAGCGGAATATTCTACAGAACATTTAAGCTCTTATTCGGGCTATTGAAGCATCAACGATCAAATATGATCGTTCTTGATCTGGGAAATTGCAGCTGCAAACACCGTGTAGCACCAGACTGCAAACCTACGGGCACGTTAATTCGACGGGCTACTATAATTCTGCGGGCACGTTAATCATACGGGCATTAGAGAATAATGAAGATACTGCGGCCAACTGAATTCAATTAGATACATGGTCTCTGAGTATTGTGATTCTGTGACTCATATTTGTCCTCTCCAATTGCCAGAATAAATCCCCTGTTGGTGCAAAATATTTGCAAAAACGGTAGACCGATTTCAATTACTCAAAATGAACAATGTCCGAGGTGAGGATACTGCTTTGATTGGCTGGGGGAATCTTGGAGATCTTTGGAGAATGCAGCCCATGCTCTTGTGCTGTATGCTGTAGGTGATGGTATAATCCGGATCGGGTTGTACTTACGAGTTTTTTCGGGGATACCGTTGAAGGGCTCTGATTTCGCACTCACATAAGCAAACGACGCTACCATTAATTCAACTGATGGATAATTCAACTTCGTACTACAAGCAGAATACAAGGTACAGAAATACAAGGTTACTGTAATATATTAATGCACAAAGGATATTGAAAAAAAAAATAAGCCTTATTTATATAAGAAGTAGGACATTATTAAATAATCAAGTAATCAATAAAAATAATTCGTTGACTTAATATATGATAAGTTGGAGTCTCCCCAAATGTAATTATTCGTATTCACCAACAATATCATGTTTATTCATTCTTTTATTCATAAAACGCTAGGGAGAAAAATGGTCGTGTGAGGAGGGATGGAGGAAAGTTCATTAGAGGATAATAAAAACAAGATCAAGATAACTATAAATTACATTTAATCTTGAGTTTTTTGAGTACCACGTAATAAACCGGTTCTTCTGGCAGCAATTAAACCAGCTTTTTGACCAGAAACAGCACCTCTGGAAATAGTAGAAGCTTTACCAATATGTTGATGGTTACCACCACCATGAGGGTGATCAACTGGATTCATGGCAACACCTCTAGTCTTTGGCCAAGAGTTACGTTTAACCTTATATTTATGGAAAGCTCTACCAGCTTTCAATAATGGTTTATCAATTCTACCACCACCGGCAACAACACCGATGACACCTCTGGCATCAGAGCTTAAGATTTTTTTGGCACCAGATGGTAATTTAACTCTGGTTTTACCTTCATCTGGGTTGTGACCAATAATGATAACGTAGTTACCAGAAGTTCTACCTAAAGCACCTCTGTCACCAGATTTTTCTTCAACATTGGAAACAATGGTACCTTCTGGTAAAGAAGATAATGGTAAAATGTTACCAACATTTAAAGAAGCTTTTTTACCGGCGTAAATGAATTGACCAGTGTAAACACCTTCATTAGCAATGAAGGTTTCTTCTCTTAATTTGTACTTATAAGGATCACGGAAAACAACTTTAGCTAATGGAGCACCTCTACCGGCATCGTGAATGATTTGCTTAACGACACCACGGATGTAACCATGACGTTCAGCATAATCTAAGGTTCTCAATTTAGCAGCACCTTTATTTAATCTGGTGTGAGCGGTGAAGATTGAACCAGCACCTTTTCTTTGGTTACGAATAACTCTACCTGTAATGATGTTAGTATTTTGCTAATTTTCATCGAATATAAGCGTGAACATGGTTCCCTGGGTATTTCCTCCCGTGGACATCACTCATGCCGTATACTGCATTGATATCACTCTAAACATACCCATTTTTGATGTTGAATTAGTTGGTTAATCAAGTAAGTACAAAATTCGCTACTTGTTTTTTAACATTTTTTTTTTCACTATTTTTTTTCGTTTGAGGAATTTTCCAAAATGCTTGTTAGGAACAAAAGTATGTGGAAATAACAAATCGGTAGTTGCCGGAATTCGAAATATCCAGTTTCACGTGATGCGCGCCATACAATCTTCCAGTTTTTCGCAATGCACATCCGACCCAATCTCCCACCGGAAATCAGCTCTCAAGAAAACAGTCACCGATGAATTTTTGGCAGTCACGTGCACACGTCTAGGGCTGCCGGAATTGCAGCAAAATATTCATCACGGTATTTTCAAGGGTTACATTAATCTAGTTTTGATTTAATTATATTTTACTTTTATTTCGAAATTTTATGTATTTATACAAGATGGTTTCTTTATCATTAATGATAATGACATACATATAATTCAATAAACATAATCAAGTATGTACCATAAAAGGAATCAACAATAAAATGAAAAGAAATACTTCAATAATAACTTAATAAATTAAAGTAAATGATAATTCCTAAAGCCCACTAGTACATACAAAGATATTAATTCATAACATAACTCTTTCTTTTTTTACGCCGATTGAACTTATTAGGTAGATTCTTCAGGGGTAGATTCACCTTCTCTTTCTTTAGTATTAATGGCAATATCAATAATGATTTCTCTACCATTAATATCTTTACCATTAAATTGAGCAATGGCTTGCTTTTGAGCTTCTTCACTAGAGAATTTAGCAAAAGCAATACCTTTATTGTGAGTTGGTTTACCTCCAGCTCTACCTCTTTGAAATCTTTTTGGATATCTAACGGTTGGAACATGAATCCATTTTGGTTTCAATTCTTTGAAAAGATTGCTTAAAGTTTGAACATCAACTTTGTAATCTAAATTGGTAATGAAAATGGTATCCTTAGAAGGAGTACCTTCAGGAACTTTTTCAGTAGCATCTTTAGATTCTTTTTCTGGGGTAGTTTTTTCTTCGGTCTTCTTTTTAGTGGCATTAGTGGCTGCTTTTTTTTCAGCAAGCTTCTTCTTTTTTTCAGCCTTTTTAGCCTTATAAGCTTCAGTCTTAATTTGTTTTTCTTCTTCAGTTGGAGGTGGAACGGCCTTTTTAGTATAAATATTTCTACCCTTAAATTCTTCACCATTAAATTTTTCAATGGCTTTATCGGCATCATCTTTGGTCTCAAATTGAACAAAGGCAAAACCTAAGTGTCTATCAACAGTTTTTTTACCGAGTTTAAAAGTTTTACTTGGAATATCAACTTCAGTACTACAATTGTTAGTATCAATCACTTCTTCACTAATTGATTCTTTTCATACATACACCTTTAAATCCTTGAAGAATTCTCTGACTTCTTCTTCGGTGGCCTTGTAATCAACATTACCAAGATAGATTCTATCTTCAATGACTTGTTTAGTAGCTTGTTCAGACATATTCACAATTTAAATCTCTTAACAACAACAAAAAAAAAAAAAAAAGAAGTTACTTAATGTGGGCTTGTTTATTCACAGGGGGGGTTATTTCTTTCCAAATTAAAAGGATAGAAAATATACTTGACTTAACTAGAGTTGTATCGACTCAATGAAGGAATAGAAAAATCAAAAGAGAAAAGAAAAAGGGTATAACCACAATAATAACAAGAGAATTCCGGTTACATATATATATATTGGGAAAACCTAAACTCGGATGGCAAATTCGAAATTTTCAGCCAACCTTCCTTATTTTGCGCGAACTATTTTATTTGTTTTACATTGACCCTAGTGTGACTTGAAAGGTTCTGGTCAACAGCCATTGGGTATCAATGGCCAGTGATTAGGACTTAATTGGCAATGCAAACAAATGAAACAGCCTGTTGTGCCAACCTTGGTTGTTGTTTGGATTGTTGCGTGGTGGTGGTTGTTTGTAGGCTTAACAACAGCAGAACTTTCGAGAAATTGAATCTATTCACGTGACCCGCGAGCTTGTCGCAAACATTGTCGAGAACCCAATGCGACACACCTGCTTTTTGCGGCCATTGCTTGATTTCATAATTTCTATCTATATTTAAATACGAATTGAAATACGATTTACCTATTAAAACACCGATTGGTATGTGTATTCTATTAAAGCTGTTGATATGTGCTTTGTAAGTATGCTTAGATAATCGTTATCAGGCAGAGAGTAGTTTGAAGCCATGATTTTTACTGATTTATCACCAAAATCTTACCAAATAGATGCAACTTTACATACAACATAAGTGGCTAGTTGCAAATTCACCAAGATACATTATCTACACTTAAGATTAACTAATAAATATGATAATTAAAATCAGTAATGATATATATAGGCAGAAGAATGGGAAAACAAACCAACTACTCTAACGATAAATGTAAGAAATTCAATCAGGTTTGCAAGTTCTGTCCTTAGACAAGTTTTTTAGATGAATGAAAATAGGAGACAAAAGAAATAAAAGGCAGATATAAAATGATGATATATCATTCTATAATGTTATATCAATGTATTGTTTAATTTAGTTTTTTTTTTTTTTTTTTTATTTTGGGGTTTTTAAATTTTGTTTAAGACTTTTTATATGTATTATGAAGCTCAGAATATATCAGAATAAAAGACGGTACCTTTTATTCCATTTATTGGAATAGTTATGTACAGTTGGTATACTTTGTATACCTTGTATACTTTTTATACTTTCTTATCTTAATTTGTAGAATAATCTTGGAGCAGCACAATCATTAACACAATGTTGTAAATGGAAAAATTCTTCAACACAATCTTCTTTATAATCTTTTTGATCATAATCTGGTTCTTCCATTTCTTTGGTGACTCTTTCAACACATTCTTGGAAATGGTGATTGTAAGATTTACAAGCAGAACTGTTGACACATTCTTCACGTAAAGCATCCAATGGATCTGGTTGTTCTTCTTCATCTTCATCGTCTTCATCTTCGTCTTCATCTTCTTCATCTTCGTCATCACCATCTTCTTCATCACCACCTTCACTAGATTCTTCTTCTTCCTTTGGTTCTTCTTCGCTGGATTCTTCTTCACCAGATTCTTCTTCTTGAGGTTGTTCTTCTTCTTCTTGAGGTTGTTCTTCTTCTTCTGGTTCTTCAGCATAAACAGCTGGGAAGGTAGATTCTATTAAGTCTCTGAAAAATGACATGTTATTAATATATTATTATAAATGTTGGGTTGGAAAGGGAAAAAGATAAGAGTTTTCGATAAAATGCTACAATTAAAGTTCTTTCAATATGGAGTAATAATTGGAAATGGAGATTAAAACTAAAGATTGTAAATATAAATATTTCAATTCTTCACTTTTTTTTTTTTTTTTCCTCTCTTTCTCTAGTTTTTTTTTTGGTTTGTTAGTGAAATTGTTTGAGAAAGTCTACTAATAGCGGTTTTACTAGTTAATTGAGTAAAGTATTACAATTTTTATGAGAAAAAACCTTGCTATCATTGGCTAGTTTTTATGTGCAGGGAACAGCAAGCCCATACACCAATAGATCACGTGATTTACATTTATCACGTGACAATGATTTAATGGAAATCCCAGCTTATAGGATAGTGTTTGGTTTACAAATCAAATTGATACAGATAATGTATTAAGTATATAAACAAATGATTAAAAGATATAAGAAGTAAATAATTCAAATGGCATTAAATTTATTTAGCCTCGTTAGATGGTTGTTCTAATAATTTTTGTTTTTTAGCTTTTTTATCATTGGCTTTAGAACCCATGATACCACCACCCCAGTGTCTTCTGGAGTCTTCGTATTTTTCAATGAAGTTAGCATTGATGGTAGAAACTAATTTAGCTAATTCAGCTTCATCAGCAGAAGAAACTTCAGTTAAAGCAGCAACAGAAGAAGTTTTCTTGTGAACTAAAGTACCTAATCTGGCTTTACCTTTAACAATGGCGTATGGAACACCCATTTTTCTACATAAAGCTGGTAAGAAGATAACTAATTCAATTGGATCAACGTCATTAGCAATTAAAACTAATTTTGGTTTTTTGTTTTCAATTAAAGAAACAACATGGTTTAAACCGTATTTAACATTAACTGGTTTTGGAGAAACGTCTTTGGCGTTTTTACCTTCAGCAACAGCAGCAGCTTCTTTAGTTAATCTTTCTTTCTTTTCAGCAGCAGTTTCTGGCTTGTATTTGTTGAATAATTTGAAAGTTTGAGCAGCAGTGTTTTTGTCCAAAACGTTTTGGAATTGGGCAATAGCTGGAGGAACTTTCAATCTTAAAGACAAGATTTTCTTTTGTCTTTGTAATCTAACGTATTCTGGCCATCTAACAAATCTGTTTAAGTTTCTTTTTGGTTGGATGTTTTGACCAATACCAAAGTTCTTTGGAGTAGAGTCAATCAAGGCATTTTTTGGGGTAGAAGCCTTGGTGGATTTGGCAGCTAATGGAGCTGGAGCAACTTTTTTACCTTTTGGAGCCATCTTTACTTGGTTTTGGTGTTGTTGTAAAACAAGAGAAGGAGGTAAAATTTGTATTATAGACGGGCTTAATTGTATATAATGCAATTTTCACTTTTTTTTTCCTCATTTTTTTCACTGCGTAGGTACGGGTGGATGTATGCGATGGACTTTTTTTTTTTTTTATTTCTCTGCGATACAGTCAGTTAATAGGTCATGTGACGGGTGTGACTGTTTTTCTTTTACCTCTGTGGGCTTATGTACGATTTTTTGCAATCACAATTACAGATTATCCGATAAGATTAATGTATTGAACGAGCATAAATTAGTAATTAATATAAATAAGGATTAAGAAGTAAGATGTGAATTAAGCAATAAAAGAAATGAAGAAATACATAACCCAAAGAGGAAAGTAGAAATGAATAAAGAAGTAAAAGAATTGAAAGAGCTAAAAAAAGACTTTTGTTTAACTTTTTCAATGATTAATGATTTCATCATCATCATCGTCATCATCAGTTTTGGAGCAATCGACCCATCTACGATTACACCAACCTTTGATGGTGAATTGAGCTTTTGTAGTTCCTGAACTTGGTGCTAGTCCATTAATACGAGGTTTCATACCCGGAAGTTCACCAGCAGGTTTATAAGAGATGGAGGAACGATTGGACCAAGGTAAATAATCACCATTCAATCTCGTTAAGGAATTCTTAGCAAATTTATTATCATCACCAATGAAGATATAATTTTGATATTCAATTGTGCCATTTGGAATCGGATCATTTCTTGGTATTAATATAACACTATTCCATAATTTGTCTTTTGACATATTAGATATTTTATAAAAATTAAAATTTTGATGAAAATTTCTTACCCCTTCTGATTTATTATAAAGTTGAATGAATTCATCGTTGGTATAAGTGTTTGGTAATATGTTTGTTGATCTTGCATTGTAATCCTGGGCATATAATCTTAAGAATTGAGAATTGATTCTCTCATCACGATTTTTAAAATTATGAAATTGAGGAAGTCTCACTATTGAATCATCATAATTTATATTACTATTGATTGAATAAGTTTTCAATTCAATACTTGGTGAATCAATAACAGGTGTTTCAATGTTGGTAACTTCATTTGCTTTCGTTGAGGTGGGTAAAGGTAGAACGTCGTCAGTCATTCGAGGTGTTAACGAGAGTGAATAATTGATTAATTGAGATTTCCAATTTTTCAAAGAATTAGTTAAATTGGAAACTAGATTATCTTTTGAATGTTGGATTGGTGCCTTGTTATCATTTCTCTTTAATACTTTTAATAAGGAATCAGAAGAATCATTAGTATTTTTGGAATTTATCTTTGGAACCGCCAAAGTATTGGTAGAACTGGTGGTTGAAGATGCAAATGGAGACTCTAGAGGTATTTCACTTCTTATGGATATTTCACTATCAGTCGACTCGATAGAATTGGTTGAACTAGACGACAAAGTCCTTGTCAAAAAGCTTTTCGGTCTCCAAGGTGATTTGAAAGATAATGAAGACTCAAACTCCAATCCATTATGATTATTTGAATTATTGGTGTAAAAATAATCATAAACGGGGATATCTTCCTCCATATCATTAGAACTTAAGGGATGTGCTGAAGATTTACGTTTCATCAACACATAATTGGATTCATCATCACTAAACCTAGAATATTTCTTCGTGGATGGTACTGAGTTACTTTCTAGAAATGAAGAAGAAG
The DNA here is from genome assembly GCA_038087015.1 of Cerrena zonata. Classification (NCBI taxonomy): domain Eukaryota; kingdom Fungi; phylum Basidiomycota; class Agaricomycetes; order Polyporales; family Cerrenaceae; genus Cerrena; species Cerrena zonata. The sequence goes on along the minus strand of JASBNA010000045.1, from coordinate 312,914 downwards.
GCGATGGTGATTTGGATAGCGATAACAAAGAAGACGATGAAGTAGAGCGGGTGGATTTCTTAATAGAAGTTATATTAATAGAAGCTTGCTTAAGAGATGAAGAGGTTGAGAATGATCTTCTAGAAGGCTGGTATGGTTTTGAATGGGGATTGGAAGTCTTATAGCTCATGGAATTCGGCGATGGAGATGACGAAAAGGATGGATTTTTATGATTCTTCGATTGTAAATGATAATTTTTAAAAGAAGTCTTTTGATTCAAAGGCGAAGATCTGATGGACATAGCAGACGGAATAGCTATTGGAGTGGTGGCTGATTCTCCCGGTTGGGTAAACAGCTTATTCTGTCTCTGTCTTTGTTGTGGGTGTTGTCTTTGTAGGAGATGCTGATTCTGTTCAAATTTCGAACACCCTAAAGGATCTGGATCCAACTGAATAGAAGTCATCATCTACTTTAATACATCTATTTCTAAAATAACCCAATACCCAAAAAAACAGAAGGGCAAAAAAAAGAAAGCTAGTGGTGGTAGCCCCTATAAACGAAAACTGGTGGTATAGTCAAAAATGACAGGATGTAAAAGGAATTTGAATGATCGTTGCAACGTTTCACACAAAGATAGATAAGACGCACAAGATCAATCCACAAAATAAGTTCTGGCTAACGACCAATCGATTGATAAGATTATGGGTTTGGTCTCGTTTTCAGAATCCCTGTCGAATGCGTGAGTATATCAAGTATCAAGTTGTTTGAACGAGTGGTTTTAAAAATTGATTTATAGAAAGCAAGATAAAAATAATACAGTGAGAGATAAAGATGTCTTACTAAAATAAAAAGAAAAAAAATGCACTTATTTTTTACCTTTTCAAGATTACCCCAATGGGGTAGCGGTTTATCCGTTGCACTACAATGGACCGCCCCCCAGCTGGGCCCAGCCGGACCAATTTGGCTCGATGGTTCCGTGGCCTGGGTCCAGCACGGACAGGGAGGTGGGTCGAGCGGCCCCCTCCTGCCAGCCCGCAACCGTTTGGGAAACCCATTCCGAGCGTACCCAGATCGATAGATGCGCATTCCGGCGAAGCAACCTGGATATGAGGCATCTCCATCCCATCAGGCTATCCATCCCATCAGGGTATCCATCCATTTCACCCAATGGCTTTGATTGAAAATTACGGCAATGGAACAAGCGGGCTGCGCTCGGGCACCCCCGAAGAAGGGGAAAGAGCAAGGAGCGAAGGTCTGTACACCAGGTGTTTTTAGCGGGACCTCCGTTTTTATTTGCTTAAAGAGGGAAGCGCAATCCTGTTGCAGATCGCGCACGCACATTTTTACCGGATTAGTCCAGTGCCGAGCGGACGTACGGGTCTTTGTTGGGAATACAAACGGGTACACTAACTTGTTTTAACTTATTTCAATTTTTTTGCAATCTAAAACTATGTATCTAGAAGCGCTTAGAACTACGATCGATCAAGCCAACTTCGTAATCGAATTCGTCTAATTCCAACTCATCTTCGTTGGTATTGTCATGATTAAGCGATTCGGGTAAATTGTTCACGAATTTATAACCAACTTTATTTGATTGATTTTTACCATAAAAATCATCGAATAATTTATCGATATCTTCTAATTCGACACCTTTAGTTTCTGGATAAAACCAGATAACAACAAAAATACTAATTATACATGATATACATGGGAATAAGTACATTACCCAACCAATATCATGTTGTAGAACTGGAGTTAACTGACCAACTATATAATTTGCTAACCAATTTGTAGCAGTTGATAAACTAACCCCTTTACTTCTTACCGAAAGTGGGTAAACTTCAGGAGGGATCAAGAAACCGATGGGACCCCAGCTATAACCAAAAGACGCATTATAAACAATTACTAAAAAGGCAACCATTGAAGAGGTGTAAGAACGGTTTAAATACATGAATAAAGCAATTAGTCCTAGACAAATAGCCATTGATAACCCACCACTTATTAAGATTGGTTTACGACCCCAACGATCAACCAAAAACCACGGGGCAATTGTCAGTAATAAATAAACAATTGCGTTGAACCCTGTCATTAATAGAGCGTTTGAATCATTGAAACCAGCTTCTGCGAAAACCATCGGTGCATAATAAGAAATGATATTAATTCCATTGAATTGAGCAAATGCTAGAGAGGAGCAAGCAACTAGCACTCGAGTTAAATGATTACGAAACATATGTTTCCAACTCCGTTCATATTTTGGAGTCGTAATACGTTCTTGTAAAATATTATTTTTGATTTGGAAAAATTCTTTAGTTGGTTTATTATTATCAACAGAACTATCATATAATAAGGATAGAACGTGGAAGCCCTGTTGATCCATATCAACATCTAACAACCATCTTGGACTTTCAACAATGAAAAATCCCCCCAAGAATAAAATAAAAGCAATAACAACTTGAATAAATAAAGGTAATCTCCATGATAAATTGGCAGCAAAAGTATGAGGGTTTTTCCTAGCATCACCAATATTCTGAATAAAATAACAAAAATAATCAATCCAAACACTTAGGGCATAACCGGAAATATTACCAGAAAATTCTCCACAAACCAATTTCCCCCGTTCTTCACTTGGAGAGATTTCACATTGATAACTAGGGACTATTGTTGATAAAATACCAACAGCAATCCCACTTATGACTCTCCCGACTGATAAAATATATAAATTTGTAGCAAAAGTTTGTAAAGAACCACCAATCATAAAGATAAACGTACCTAATAGAATGGTTCTCTTACGACCAAATTTATCACTTATTTTAGCAACCATTAAAGATGATAACATTGCACCAATTTCTAAAATGGATATAACCAACCCAATTTCAGTAGGGTTTGGATCATTAAAGTATGATCTAAAAGTCACATAAGTCAAAATACCAGAACACACCCCTTGTTCATACCCAAATAAAGAAACAAACAAAGAAACAAAAGCAGAAGTGAAATAAACCAATCTATTACCTTTAAATTTTAACTTCGAAGTATATTTTTTATTATCAAAATCAATATCGTATGTATTACCAAAATCGTCAGTGTATTCATCTTTTTCTTTTTGACCATCACCTAAGAACGGTTCTTTACTTGCAGAGCTCGACGAACCAAACCTAACTGGATCATCTTCGTCTTCTTCTGAAGAATGTTTATACTCCAAATGTTCATCATTTGGTTTTAATTTATCGTATTCCGATAAGGATAAATTCCGATTACTGATTTTGGTTTTGATAGAAGAACTTACCAGTTCCTGTCTATGTCTTTCCGAAGGTTTACTTAGTTCATTAAGAGTCTCCGAAGAGCTATTGGAATGTTCAAAAGGATTGGAATCTTGTGACATGATTACATTTGTTTGGTAGCAATTTTAGGTGGTTGCAATTTTAACTCAAGATAATGAACTCAGGTAATCACTTCGATATACTCTACTCAATATACTCAATACACTCAATATAATCGAAATTAAATTCAATATAAATGAACTTCAAACAATAGAATTGAAGAAAGAAAAAAGAAGAAGTATGGCTTACGTATACCCCGAGTAAGAATACGGGGATCTAAATTTGGCGGGGAGGTCGTGCACCAAAACCCATTACTGATAAACAGGGCAATTACAAAGTATATGTATATATAAGACAAGATGAATGTTTATTAATTTGATTTCGATTTTGATTTATTGTTTTTGATGTAACTTTCAATGTAGAAAGCAGCAAACAACGCAGTCAATGGAGTCAAGTAACTGACGTTTATGATTAAAGGTAAGGCTTGATCCGAAGTACCAATACAATTACAAGTCTGATTAGTATTTAAATCTTTAAACCAAATAAAAGCATGAACCACAGCTAAAGAGCCACCAATGATGAATTGACTAATTTGCATTGAAGTTAAGATTCTTTTACAAATGTTAGCCACTCTGATTTGTAAACAACTTAAAGAAAAATAGAAATACATCAAAGAATGAATAAAGGAATTGAAAACAACAAAGATCCAAATTGGAGGAGATTGAAATCTAATACCAGCCCACATACACATCATTGCACCGGCGTGATGATAACTTTGTAACAAGGAAGAAGGCTTACCCTTTAATAAGATTATAATAGTATCTAAAACTTCATAAAATTTAGATATATAGAAAAACCAACCAAAAACAGTTAAATTAGTATAAGGTAAGTTTTCATTGAAAACACCATGATTCAAATCACAAACACTAGTGAAAAATTTCCCAACCAAAGAATAATTTTTGGTTAAACCCTGATCATTTAATAATTTCATGGTTAAGGAAATAGTTCTTGTCATACCAATAAAAGTCCAAACTGAATATAAGCATAAAAATACATTATGAATTAATACAAAGATTTTGAAAATTGTAAAAGTTGCAATTTTAAATGGTGCTGCACGTAATAATCTACGTTGTTGTTTAGTTAAAGTATTATAATCGTTCATCATCAAAGATTTATCTTTAACTGTTTGATTATACAAATTCATTTGACGTTGACGAATGTATGGATTAATGAAATGAACAAATGAAAAATAAACAATTGCAATACTCAATGGAGTACTAACATTCATTGATTTATCAAAGACATAACTCAAAATTTCACTTTCAAATGGTGATTGAGGGGTTTCAATATCTCCTTGTGGTAACTTGAATAAATGAGGGTGTGGTAACCCTAAAGAAACAGTCATGTTAGCAGGCGCAAACAACTTTACTAAAGAAAAAGGATAGAAGCTTCAAATTCAAATAGTTGGATCTGCTTAAATTTAAATGGTTGAGAAACTCTTCTGCTTTTGTTAATTTTTTTTTTTTTTTTTTTTTTTTTTCCTGTTTTTTTTCTTTTCTTTCTGTTTCTTTGGTTTTTGTTTCTGGTTCTGGCTTTGTTTCTTTTTGTCTTCTTAATGTCATATTTTGTCTTGCCCGAGTTAGGGATGAGCACAATATCATTATAATCAACGACCAGAACAACAATGTTTAGCATTGTATCAGCCAAACCTGGTTTCTTTGTACTGGAAGACCAGGAAACTAGCCAAGATACTACAATTCTTACTAATACTTCATTATGTTCAACTAAATTAAAACTTTATCGACATAACGCATTATAAAACCTTATCGACTCCATGTCTTGTGCTTCCAAGGAGTGAAAGTCCAGTCCAAGCCACCCCCAACTTTTCACTTTGTTCTTGACAATTGAAGGCCAACAATGCTAGGTGCTGCATCTTGGTTTACGCCCTGCCTGTGAAGGCTGTCTACAAGGGATAAACCCCGTAGCCTTCATATTGTAAGGTCCATACAGTATTGTAATCATAATTTAGTTCGATCGCTGGACATAAATCCAACATTTTTCAGCTACTTTTGTGCTTAGATTTTGGTTGGGGTTCGATGGGGGCGGCCCGTACACCAGCCCTTGTGGTGGTCCCATCGGCGTTCCCAAAAGGGAAATCAGACCGTTTTCTTTCTGTTCCCGTCCGTTAGCTCCGGAAGTAGCCGCTTTACGAGTCCGACAATCTAACGCTTACCTCCGTGGCTGCAAACCGTGGTGCATGGAGTTTTAGTTATACCTTTATTTGTGTTTATTGGTTTTATTCATGTTTATTCGTTTTATTCGTGTCTATTAATTTATATAAGTCGAGTATCCGCCTATCAAAGGCTGGACTGGGATCTCGGGTAAGAATTTGAAAGGAGCGGTTGGAGTGAAGTTATAGTTGATGGGTTTCAAAATATTTTGTCTTTTTTGTTTAATTGGATTGAATTTGTAGAAAGATTTATCCATGATCAAGAATTTCTTTTCTCTTAAATATAAAGTTAAATCGTTTATGGCCATTTGAATGTGTTTATCTGATTGCTTACCCCAGAAGGATAAGATGATTTGATGACAAGACGAATCATCAATTGAAACTTCATTGATAAGCAATTCAATACCTAACATTAATCTGAATGGAATAATGATATTTTCCTTAAACTCTTTATTTGATTCGTTGATCAATTCATTAAATTTACCATGACAAAATGGAATTTTGAATTCAAAATTGGATGGTAAGATTTGGGATAATTTATTAGCACAATTTTGGATTTTCAATTCTGCACCTTTAATATCAACTAAAAGATTATTTGAATTATTAAAGTGATCGATCGATTTAGGAAAATTTATAAATGAATTATTTTCAATTTCCAAAAAATTAATAAACTTTAAATTATAATTTTTATTAATAATCATTAAATAATGACTTTTCAATAAATTAAATTCAATTGTTTGATAAATGGTGGAATTGATTGATTTATTAATCATGTTATTTAAACAACATTGATTAACCAATTGATCAATTTCAAATTTGACCAATTGAATGTTTTTGGAATTCTTCATAGGACATTTGATTAATACATTATTAAACCTTTTAAACAGATAAAAAATTGAATCATCATTGACCAGGATAACACTCGATGAAAATTTAATGAAAACATTATATTTTTTCATAATTGATTGAATAATTGAACCTCCATTACCAATAATTGATTTATGGAAAACTTCTGGGATATTAAATTGTAATTCTGATGGCAATTCTAACTCAATTAATTCAATAACTTTTAGTAAATTACTAAACCTATTACTATTAGTATTAATAGATATCTTAATGAAAAAATTATATTCATTATATGCATGGAAACTTATTATCGGAATTTGATTAACGTTATTTAATATCTTGATAATCTTACCATTTTTTTTACCACTAATAAAATCTTTTTGTAAGTTATCTAATTCAATGATTAAATTCATTTCAAAGTTAGTCAGCTGACAATAAGTTCCATTATTGATTAACTCCATAATCAAAACTTTAATTTCCTTATTGGATCCAGTTATACTCAATCCCCCGATTAAATTATAACTAACGTTTAAAGTTTTCGAATCTCCAATCAAATTCATTAAATAATAATCATTCATTAAGTTAAGTGCTTGATTTGTAATTGGTAATAATTCTAAAGTATATACGCCACTGAAAATTAAATTGATTTCTTTAATACTTTCATTTATTGATTCTGGAGTTTGGCCTTGAACTTTAATGGTGGTTTCGTTCTCTCCTAATGAAGGTAATTGAATGAACGTTCCATTTTTAAACATAATATTCAAAATTTCCAGTTGGTTATATAAAATTAATAAATCAAGTTTAGTCTTGGTGATCACAATTTCTTTAGTCAATAAAGAATTTTCTCTAATAAGAATTGAATCAATTAAATCTTGTAAAATTTTCTTAGTCATGATGATTTCATAAATGTTTTCACTAGTAATCCAAATTTTTAAATTTTTATTAGTTTCAAAAATCTTACTATTGAATAATTCGGGTAGTAAGTCTGGTAAATAAATATTGGATAATGATTGCTTGACAATTTCGTTAAAGTTCAACATTTCAATGCCTCCAATGATTGGTATCAATGATAATGGTAATTCGATATAATCAACAGTAAATCCGTTCAAACAGGTATCAACCAAGATTCTTACTTGGGTCTCAGCAATGGTGATGTTATCTTGATTCCCAATAAGATAAAGTTGATAATTTTTCAGTTGTTGCCATTTTCTATCAAAATTAGTATTGATATTATTGATTATAACTTCGATTTGATAATATTGACTTAATTCATTTAATTTAATAATAAAATAATCATTGATCTTAAGAAATTCTTCTTCACTGAATTCAATTTTTTTATAATTAATTTGATTATAGCAATTTAATATCTCAGCTTTGGTTTCATTGATGTACTCCTTAGTTCCTTTTATACATAACTTCATCAACTGTTTATCTGACATAAGCTGAACATTATTTGTACGTTCTGATTGGGAGTTAAGTTTCTCGATGCATTCATTCAATGGACTCAAATTATCCATATATCTTGGATTACTCCCTTGCCATAACCCATTATTGGATTCATACAAGTTAGCAGTGTTATGATTAATCAACTGGTTGTATTCAAGCGAAAGAATACTAGTATATGCATTAGCCATTTTCTTGAATTTATTGGATGTAATGAATAGATCTATTGAGTGGACGTAATGAATGGATTTATTGAATGGATTTATAGAATGGATATTTTACTGGGTATTAAGTCACTTTCTTATTAATTCGTTATATTTTTTTACCCTTCATTCTACCGTGATATGTCCATATATATATTCTCTCTCGTTGACTAGCAGTATTGCCTATTCGGGAGATGTGATGGAGCTAGTTATACTCGTTGGAAATGCAGCAATTGTTCTGTTTACAAATAAACCAGGAACGGGCTTGACGCATTTAATTAACCACAGAAATTTCCTAATCGGGTAAATTGATTGGCCATGGTTCGTTAGTGGAACCAGCATGAACTAAGGGTTTATTTAGATTATAGATCTGGTAATTGGTAAACAGTCGCATAATCGAAGGTCATGGGATGTGCTTAAGTCCTACAGAGTGCTATTTGAGAATAAATTATACATTACGGGAATATCTCATCTTTTTGTATCCCAAACATAAACCATTTCGTCCCAACCAGTGGATGCAGCCCAACCTGGTTCTCCCCATAAGCTGTAGTCACAGCCAATGACGAATTCTTTATGTAGATTCATTACTTTTTTACAACCACCATTACCGGAATTTAAGAATCTTGCTCTTTCATTAGATTGATCTATCCAGACTCTTGAAGTCATATCGTAAGAGGTGGTTAAGAGTTCTTGACCATTATGAGGAGACCACAATACTTTACGAACTGCGAATTCGTGGCCGAGTAATTCATTCAATGGGGTTGGTCCTCTAATATGGTACGAGGGCATTGGACTGTGATTATTTGGTTGATCGATTTTTGTAATCATTCTTAAATCCCATATTCTAACCGATTTATCAGTACCGGTACTGGCGACGATTGTAGATTTATACTTATTCCAATCACATCCTAGTGCTTCTAATCCTCCGTGTCCGACGAAGTCTAGCTGTAATGGGTTTGGACTTCTGATATCCCAGATTTGAATATGAGATGACCCATTACTACTTATGATTGTTGATGGGGAATGCGGAGAGAAACTGGCATTATAAATGCATTCACTGGTGTTTACATTCTGATGCTGTTGTTGATGTGATAATGGAGGTTTGGCAGTTTGATGTATTGGTGCAGTCTTGGTGGTATAATCAACGGTTGGATTAAGGGTTAACATGGAATTGGCTCTAGAGGGATTCCATAACTTGATACTACCGTCCCATGAAGTACTTATGAAATTGATCTTATCCACTAAATTCCAATTGATTGAGAAAACTTCTCTTGAATGTTCTTTAAAATTCATTACTGGGAAGTTGGGCACAGTTATATCAAAAATCTTTATTGATCCATCTCCACTGGCCACCACCGCTTGATTTTCATGTATTTCACTCCATGCTAAGTCAAATAACCCATCCTGGGTCTCCCAAGATATTTGTTCTCTAATTTGTCCATTTGGTTCAATGTTTAATATGAATAATTTCCCATTTCCAACCAATCCATAATTTGCTGCACTGGCAACCGCTAACTTATTATCGAAAAATGGCGAATACTGAACTCCATACCCATTATATCCTCTGGTTCTAAAGCTTAACATATTGCCTTCTCCTTTTGAAAAGACGATTGGAAAAGAATTCAAAATTAGAAAAATGAAAAATTTACAGTGCAAAAAAAGTAGTGTAGCACGTCAATTCTATCAAAATACCTATTCTATACATTAACTATATATCGAAAAGATTACAATCTAGATACTTGATGATATTATGATAAGGAACATCGATATCCGATTTGGAGATGAGACCAAGTCCAATTAAATCCCCAATGACAATTGCAGCCTTCTGTTGTGAGTATTTGAAATAATCGAAATCATCATCACTAGAAGTGATTGCATCTTCAATAATCAAGTTTTCATGGTCATCAATACTCATAGAATCAACACCAGTACTGATATTATAAATACTGTTGACCCCTTGTTCTTCTGATTTTTGAGAAATGGTGTTAATATCATCGTTTGGCTTGAAAGGACCATTTTGAAGGAATTCCCCAAAGACACCAATAAATTTGCACGGTTGATCTCCAATAAATAGTTTCATTATATAATTTTTTAATTTCAAATTGAATTAAATCGGTAGCATTAGTTTTGGAAAAATCATTAAATTTAATTTTAGTTTTTAAATTTGAAGATGGATATTGGAAATCGTATTCAATATAACTTTTAATTAAATTTAATTTTTGTAATTGATTTGGATAAAATTCTCCATGAATGAAGTATGATTTTTCTGGATTATGGTAATCAGACATCCATTCACTGAAATGATCTTCTAAATCAAACGCTGGGAAGTTTGGTCCAGAATATTCAAAATCAATAACCACTAAACTAGTATCCTTTTTATTACTTGTACTAATAACCACGGCATCGTCAGTCTCGTAATCGTCATCATCATCATCATCATCAATAATTGCCGACGATGATGTTGCTGAAGATGGTAATTCTTTTTGTAAAATAATATCTTTTGGATTAAAAGTTTGATCCAATAATAAATTCCCATACTGAGTATCATTATGACAAAATTTATAATTCTCGGTGAAGTTATCAATATCGTATAAATTAAATAAATAGTTTCTGTATAATTCAATCAATTTTTTAAAATTTTCAAAACTAGTTAAAAAAACCGAATCAATATCAACCTTATTCTCAATATAGCTTGGTACTATATCTTTTTCAATAATTGATAACCATTTATAAATCAATCTCCAACACATTGGTAGCTTTGATTCATAATCGTGAGAATCTAGTTCAATCTTATAATGTAAATCCTTCATTCGTCTACCAATCATCTGTGATATAACTTCATGCTTTACTTGATCTTTATCCAAGGTGATGAAACCTTCTAAAAATTGCTCGAATCTACCATTTGAAAAAATCCCCAACAATTTGGGTCCAATTTTCTTCGATGATAATTTGATCAAAATATCCAACTCCAGATCTCGATCGATAATCGAGTCTAAATTCTTCCCGTAAACTCGAAGTAACAACGATGGCAAGTTCAATGTTGCCATCATTATACTCAATCTTATAAATACTATTAGTTAAGGCTCCACTGATTCTATTAACTTTCAAATACTTCACGTTCAAAGTCTTCTTATGCCATTTACTAATTCTCAACGTCTTAGTCAATGCAAGTATGTCTTGTTTGAAGAAATCAAGAGGCAAAGTATTATCCAACGTAATCCCTACCCTTGGAATTGGTCTATCTTGGATCTCAATTGGAGTTATATCCAATTTACCTATCGAAGATGACGAACTCAACGATCTTTTACTCAAAGATGGTCTTCTGGATGTACTTCTACTTCTGTTTCTCGACCGAGATCTCGACCGGGATCGCGTCTGGCCCGACGCAATGGCATTTGCACGGCTAGATTCCATCTCGACTCTATTCTGGCTCTTTCACAATTAATTAAAGCAACTGGTTAAGATAGTGAAGTAGTTGTTGAGATACAATTTTTTTTTTTTTTTTTTTTTTGTTTTGTAGGCCAAAAGTGCACTTTTCCCATGTGAAATTCAAGGATCTGAGACATAAATAAACATCTTGTGAGCTTAAACCCAAATCTTATGGTTGAACCAACTTGGAATCATGGAGAGCATGGAGAGCAGGATATAATTGGCAGAGGGCATCCGAATTATACCGAATTGGCTACAGAAATCCTGGTTTAGTTACTAAAACAACCAAGTTAACTATGTTACACGAACTCAGTTGACGGTGCCAACCAAAGTAGGCAGACTTAGTTACAATTGGTAAACACAATAAATGACCACGAATTGTATTGATCTGCTCATCACGCTATGTACATTGTGATACATAAGTCTTCACTCTGTATAATCCAATAAAAGGAATGAAAAATCTGGAAAATTCGTTAGTTAATAGGCCACTTTTCTAGTGAGAAATTTTTCAGTGAAGAAAAAAGTGCTGGAAGAAAACAACGTGTGATTTAGATAACCAGAGATGGCCATTAGTAACTACCTTGCCGCCGCTGGATGTATTGGGTCCGTGGTTTCGTACCATGTTTATCAGAACAAGTTGGGAGATCTTGAAAAAATTCATCAGGAATTGAATGAGAAGATTTCAAAGTTAAATAGCGAGTTGAGTACTAAGACCAAGGAGTTGAATTCGTTAACCGACGAGACTTCTAGTTATAAGAAGGATAAGGAGGCCACTTACCAGGCATCTGTGAAGAGTTTGAATGAGGAGATCAAAGGGTTGACTCACGTGAAGAGCCAATTCGAGGAATCAACAAAGAAATTAAGTGAAGAGAAGAACAAATTTGAATCTGAGTTGAAAACATTGAAAACCAAATACGATCTGATTGAAAAAGACTTGATCAAGACTCAAGAAGAAAAAAGCAAATTGAAAGAAGAGTATGATTTCAAGTTGAATAATGAAATGGAAAAATTGATAACTGTTAAAGATCAAGAAATCGAAAACTTACATCAAAAATTGAAAATTTCCAAAGAAGACGTTGAAAAACACGTTAGGTTATTTGACGATTTGAAACAAACAAGCACTCAGCAAATTGCCAAGTACGAAGCTGATTTTAAGAAAAAAGTGGAACAGTTGACTCAAGTTGAAACTGATTTGAAAGTGACTCATGAGCAAATCGAAACTTTAGAAGCTAAATTGAGAGACTCCGAATTGGAGGTGAATGAATTAACTAGTGTTAAGGAGTCATTAACCCAAACCAAGACAGAATTGGGCAAGCAAACCAATGAACAAAATGAATTAATCGAATCATTAAACAAAGAGATTAAAGATTTGAATGTTAAAGTGACTGATCATCTGGGATTTTTCGATAAATTTTTCAATTCAATTCAAACTTGGGGGATCCAATTAGGAGAAGGTGAAGGGTTATCGAAGCATGAAAAATCCTTGACTAACGTCGATGAACACTTGACTAAATTGGTTCAAGAAAAGCAAGGTATAATTGATGAAAAGACAAGTTTAGAAAAACAAGTGAGTGAATTAAAGGAAAAAGTCAAGACTCACCAAGATGAAAACGCCGAATTGAAAAGCGGTCATGAAAAGATCAAACAAGATTTGCAATCATTAAACGAGAAATTGGAAAAACTCGAAGAACAAGTTAAGACCAAGGAAACAACCATTGAAGAATTAAACGAAAAGGTGAACAAAACCACCAAGGAATTAGAAGAGTCCAAGGGCTCAAATGAACAATTGACAAAATCATTAGGCGAGTCTGATGAAAAATTAAAGACCAAGGACGAAGAACTCGCTAAATTGAAATCAGTGGAAGAAAAATTGAAGGCAAAGGAAGAGGAAATTACCAAGTTGAAATCGATTGAAAGTCAATTGAAAGGTAAAGACGAGGAGATTTCCAGATTGAAGTCAGTTGAGCAACAACTCCATGCCCAAGAAGAGGAAGTTATCAAATTGAAAGATATGGAAAGACGGCTCAAGGCGCAAAATGAAGTACTTGGGAAATTACAAGATCTTGAAAAACAGTTCAGTAGTAACACTCAACAAGCAGACCGATTACAAGAGCTTGAAAAACAGTTAGAGGCCAAAGAAGCCAAGGTGGCCCGATTACAGGATCTTGAAAAACAATTAACTGCAAAAGACGACGTGCTTGACCGATTACAAGGAATTGAACAACAATTGAGTCTCAAGGATGAGCAACTTGCCAAATTGCAAAAACTTGAACAACAATTGCAAGAAAAGGACGCAGAAGTGACCAAGTACCAAGACGTAGAAAAACAGTTGAAGGCCAAAGAAGAAGAGGTGGCTAAATTTAAAGCCGTTGAAAAACAACTTGAAGCGCAAAAGGAGGTTCTTGACCGATTACAAGGAATTGAAAAACAGTTCAAGATCAAAGAAGATCAACTTGCCAAGTTGCAAGACGTTGAAAAACAAATCGAATTGAAAGAAGGTACTCAATACAAAGAGCTTGAAAGACAACTCAAATCAAAAGAGGATAAAACCAAATACCTCGAAAAAGAATTACGGGCCAAAGAAGAAGAATTGGCCAAATCCCAAGATAACGAAAAACAACTCACCAAATTAAAGGATCTTGAAAACGACGTCAAAACCAAACAACATGAAATCACTGATTTACAACAAAAACTCGATAAATCATCAAAAGAGTACCTCAAATTAAAGCATATTACCGAAAATAGATTAAGACTGGGTAGCAGCACCCCCGAATCATCTCCAAGTAAGCCAAAGCCTGCTTAGCTTAATCAAACTACTTACACTAATTACACTAACTAAATAAAGTAAATAGTAATAAAAAAAACCCTAAGTTATGATATCATAAAGTAATATACCACCTTGTGAACGAGAAAGGGGTCAACATTGTTGACAAGGATGAAATTTACAGTTTAACCAAAAACACCGGTCAACAAAAATAAGAAACCCACCGAAAAAACAACAAAAACAACAAAATCCCAACCTGAAATGAGTTGAGATCCTTTGATTTACTAATTGTGTCTGGGGATTACTCTAATTCGGTAATCCAATAAACTATTGGATAATTTTGCGCTACCTAAGCCAGGCTTTTGTTATAACAACCTCTCCGTTTTAGTGTTGTTGTTATTACATTTTTGTAAATACTAACCGAATAAACCTCGTCTGGGTCTCGTTTAACCCCCGTGCTAGGTATAAAGGCTAAGAGGATAGTAAAGGAATAAGGAGAAGTAAAGGTAGGTAAGGGCAGGTAAGGCAAGCTAGAATAAAGCAGGTAAGCTAAGGTTGTATTGTTTTAGACAAATATTTATCTCACTACAAAGCTCAGTGCTTAAATTAACATTGCTGTTTGATTCTTCTAGATAAACAGACCCTACTTTAAAATAGAAGTTGGATACAAAAGCAGAAAAAGAAAAGACCTCATCAATTTCATATAAAGTGCTGAGGGTGTCTTTGTTGATTTGAATAATTAGATTTAGCTTATTCTACGTTTTTGGTTATTGTATTTGGTTATACTGGTTTTATTGGTGGTATTGGTTTTGGTTTATTAGTTGATGTTTTCGGGATGGATAAAGTTAAAGCTTCTACTATAAATAGAAGAAAATCGGTTAAATCTGAACATTCAGCTTCATCTTCAAATTCCCAATCAACAATAACTACTTCTCTGGTTCCAGTTAACTTAAAACATGAACCTTCCTCAGTACATGACCTCAGTGAAACATGAACCTTCCTCAGTGAAAACATGAAGCTTCGAGAAGATCTTCGCTATTATCACCTTCAAAATTATCAAAACCTCGCTCTTTAAATCTTAATAAAGAAGACCTTCGTTTCCAAGATAAGCTAATTAAATCTTTATTGAAACGCTATAAGAAATTAGAAGTTGACTTAACTAAATTCAATTCAAAACAAAATGGTATTTTGAAAACTAACATTTTGAGAACAACGTTACTTCCCTTCTTAAGAAACTCTTCCTTGTCAAATAATTTACCAAATGATTCAAAAATTTATACTAGCTTGATCAGTATAAGCACGACTAATCTATTGAAATGGTGGAAATCGTTATTGCTCAGTTTATCTCCCTCTTCAAGACACCAAATTTCATCCACCGACAGAAATGCATACTTGGAATGTATTTCCAGAATCATCGCCAGAAAAGAATGGAACCATATCGATTCGGAAATCTACTCTCATTACCAAAACTTGTTAATCGAAACTTTGGACTTTTCCCTAGGTAAGTTACAAACTTTGAAAATGGTTCCGGTTTCAATAAGTGCCTTTGTCGGTAAGGTATTCGCCTATTGTTTTTTCCACTTACCAAATGTTAATAATGCTTTATTATTTCTTCTAAACGTTAAACAGACTACGTTTGAATCAATAAAGACCATCCCCTGCGATGACTTGGGTTCCTTATACTCTTGTTTCCCCAAATCTTTACATTGGTTGATTAACTTCAATGGTATGAATATTCCAAACGATAAGAAAAACTTCATCAACTGTATTCCTCCTCCAAAACATCCGGTCGAAGGTATTAGTGATCCAAATGGTTCATGGGTAAGAAGATGGTGCTCTAGTGATAGCGATGTCTTCAACTCCTTTTTCAGACATTACATTTCCATCATTCAACTAAAATTATCTAATTTTGAAAATTTAGACTCATCAACTCTCCTTAATTGTCCGGGCTTTCAACGTTATCCTAAGCCATATTCAACAAATTTTTAATGTCTCCATTACAAGAATATCTAAAAATAATTCATTAAACAAAATTGGTTCCTCAAATTTCCCAATTCCTTTTAATCAAAATAAAAAACAACCTAGTCAAGATGACGTTTATTATGATTCAATCATTAAACTCTTGAAAACTTTAAGAGATGTTAACTATTCAAATTTTTTCTTAAACAATGAATTAATCAAAATGATTGATGATATCTTAATCAATATAACAAAATCAATTAATGTTTATGATTACTCAAAAAATAGCTTGGTTTTGAATATTTTTTATGAATTCGTTAACCATATCTTTGATAATTCAATCATCAATTGGGAATTTTGGTTAAGTTGTACTTATATGATGATTACTAATACTGATCATGTTCAAACCCTCTTGAAAAATTTGGCATTCCTATTCAATATTTGGGATATGATTCCAGAAACCTTTATCCCTAGATTATTTAAATTCTAATGAACCTTATCTTGGTCTGGTTGAAAAATCCAAATCACAGTTTCAAAACGAACTTCATTAATTGGTTAATCTCAAATGAAATTTGGAATAAATTATTCATTCATTGGCATCCAATTGTTAGATCCTATTATATCAAATTAATCATATGGAGAGTAATTGGTATCAACAATTTTGAAAATTCAAACTCAATTCAAATTACTAAAAAAATTGAAATGAAATTAAACTTATCTCATCAAAATTTAAAAATTTATTTCAACTCAAATAAACAAAGATTGGATTTCACTCCGGATAATCCTTTGGTTAATAGAAAATTTGGCATCTTACCAACAAACTTGAAAACTGAATTATTAATCATTAATGATCAATCCCAAGAAGTTTCTCCTGCTGCTTTTGGTAAACCGAGTGAATTAAGAAAATCGCATCCTTTTGAAGTTTTCGATGAGGCTATTTATAGTTGTTCTTCATTACCAGCAGTCAATTCTAGCCAATCCAATATTGATTCTGCTCCTTCATCCACACCTGGATCTCCGGAAAAAATTCCAAGAAATAACTCATTTGTGAATTCTATCGGGAAATTATTCAAAATGTTGTCTTCGGATGAATCTTCTTCAACCGATATCAAGCAAAGTCCTCAAAAAAATAGATTAAGCAATAGAAATTCAATCTATAGTAAAAGTAATGATGACATGAGTAAATTATATCCTCCATCTAAGAATAATTTTTCATTGAAAAATAAAAGAAACTCAGTGTCTTTAACGTCATTATCAACTGCATATTCTAATAAGTCAAGATCATCAAGTCCAAGCATAATGTCATATCAGTCAACACCAACGTCAATTACTGATTTTTCAACAGATTCTTCCTTAAGTGATTCTTCAAGTGAATTATCTGATCAATTAAATCATACTAATTCTAATAAAAATGAAGCATTAAATCAACCTCCTGAATTATTCAAAATTCCTCCCGAAATTATTCGACCTTTTTATAAATTTGAAATTATTATTGATAATGCAAGCATCAATAATAAATTTCAAATAATGCAAATAACTAATAGTAACATGAATAAATTTGTTCATAGTGAAAATCATCATAATTTCCCAATGAGACCAAAGATTCCATCAGTGACAATTTTTTTAAATGCTGATTCGTACAGTAAATTTTATATCAGTACTGAAAATATTTTAATATCAAATAGCAATCAGTACAATGAAGAAGAATTTGAAGATGTTGAGAATTTCGTCAATGATTTCAATTCAACTTTTAAGCAAGTTATTAAATGGAATAATTTAGGTAAAAGTTTAAACGAATGGAATTCTGTCATTGATGAATTTGAAAAATATTTGGTTAATAAAGTAGAAATTGATGAATTTAGTTATTTACAATCAACCAATGATAAAAGTTTTGATATAATCAACGAACGTGAATATTTCAAAAAGATTATCCCATTCCTACCTGTTGATAGTATCAATGAATTCAAATTACTAAATGCCGGTTAAACTTTATTTGTACTATCGACTTCTTTTGATTTTATATATACATATATTTTTTTTTGTCCTTACATATTTTTTTAACTTTACTTCGTCTTATGTTTTACTTATTTATTGATAGAAATATTATACATTTTTTCATAAGCTTTTGATTTTATTTTCACTTGTAAGATTTTGAGTGAACTTATACCAAACTAGCAAGCTTGTAAAGAAACATATTGTACAATTCAAACTCCAGATGAAACTTATTCCAATAACCAGACAAATTAAAGAATAATTGATCAAGTAATACCTAAGACCATTCCAATTGGTCACAAACTGTACTTCGATAAGATTTTTTAACGGGTAATCAAACTCTATCTTCAAATTCCCTTCATAAGTTCCGCTGAAAGTTCTCTCATTGAATTTCGGGAATACCTTAAATAAATCTTTAGAGTTTATTGACCCTATTTTCTTAACATTAGTTAAAGTTTTGAAGTTGTTAACTATTATTGGGGGTACCCAGTATCTCAAGTTAAATGGTATAAACCAATTGTTTTCACTATAGATGTTTCTGATATCGCAGTCATAAATAAATTGGCCCTGGCTCCATACTTCAAGCTGCTTATTTTGTTCATGATAAACTTTATAAGGTATAGAATGAACTTGATTGTTACCAGTTTGACAAGTAATTGAAGTTTTCAAAACCAAGTCATAAACTATCTCATGATTTGTGATTGGCTTAACCGAATCAAACTGCAAATAAGTGTTTTCAGGATGTGAAATATCAGGACGAATTGAATAAATTGAATCTGGGATTAAAACTTTATAGAAATAGCTATAAATTAAGATTGATATTGGTAATAAAATGATAACTGATACAAACCAAATCACCAAGTACAACCATTTCCTAGTGATACTAAGCGGTATTCTTATAGGTAATTTCAGAGCGTTCATTATCGATGAAGAAATCGATAAAAAGGAGTAGTTTACGATATAGCTTTTGATATTAGGCGCACACTACCAAATTATAAAACAGAAAATGTTACATTGAGTAAATAAAAGCATGAAACATAATGAATGCAATAAAAATACAAGGGTCGCTAGAGAGAAGGGGTTTTTAGAATAAGGATAAAAGAACAGAAAAAGAAAAGGGAAAAGAACAGAAAAAAGGAGGGAAACATATAACGGAGAGAAAAGAATAAAAATAATCATAACAAAGTATTAATGAGTAGTATGACCTCTATGGTATTTCAAACCATTTAAATTTTTATAACGTTTACCGCAAACTTCACAACGATAAGGTTTATCTCTTTCTAGAGCGGCAACATCTAGGTAAGGAGTGTTTGATTCAGGATCGATAATAGAGATTGTACCATCGGGGTTTTCTTTTAATAATTGATTTTGATGACCATGTAAACGATGATATTTTAAACCATTTTGATTTTTATAGTTTTTATCACAACCAATGACTGGACATCTGAAAGGCTTATATTCATCATTATCCATAACGTATAAATGACGAGCGGGATCATCAATATACATAGCATCAGCTTCATCATCGATATTCATTGAGATTGAATTAGGACGAGAAGAATCATCCATTGATTGAGGAGAAGCTTGTTGATGAGATTGTTGTAAATTGTGTTGTAGTAAAGAATCTTGCAGATGAGGCAGTTGATTATTTGATTGGTGATTTGAATTTGGTAAAGGTTGATTTTGATGAGTAGAATGCAGTAGACTTGATTGATTATTATTAGAATGAATTGAATGATTGGTATTATTGTTATGCAAATTTGAATGATTTTGATTATTATTTTGATTATTTGGTTGGTTATTTAAATTAAAGTCTGAATGATTTGTTTGATTTGATAAATTATGATTATGATTATTATTTAAAAATACATCATTTGTACTAACCGTTTCCATCACATTATGAATATTATTAAAATTATTACGATTTCTATTATTACTTGAGTGATTTGATAATGAGCCATTTAATAAATTATTATTTGTACCATTTGGAGGACTTGGACTAATATGAGCTTCTTCATAATGTCGTAATAAATCATGTAATGTAGGTAGAAGTTGACCACAACAACTATAATCTTTACAATAATCAGCTTCTAAATTCGGTAAATAAGAAGTTGAGCTTGTTGGGGGAGACATTGAAATTGAAGGAACATTATTATTAATATTATGACGAAATGATCCTCTTCTTGGATTGATTAAATTATTGTTATTATTGAAATTGGAATTTAAATTATTATGAATTGAATGACCATTTTGTAAAGGATTATTATTTGAACTTGACATCATAACTTCGTCTTTTAACCATGATCCAATTGTCACTGACCCCCAGCTAACTCCTCCCATTCCCTGGGAATGGGCAATTGATTCTCTTCTAAATCGTTGGTTATTGAATATAGAAGGTCGCCTTTGATATGTTATATCAATTGGTTGAGGTATGTTTAAATGATCTTGATTAGAATTGGAATTTGGAATATTCATGGCATTGGATGAATTGCCACTAGGCTGATTCGAAGGATTACCTTCGAAAATCTTAGTATTGAACATTGCCCAACCTCAATCAATAATGAAGATACTTTAATTTTTCACCGAAAGCAAAAAAAAAAAAATTAATTAAAAAAAAATCCTAACCAAAAATACTACCACCAAAGAAAAAAAGAAAAAGTTGAACAAAAAACTCCCGTACAATCGGTACACGCACACTGCTAATATAAAACTGTCTTATTAAGATTTTAGATCCAATCAAATCAGGTGGTGATACCAAATGCAATATTCTATGCTAATTTATAGGTCTATAAGGATGAGATACCTAGCAAAAAAACAAAACACAAGCAGTTGAATTTTGGATAATTAAAAGAAACTTTTATGGTTAACCTTATTAATCAGCGGGTAATTGGAGGAAGGCCAAAAATCTTGTGAGAACAGTTCCAGAATGAAATAAATAAACAAATAAATAAATAAAGTGGTCCTATAATGGGGTAATAACGAATTCTGTAGTTATAAACAAGTGTACTAGGACCAACTTAGTGATTGATTAATAGAATTACCCTTTGAATTGTGAAAGAGAAGTAGAATAAAAATTAAAGGGATTGAAATTTAACAGAAAAAGAAAAGATGCGAGCGCTATATCCCGGGTGTCTGGATGTTTTGTCTTGCGATAGTCCTCTGTTCTTATTAGCGATACCTCTGATTCTTTCTATACAAATGAGTAATGCCAGGGTATATCACTGTCTAGTCAAGTCGAATCAAGTATTCTTCGGTGTAGCCAACTGACTGTAGCCAACTGAACGGTATACGAGTATCTCGCAAAGCTGAGTAACTTACTTCGCTGAAATTGTGATTATATAAGCACTCACGTAATTAGAGATACCTCGGTGTGCGCACGTCTTATTTGGACAGCTTTTTTGTCGTTTTTGCAGATCCGGAAAAAGAAATTTACCCTTTTGCGCTATTGAAGCCGGAAATAGCTGGGTCACGTGAATAACGGTCGGCTTTATGATGCACGGGTGTTATTCTGGTGTATGGGTTAGACTGGGTGGGTGATTCCGGGGTTACAGATCCGATCAGATAAGTTTGATGGGTCTTTTTTTTTTTTTTTTTTCAGCTTTTTTGTGGAGTCTCCGATTACGGAATCATCGAGTCCAACCACCCTTGTGTCGACTCCATACTTGAAACCATCCCTAGACATGAAGGTAGGCCTTTTCTTTAGGTGGTCAACAAGAAAGAATGCTTCAAGAGTTACCGTTAGAAATATTAAACCAAATCAGTTACACCTTGGTTCCAAGTGATGCTTTGCATTTGGCGTATACCAATAAGTATTTGTACTCATGCCTTTTACCAAGGCTTTACTCGTCTTTGGTTATTGATTCGAGTAAGAAAAATTATCAGAATCAGCATTTAATCAAGCATAAGTCATATCAACGGATTCCAAATATTCTTAAAGCTACAAGTAGTCAAACGATCCATTCAACTAGTATTAAGTCGATTTACGCGTTAAGATTGGTTTTCAAAAACTTGGCTAATCACCCCAGTTACGCTAGCTATATTCAAATTTTGATCATAGATAATGAGTTCCCCGATATATCTAATTTGGAAGTAACCCAAATGTTGAGCCAGATCATGCCGCTATTAACAAACTTGAAGGTATTCCACTGGTTTTCGTTAACCAAAATGATTCCTTTTGAATTGTTGTATGAGTTGAAGTTTCCTAACAAGCTATTAGAATTATCGGGGAACTTCATCTACACTAGTCAAACAAATTTGGCTGGCTTCAACAACTTGAAGATAATAAATTTATCGAGTTTCCAAAATTCAGCCAATTTGGCCAAATTTGAAAATTTGGCTAGCTTGCCGAATTTGTCAAAAGTGATCATTTCCAAAAATTTTAGTTGCAATAATCAGCTATTATCATCCAAAAATATTACCTCCAATAGTTTATTGACCATCCCCGATTCTGATCCTTACTTATCGGTATTGTTCCCCCAATCTCCTACAAAGAAGTTAAACTTATCAAGTTTCTGCTTGAAAGATATCAACCTTGATCTTAAAGATATTGACCATCTTATTTCAAATATCAATCTCAATCAATTGAATGAATTATCAATTAAAAATTGTACCGAATCCTTCTTTCATCAAAACATCCTGATAAACGGATTAAGAAGAAACTTACCACCAGTCACCTTCTTAGATAAACTAACCCCTTTCTTAACCAACTTAACAAAACTCAATTTAGATTTATCGAATGAACTTTATAATAATGACTCAATTTTTAAATTTTTGTCAAATTTACCAAAATTAACTCATCTAATCATAAAATTAAACTTCAATCAATATGAAAATATTAATTATCAATTATTTAAATTCTTCATTAATTTAAACCAAGTTTAACTTACTTAAATTTTGATTTCGATATTTCATCAAATATCATTTACCCTCCTCCTAATTATGCAAAACCAGCTACTTTCAATTATACTCTATCGTCAATTGAAAAATTATCTTCGCTCAAAAACTTATATTACTTAAAATTCCCAATTCTGCAGTTCCAAATTCCTCAATTCCTACTTTTAATTAAACCTTTATCTAAATTATCTCACTTGCAATTAGTTTTATTACAATCTGCCTGTGAAACCCCGTCCCCCATCTTGACCAATAATCTCATCTGTCAAGACTATTTCAATACCTCTTTTCTTTTGGATTATAAACTCAATCAAATCGATCAATTCAAAATCTATGCTCTGGATTTTAAACAGTCTTTATCCAATTTGAAATACTTATCTTTCAGTAAGAAAGATGATCATTTCGTTTTTGATTGCATCGGCCAAGTTCACTTGAACCTGGATTTAGTCAATGACTTTGATCACCTATTGAATATATAACTCCTGGCCATTCTTGTGTAGTCTCAACAATTCTGTAATAACTGCAAAAAAGTTGCGAAATTATTGCATTTCCCATACTTTTTTCTACAATCTTCTCTATACTCCTATATTCCGAATACTCCCATATTCAGAATACTCCTGTGTCCCCCGAGCACATGATCCTGTACCCCTGACTACCTGATCCCTGAATTCTGTTCCACATCTATATCCATTGACATCTCGATGACTCCGTAATCAACCCCACTCCATTTTTTCTGCTGGGGAACACTACCCTGTAAATTATACGAGACTTTGCAACAATTCCTTCAAGCCTACTGATTGATCCAGTGCCCCCCCGATCCCAACAAACGATCTCAAGCCCAATTAGTTGCTACTGTAGAACAATTGCAATAAACCTGAGCAGGAAAATTGCAATAAACCCGAGAAAAACAAGGTGAACTCCATGCTAATTGCCAGTTATTATCGCGCCTTTGCTTATTCGATGTTTTTTTTTGGGGGGTTTTCGGTTGTTTTTTCTCCTTTATTGCTGCTGCTGCTATTTCTGAAGGTTGCCAGTTCCATCCCTTAAAAAAACCTTACAAGGTGTTTTTATATCAATTGGCCCCTTGAAAATTTGAAATCTTTCTGCTGCCAGAACCTTATCAACAACCTTTTATTTAAGCTTAATTAGATATGGCCAGTTTTGATTTTACTCTGGCTGATAACTTGACTGCCGAAGAGAAAAGATTATATGAAAATAAAACTAGAGAATGTTATCATCAACGTTGGGGGTCATATTTATCAGAAAGACAATGGGCTACCGTACGTGAAGATTATTCAGCGTCGGGATCAGCATGGGATGATTTCAGTTTTGAAACTTCCAAGTCCAGAACTTACCGTTGGGGTGAAGATGGTTTGGCTGGTTGTTGCGATACTAAGCAATTGGTTAATTTATCACTTGGTTTATGGAATGAAGAAGATGATATTTTGAAAGAAAAATTGTTTGGGGTAACCAATGGTCAAGGTAACCACGGAGAGGATGTTAAGGAATTGTATTATTACTTGGATAATACTCCTACTCATTCTTATATGAAATTTTTGTATAAGTATCCTCAAACTAAATTTCCTTATGAAAAATTGGTTGAAGAAAATGGTAAACGGTCAAGATTGGAAAAAGAATACGAAATTACCGATACTGGCATCTTTGATGATAATAAGTACTTTGATGTGGTTTACGAAATGGCCAAATCTGATGATGATCCAGAAGAATTGTTATTTAGAATTACTGCTTACAACCGTAGTAATGAAGCTGCTCCTTTGCATATTTTACCTCAATTGGTCTTAAGAAACACTTGGTCTTGGGGTCATGAAGAATCTAAAAAGGGGAAACCCAGCTTAAACCAGGAAGGTGATTCCAGTATCAAACTTGACCATCAAAAATTTGGTGAACGTTATTTGATTTTTGCCCCTGCCCCCGGGATCACCGAGGATTCTCCTGATGTTGAGCCAAAATTATTATTCACTGAAAATGTCACCAATCAAAAACGCTTGTATGACCAAGAAAATGAACTGAAATATGTTAAGGATGCTTTCCATGACTATATCGTTGATGGGGTTGAGTCTGCAGTTAACCCAGAAAAGAATGGTACCAAATCAGCCGCAGTGTTTTCTTTTAATCAAGATGGTGGTGTTCCTGGTAACGATTATGTAACGATTCGTTATAAATTTTCTAAAAAAAATCTGGATATTGATGAATTGGAATTTGATGAAGTTTTTGCAAGACGTCAAGATGAAGCTGATTCTTTTTATTGGAAAGTTAGTCCTTTACCAATTAGTGATGAATTAAGGCAAGTTCAAAGACAAGCTTTTGCCGGTTTATTGTGGACCAAACAATTTTACCATTTTGTTCATAGCTACTGGTCTAGAGGTGATCCAAATACCCCTGCTCCTCCTGAAAATAGAGCCAACGGTCGTAATAAAGATTGGAAACATTTATATATCGATGATATCTTATCCCTTCCTGATAAATGGGAATATCCTTTCTTTGCTGCTTGGG
The DNA here is from genome assembly GCA_038087015.1 of Cerrena zonata. Lineage (NCBI taxonomy): Eukaryota > Fungi > Basidiomycota > Agaricomycetes > Polyporales > Cerrenaceae > Cerrena > Cerrena zonata. The sequence goes on along the minus strand of JASBNA010000045.1, from coordinate 287,348 downwards.
ATACTGCTTTCCATTGTATTCCTTTTGCTATGATTGATCCGGAATTTGCTAAGAAACAATTGGATTTAATGACTAGAGAATGGTATATGCACCCAAATGGTCAATTGCCTGCTTATGAATGGAATTTTAGTGATGTGAACCCTCCAGTTCATGCTTGGGCAACTTATAGAGTTTTCAAAATTGAACGTAAAATGTATGGTACCGAAGATATCGATTTCTTGGAACGTGTTTTCCAAAAATTACTTTTGAATTTTACTTGGTGGGTAAATAGAAAAGATTCCGATGGTAATAACTTATTCAATGGTGGGTTTCTTGGTTTAGATAATATTGGGATCTTTAATAGATCTGAACCTTTACCTACCGGTGGTAACTTAGAACAAGCCGATTCAACTGGTTGGATGGCTTTCTTCTCTTTACAGATGTTAAACATTGCTTTAGAATTAGCAAAGTCAAGACCTGTTTATGAAAATATTGCTTCAAAGTTCTTTGAACACTTCTTATTAATTGCTGATGCAATGAGTTACCGAGGTGCTAAAAAGGGTGATTCGGGTGCTACTGAACAATCTTTATGGGATGAAACTGATCAGTTTTATTACGATGCCATTAACTATGGTGGAGCAGATTCTCATTCATTACCAGTTAGATCATTGGTTGGTTTGATTCCTTTATATGCTTCATTAACTTTGGAACCGGAACTTTTAGATAAATTCCCTTCTTTCAAGAGAAGATTAGAATGGTTTGTTGAAAATCGTAAAAGTGTTGCCGAAAGAAATATTGCTTCGATGAGTGCTCGTGGTGTTGGTGAACGTTTATTATTATCTTTAGTCAATAAGGATAGATTGGTTGCAATTTTGGAGAAAATGTTGGATGAAGATGAATTTTTATCTGATTATGGTATTAGATCATTATCTAAATTTCACGAGAAGAATCCTTTCGAGATGGATGTCCATGGGCAAAAGTATTATGTTGCCTATTTACCTGGTGAATCTGACTCTGGTATGTTCGGTGGGAATTCGAATTGGAGAGGTCCTATTTGGTTCCCAGTCAATTTTTTGTTGGTGGAATCCTTACAAAGATTTTATTTGTATTATGGACCAGAGTTAAAAGTTGAATGTCCTAAGGGTTCTGGTGAGTATTTGAATTTGGCTCAATGTGCTCAAGAAGTTCAACATCGTTTAATGCATTTATTTGTACCAGATGAAAATGGCGATAGGGCATGTAACGGAGAAAATGAATTGGTTAACAGGGATCCTTTATTCAAAGATTATGTTCCATTCTATGAGTACTTTGATGGTGATACCGGTCGTGGGTTGGGAGCTTCTCACCAATGTGGGTGGACTGCTTTGGTTGCCAAATGGATTCATGATAATGGTGTTACTTGTAGACTCCCTAAAACTCCAAGAAGCTCTTCCAAAAGATCTTCGGTTTACATGCAAAGTGATTCCGCTGGTGAAAATGGTGATAATTCTGAAGATGTTATCAAGCAATTTTTACCAAAATCCGGTCCTTTCCCTGGTAAATTGATCAGAAGAAGATCCGGTAAATCATTATTGAACTTGACTGTCAATGCTCTTGATTTGGATGATGAAGAGCAAGAAAGTCAAGAGAAACATGTCATTCCTAATTTGGCTGCCAATGAAAATAAAACCAATGAATTATTGCATGATGATCTTGACGAATTGAGCGTTACTCAATCAAGAAGCTCCATTACCTCTTATGACGACGAAAATTTGGTCAGCCAGATCAAGGCCGCTTTCCAAAAGTACAAGTTGAAGAATGAAGATGATGTTTCCGGTGATGAATTTGAAGCAAGAAAATAAAGCACTAGGCGTTCTTTACTTACCCTTTTTTTAAAGTCTTTTTCTATTAGTGCTACTAGATTGATTTTGTTTGATTTAATGTTTGTTCCATAGTATTGGTGTATTTAATTTTATATATTTTTATAGTATTTATATATTTTTATAGTATTTATATATTTTTATAGTATTTATATATTTTTATAGTATTTATATATTTTTATATGGTATTTGCAAAGTAATTATATATTTTTATAGTATTTATATATATTTATATGGTATTTGCAGCTAATTCCCACTCCGCTTATGTAATCAAAAAATGGGACTTAGAGAAAAAATTGATCACGCTCAGTATTAAAACCAGCATACGGGCAACTTAGTGAAGTTACAATCAAGATATAATTGAACAACTATGGCAGACTTATTTGAATCTTATGAATCTGATTTGCAATTGGCACTACAAGAAGCCAAAACCAAGTTATCGCAGATTTCTTCTGCTGATCCCGGTATGTTTTTTAAAGTTTGAACAAGGTTGATTTAAAAATACTAACAGTTTGAAGAACAACGCAAAGCATCATTGAAAGCCATTGAAAATGCCACCGACGAAGCTTTGGAAGTGTTGGATCAAATGAACATTGAAGTTCAAAACTTACCTTCTAATCAAAGATCAAGCTTCAATAGCAAAATACGCCAATATAAAAATCAAGTGGAACAAAGTAAAAGTCAATTGAAAAGATTATTAGACGACCAAGATAGAAATGAATTGTTTGGTTCTAGATACACCGATGGTGACGAGGAATTGGGGAAGATGACTTGAGAGGATCCCAAAGAAAACAATTGTTGAGTAATAATGCATCGTTGGAAAGATCCAGTGAACGATTAAGAGACAGTCAAAGAGTAGCGTTAGAAACTGAAACAATTGGTGGTAACATCTTGGACGATTTAAGGGCTCAAAGAGAACAGATATCCTATTCCAGAAATACCTTGTCCAATGCTGATAACTACGTCGATAAGTCGATCCAGACCTTGAAGTCGATGAGCAGAAGAATCACCGCAAATAAGTTCATCAGTTATGCAATCATTGCGGTTTTGATCCTATTGATTTTCTTAGTTCTTGCTAGTAAGTTTTGGTAAGTCTTACCCATTTGGTGTTTTAGTGCTTTCTTTATACGTTTTTTTTTTTTTTTTTCTATTCTTCCCTTCAATTCGACTTATACGTACTTCAAACCTTTGTTTATTTCAATTCTTTCTTCTGCCACCAAATATAACTACTATTCTAGACTATCCTGCGTCTTGTAGCAGGTTTGTAATGAGTGCCGTTTAATAGGCCCGCATCTCAGCCAGTCGAACGAAAAAAACAAGCTTAAGTTAAAAGAAGAAAAAAAAAAATTTCAACAGATTTAGTGCTTATCGGAGTCAACTACTCTTCTTCTCCGTTTAAGTTCCAGGGACCAGTTAGGTTGATTGTTGAAATCCACATCATGTTTAGATCCATAGCTAGTCAAACGCTTGTCAGGTCATCTTTTAGAACCTATGCCAACGGTGTTCCCGCCTTGCGATCAATTAGACCCCAAAATATAAGTCCCAGATCCATAAGACTGTTTCATCAATCGTTTATAAATTATCATGGTCATATACATAAACCCAAACCGGGAGAAGAGCTCCATGTTACTTTCATCACTAAGGATGGCAAACAACACGAGTTTGAGGTTGCCGAAGGCGATAACATTCTAGATATCGCTCAGGCCTACAATTTGGACATGGAAGGTGCTTGTGGTGGATCTTGTGCTTGCTCGACTTGTCATGTCATTATTGATCCTGAATTCTACGATGAAATTCCAGAACCAGATGATGATGAAAACGACATGTTGGATTTAGCCTTCGGGTTAACCGAAACGTCCCGTTTAGGCTGCCAAATTGTCATGACCAAGGAATTGGACGGTATCAGAGTTGCATTACCTGCAATGACCCGTAACTTACAATCCAAAGATTTTAACTAATCTACTTAATTTATTCTTAATCTTGAAGAAAAACCAGATGAAAAGAAAAAGACTTATTTATGTCCTATTATGCCTAAGGTCATTTGCCTTCTTTGCTTATTACCCTTGACCATCGTGGATAAGCTTGTATATATGTATATAGCTCTCGTCTCAACATGCACATCCCTAATACTGTGATTCTAAATCCTTGTATAATTGCATATTTTGTATTGACTCACGTTGACTCAGTTCAACCATTAGTGAATTCATAAAACGCCCGTACACCAATAAATCACAAAAGAATGTTTATATTTTGTTTGTATGTAAACATTGAAATTGGAAGAAAGAAGAGTAGACCTGAATAAACCCAAAGCTACGTCGATTGAAAGTACTCAAAGTCATAGAAGGACAGAAGAAGTTGTTATATCTAACCTCGTATCAGTTTTCATTTCATTGGGAGAGGGCCAAAACTGGTAGAGTCAAATTTGTTTGAGAATTGTATAGAAAGTCCCATTGCATTGAATTTAATACAACCACCATAATGGCTGACTTTTCAAGGCCAGAGCTGGCTATTTCGAGCCCTTCTGGTAAAAAGAGAAGAGTCCTCGGTGAAATCCAGAATACAGATCATAGTTTTGTAAAACCAATGATGATAAATCACGGAAGAAAATCTTTAGGGGTAGATCACCCAAGAATGGATACTATTTCTCCTAAGAGAAAACAAAGCCGTCCAACAGGCATACCAGAGCCCTCTAGTTCAAGCTCATCTGAGTTGGTAAAAGTGGTTTCAGAATCCAATAGGAGGGCCAGTCAAATTCCAGCACCTCAAGTTCATACTAGAAAGAGTGACATTCATTCGAAACTTGCAAGCTTCAAACATAGACTAGATCAAGGATCTAAGATTATACCTGATGGAAAACAAGAAGAGGATTGGAACGCTAATGAGTCGAATCAACAAAATGAAGATTTATCTACCCGTATATCTCTTAATCAAAATCTAGACAACCAAGCCAAAGATTTACAAAATAGATTATACGATTTAGAACAAGATAACGACGATTTGAGAAGATTGTATAAGAAACTAAAACATAAAATACTGGATATAGGAGCGGAAATAGATATACTGGAGAGAAAATTGCGGTTTAAAACCGACTCTACTGAAAAAAATTTAAGTAACAAAAGAACTCTATTTGAAATTGATCTTCAAGCATTAAAACAAAAATACGATGATGAATTCAATGAAACCAAGTTTCAATTGGAAGAAGAAGTCAAATTGTCAGTCGAGTACAAGGATGAACTCTTATCTAATGAAATAGAATCCCTCAAAATTGAAAAGGAAAGATTACAAACAGCTTTGAGTGATGTTAAGTCAGAAAAACAGAAACGGATAAAACAAGAAAATGAAGCTTTGCTGAAAGAGGTTGATGACTACCTCGAAGTGAAAACAACTCAAGTTGAAAATGTTGCATCGGTTTATGAATCAAAAAATAACGAGTTAGAAACAATCCTAGATGAAGTTAATGCCATTCAGAATCAAGTTAAATCAAAAAATCAAGAAAATGATCATTTACAAAAAAAAATTGATGAAATAGAATACAATTATAACAATTTTGATGACTTGAAATCCCAATTATTACTTAATTTGAAAGCTCTGGAAACCGATTTAGATGAAATAAGAAAAGAAAATGATCAATGGGAACTAAAATATGATGATTTGAAGAAAATTCACAATCACTCAGTGGAAAAAATTCAAAACTATAATAATCATAGACGCATACTTGAGAATTCAATAATGGATCATGAAGGAAAATTGAGGGTTTATATTAAAATACCAACTAGCATTGTTGTCTCAAATGACTGTGAATTTTCCCTAAATGATCGCCTATTTCATTTCAATAAAGTTTTTCCGAATGATATATCTGATCATGAATTAATTAAAGAATATACTTGTTTGATCAAAAATACTATCTCAAATACAAATGTCTCATTAATACTTCTGGGAGAACAAGATTCCAAATCAATAATAACCAAAACTTTACTATCGAGTTTTGATACTTTCACAGAACGTATAAGTTCATTCAAAGATCAATCTTGGAGTTTCAGATTTTATCTCCAATCTGTAAGAATTGATGACAACAATTGCTCAGATTTACTTAATTCTGAAAAGATAATTAGTCATTCCAAATTTGCAGTAAGTCTTTCTGAGCTAAATTCAACCAAAATTGAAATAACAAATTCAATCCAGTTGACGCAGACATTAAACAATATTTATAATTCCGAATATCCAATAGCTTACTGGATAAATATTGACGCTCAAAATAACTCGAAGTTGAAAAGCTTTGAAAATGATCTCATCATAATTGATCTTACCGGTCAACCTTTAAAGAACCAATTAAGAATACTATCAGAGGATCATATTATCGACGGTCCTATATCAAAATTTGTCAATTATGCATATTGTCACAGTAAGTGTCTTCATATAAGTCATTTACAATCTATTGACAGCGATACTGAAGGCTTGCTTAGAGTATTTGAAATCATTAATGCTACTGACACTCCATATAAAAGAAAATAAATAACTTTTAAGTCACAGAACTTTGCATTCATTATGTCATATATTCATTTGATTAAAAAGATACATTAATTGTAATTCTATTAAAATGTAGTTTAAATAAATAAAAACAAAAAAAAAAAAAAAAATTTAATAGTTCGTTTACATCGTGGATATAAGATCATGCAACACCCATTTTAGTTCATCAGTAGTACCAATATGCGAGTTATCAGATTGTTGAGGAGTGCGAGAAGCTGAGTTTCCTGTAATTGATGGTTGTTTCGAAGGCATGGCTGGCTCCTCTTTTTTTACAGTTGAATTAATACCTTCTGGTTGTTTTTCATTATTTTCATTATGGGAGTCGGGTTTTTTCAAAACCCCATTGGCGGCATTAGGACTTGGCCCATTGCTATTACCTGGGATATTTGGATTAGCAGTGGCTACTGAATCTATTATAGGTTCAATTTTAGGTGGTAAATTATAAGGTAATCTTTCATTGTTATTGGTATCATCATTTTGAAGCATGACATTCGATAATCGAAGTTTTGGACCGCAAGGCTCAATTAAATGAGGGAACATTTCGAAAGTATTATATAAATCTTCTATATTTAAAATAGTTTCTTTCTTTTTAGGTTGTTCATTTAATTTTCTTTTCTTTGGGCTTCCTTGAGAAGGATTATCTATATCCATATTATCATTTTCGATATCATCATTATTGGTTGCATTAGATTCATTACTAAATTTTTTCTTTTCTTCATCAATTATTGAATTAGCAGTAGATATAAAATCATTATTACTAAATTTATTTGACCTATATTTGGCAACATCAATTGCACTTTCAAAAATGTTAGCCAAATGTGCCTCTAAACCCAAGGAAATAACTTCTAGGACCCTAGCATTTAAACCACCAGTTAAACCGTATTCTCTCATAATCATAAGAACACGTCTAGAAAGGTTATCCAAATCGGGTAATTCATAATTATCTGTACAAATTTGAGTATTTATACCATTGACTACATCTTGTTGCCATTGAACAAGATTGTTAACTTGATTTTGCTGTTCTTCTTTATCTTGAATCATTGGTATTTTAGGTAATAAAGAATGTCTGGTAAGAGTAATTGAAGCACTAAGTTTACCCTTTTTACCACTTTCTTTGGTGATACTTTTAATTCTTCTTCTCTCACGGATAGGTAATCCCATAATATTTTGCTTAAACTTTTCATATTGAGATGATCTAACATTTTTCGGTTTAATAGCTTTTTTATTCCAAAATGAAGCTATTTCATTTTGGAAATCCAAAGGACCATCTTTCAAAGAGTTAGCAAAATTCAACAACAATAAACGATTGTGATACTTTATTAAACCATTTTTTAATATTGGTGATATGGTTTTCACCAATTCATTTCTCGATAGTTTCCCAATCAAAAACAAACTCAATGATTCATGATACTTATCCCAATCATTACCTAATTTATTCTGGAATTCTCGTATCAATTTTTCAAGTTCCAGTCGTTTATTGGATTTAGAAGACTGCTGCTGTTGCAGTTGTTGTGTCGATGGTGATGCCTGTATCACCTGCTGAGGTGAAGATTGTGAGGCTTCTGGTTGAGCATTAGTAATAGTAGTAGACATTATCAGTATATATACAGAAGTGAAAAGTAATTATAATACACTTAAACTCTAATTAGTTTCTTGATGCAAATTCCTCCTTCACCGCAATTTCAATTGAAAATCTTCAAATAATTCCAGGAAAACAAGCTGCAAAAGAAAGATACCAAACAGAGTAAGAGAATTGAAAGGTTAGAAAAGGTAAATAAATGAAAGTAAAAGAAAAAGAAAAAGAAAAAAAAAAAAAGACTGAAGTTGCAACTAAGGCTACTCTATGCAAAGTCCCCACCTATAAAGCGAGTGTCCGTTGGGTGTACTGAAAGGGTATATCTTAGTAATCAGCCAGCTATGATCTTGACCTCAAATCTAAAATATAATCAATCTATAGATCTGTGAATGGTTAGATTGATTCAAATGAATTAATCTATTCGGCTAATGGAACTGTAACTAGTTTGGTGATAAATTTCAAAGAAAGAAAGTTATGTTTGTTTTATTTACCGTTTTTTTTTTTTTTTTTTTTAATCGATTTCCTCATTTTTGGTACACAGCGCACGACCCAAGGAATAGGCCCACACATCAATGAAAGTAGTATAGCTACAGCTGCAAGTGTTAAGAAATATTAGTATACATGTCTATAAAAATGCAGGGGATTCGGTTGAATCAATTTTTTCAACGTCCGAAGTCAGCGGGCTTTCTAAGTGGAAGGTTCCCGCCGAGTCGTTCGAAGAATACTGGACAAGAATGAAAATGCAAGAAGAGACTACGGCTAAGCCAGCTACTGCAATGCCAAAATAGGTGGCAGCCCTATAAGATGTGAGGATGTCAGTACCAGAGCTTTTCACATTGGTCTCAACAGTGGTACCTATACCAAGGAAGAGGGATACCGAATAATTGATCATTGTAGAGACTAAACTACCAGCCATACCTTGTTGGTGACTTGGTAAAAAATCAGACAAAATCAAGGAAGCAGCAGGGAAGCTGAGGTCCATGCCCCAAGCTAGCAAAAACATTTGACCAAGAGAAATTTGGAAAAAGGATTGATCAATGGGCATGATTGATAGCATAATACATCCGCACATGAAGGCAATTGAAGCAGCTAGCATGATAAAAGAGGGTTTTATTTTAGAAATAATGACAGAACAGGAAAATGCAGCAATGATCCCTAAGACCAAGAAAGGTATATAGGTAAGACCGCCTTCAATAGCAGAATAACCTCTGAGGTTCAAGATGGAGTTCCAATAATAATATTGCCAAATACCAAAAGACCCCCAACCAAAAGAAAGAGAAGCTAAAACCAAACCGATTTTGGGATGGAAAATGGTTTTCGGTAATAAGGGTTCTTTAGCAAGATTCAACTCATAATAGAAAAAGGCAATGATTAATAAAACAGAGATAATCAACAAGACTATGATATAAACCTTGTTAAAACCAACGATTGGGCCCTGATTCCACACAAAATTTAATAGAATTAATCCGCACACTCCTAAACAAGAGCCAGCCGAGTCGAATTTGCTGTTAAAAGTTTTCCATATGGACCCATGGGATAAGGGTTCGTCGGTCGGTACCACGATAAAAGCCAATATTCCAAATATGGCAAGACTTATACTCAATAAATAAAATTCCCAAGACCAAGTAGTTTTCTCCCCAACTACCGCAGCCAATAAACAGACAAGAGCAGCACCACTTGGACCACTAGCACCAACACAACCAAAAACCAAATTTTTGCGCTTACCAGGAGAATAAAGTTTCCCAGCAATCCCCATGGCACACGGTAACAAGATTGCAAAACCAATGCCTTGGAATGCTCTGCATATAATGAAAAAGACTAGCGAATTCGAGTAAGTAGAGATCCCAGTGATGAGAGACCAAATACAACACCAACCCCATCCAATTATAAACATTTTTTTCAATCCAAATATATCCCCCAATTTACCAGAGATTAATATGAACGTCCCCACCGTCAAAGCGAAAGAACCCATGAACCAAACCTTCTCTCCGTCCTGGATGTCGCCTTTTTGGGCAAATGAATCTAGGATGATATTCATCGTAGATAATGACATCACAATACTGCCTTGGGTTAAGAATTGGGCCATGCATATAGTAAACACAGACAACGTCTCATGCAAAAACGAGCGAAACTGAACCGGACGAGCATCCATCATATACCTTCCAACTCTTTCCTCCTTTTCATCTTGTTCTGGGAATCAAGTTGTATTTAAATCCCATCTGCTAAACAAGATGAAAATTGCACAAACCCAAGCCTTTTCTTCGGGCCGCAAAAAACAATATCCGTACACCAATCCCATACTTAAGCTGATTCAAAGGAAGGCCGACCCATACACCAGAAGGCCGATCCATACACCACGATTATCATGTGCCGTGCTAGTTGAAAACTGGTAACGATTTAATAAAGGCATCAGTTTCGTTGATGAAATTTGGGTTATAGATTTTTTCGTCTTCAGATTTGAAATCTACTTGACTTAAGTAGTTCAAAGAAATGTGTTTTACGTAAAAGTTAGAATATAATTCCCATAAGATATTCTGCATATTATCAATTGAGTTATCAGTTATGATAATGAACTTTAAATTCGTCAAAGACTCGTAGTAATGGATTCTGAATTGGCTTGTGGAAAAGGATTTCAAGAAGTTTGATATACTTGACTGAGATTCAATTGAAGAGTCTCCTGCTAATTTCGACAGAATATTCTTCAAGGAATAAACCACCCCAAACAAAAGTTTGGATGAATCAGTGTTATTGTTCTTGTTTATGGTCCCATTATCCGTGGACGAGAATTCTCTGTTATAGATACAGTTGCAATGTCTATCAAAGATTGAAAAGGAGTAGATCGCCATAGTTGTTGGAGCTAGTAGTTGGTGAATCGTGTATTCTTTAAGCTTTATTTTTTTTTTCTCTCTCCATTTCACTGCCAAAGGATTCCGGCTCCGTACACCTTATATATATATATATATTTTTTTTTTTTTTTTTTTTTTTTCGATTTTATTCGTTTTTTTTCCACCATTTTCTAATTTTCAACAGGGAATGTCCGACAGTGTAGCTTTGCAACAGGGAAGGGGCTGTTCTGACATTGCTAAATACTCTCAGTATCCTCAGCTAACCGCTCGATGTACGGAAACAGGGTGGATACACCAGTAACGAAAAGGAGATAAAGATATCCGGTTTGAAAAAGATACTACGATAAACTGCAAACTAGATAAACAAAAAGAGATAGTGTAGTTTGAGCAAATTTATTTGTAAGATTGTTAAATCGGAATAGAAACATTCCACCTACTTGCATAGAAGTGAATAGCTCTACGAAGAAAAACCCATCCAGCAGCTTCGCTAGTAATAGTGGTTAAGTACTAACCACTAACCGATTAGCCAGTGGTTGGCCACTACCACAATAGCACTAACCACTAGTGCAATACCAGAACTGGATAACCACTATTCGCATTGCAACCAATCAGGTGCAACTCCACAACCACTATAGAAATCCACACTTATTTTGCCAACAACCAAAAATCAATTGACTCGTGAAGCACCTGTGGATGCGTAAAGTAATAAGGTTAATGGTTTAAAGTATGGTGGTGGTGGTGGTGGTGGCTCGACAAATCTGTGAAAGATTCAAACCAACAAAACAATTCAAATCGGGTCAACTTGAATAACAATGCCAAACAAAGTCAAACTTAACTAAAACAAAATTAACTTTGCTCTGGGTTGATTTACTTGTACAGTGCACTAGATTTGGTAGTTGACAAATGCAGCTTGTGGTTGTGCATAATAGGGCTACATATGTTGTCAATTGAGATTAGTCCATACTATAACACCCTTTAAAAACGTTCATTCTATAACTGTGGTTTGATCTGGATATTCCCCTTATTTCGTGCTATATATATAGCTTTGATTTTTCTGAATTTTTGTCATTCTTTTGTTTTTCATTTTTCGTTTCTTTATACTTATCTTCATTACTTTCTACAAATATGTTTCAAGATTATTGTGCAGCTCATGGTCTTCTTACTTCTGCTAATTCACTTTACTGCAGTGAAGAATGTCGGGAATTGGAAGTTAAAGCAGACCAACAATTATTCAATAGTAATGAAAGCAAAAAAAATTATCACTATGATTATAATTATGATTATAATAACCCTAGTAATTTAGAAAATGAAGATGATCTATATGAAGATTTACCTTTTAGTCCAATGGAGCCAATGATTGATGATTTGGATTCGGATTATCCACTGAGATCGGCTTCATTATCATCGGCTTCCTCAAATGAAACCTCCTTCCTATATGAATGTTGTCTCTGCAATTCGACTCATTCACCAAATGTTTCTTGCAATGAAGTTGGTTTTAATGATAATTTTTTCCTTAATAACTTACCAATTGAAAACTACATTCAAAAGAAAAATCCTGAAAATCTTCCTCCTAGTTTATCCTCGGAAGATTATCAAAATTCTTTAAAGAATAACCATGAACTTATCTTATCAAATTATAGAAAATGGCTTGTCAATATCGGGCCAAACTAATCTCAGCATGTTTTTTTCATATTTTTCCTTCATTTCTTAGAGCTGGTCTCTACATAGTCACAGTCATGTCAATCCTTTTTTTTTTTTCATTTCTACATTATTTCTTAAAGGTTTTGACCGGTCCTTTTCCCCTTTGGTGTTTCTACTTAGTGTTTTTTCCTTCAGTTCTTAATGTCCTTATTTTGTTCAGTTCTTGGGTGATTCTTTTTTTAGCTTATACATAGTATTCCCATTATAATTCAACTTTCGTATCTTAATGAAAACTGTAAAATATGTAGGACATCTCCTCTCACCAGAATCCTTTCAAGTCTGCTTGACAACCGCTGCCTCCCTCAATTTTCGATCAATTCCCTCAACCCCCTCATATGACCCTACGCTCGTCTACCGATGCTTTTACAACTACACTCCCTCCCGTACCTGGCGGCTCTTGTAAATCCTTACTCGACTGCTAGCATTTCGTCTAGTTGCCGGCTGCAATTTTTTTTATCTTTTTCAAAGACTCTTTCTGCTTTTTTTTTTTTTTTTTTTTGGAACATAACGTTTTCTACGATGCGGTTTTTTGCAGATTACCAAGATCAAGCAATGAAAAGGTTATCTTTTATTGCAATGGGCCGGAGTTATTGTATTATATTCTGATGAAACAGCCCATCCTACTATTCAAACAGTCCAAAGTACATATTGACATCACTTTTACGTATTGAATTAACTTGTACAGATATTTTTTGTTGTGTTCCTAACTAAATGAATAGATTGCATTCTTATTTTGTAATGCGAACCTATTCAAATTTAAGACTGTGCATTATCAAGATGAAAAATTCTCTCCTGCCGCAAATGAGCATATAAACCCCCTTATTGTTAAAGCATTTAAACAAGGAAAAGGGGGATGTGCCAGCTTTAACTTATTAAACAAATCGGGTCTCAGCTTAAACTTCGGGAGACTAAAGTTTCTGACGCCTGTTATGGTTTCGCTTTTATTGATAGTTAGTTTTTGAAAAAAGTGGAATTTCCATATTTTTCATTTTGTTTAGTGCCAAACTTAGTTTCGTCCCTTTGTTTGATTAATTGTCACGGCACTTATGCTTTGCCCAATGCCCGATTATGCTCAAGTGCTCGAAGGTTGGGGTTAGTAAAAGAAACAATATTGTTCATTGATTTTGAAAAAAAATTTCATTCACCATATATTCTCGCTATTGTAAGACACACAAACAATTGAGCTTTTAATTTTACCTTCGTGTCTATAAGCTCTTGAATCAATACGCTCGACCAACTAATTGCCCCAACAATATGGTCTTATCTGTGCTTCTCTTAACCATAGGTTTTAGAAAGCGCATTTCCTTTTTCGGTGAAGCACTCTTTTTTTTCTTGCAGTTTTCTACTTGTCTTCACTGATTTCGAAGTTTTATTGATGTGACATTATCTTTCGAAGATTAAACGATGGGATATAACTCAGAAGAAGCTTCTTTCTGTGCTCTAGGAATCCCTACTCATCAAAGCATTGCGGTTGTGTTTGTAAAAGCTGGCACGGACTCTCGTTCATCCATTGCAACAGCAGCTATGCATTTAATTGTGCTTATCAAGACAGCTTAACCCATTCTTATTGCTCTTCTCCCCTTTACTTTGTCTTTTTCTTTCACTATATTTCGCTCTTAATTGCCGAAACCTTGGTCTTATCAATTACTTTGATTTATAGGTTTTGACTTCTGGTAGTGCAGTCGGCTTCTTAATATCTATAGAAACGCAAACATAACGGACTTATCTCCATACATTAAACCTAGGGTGAATCTTGGAACAGAAGTAGCATAACCGGTGATTCTTCGGTTCGACTCCTTTAATCCACGGCCCCACAACCGAACTAGAGATAAAGCTGGGTCCCACGAAGGCATTCTACATCATTCTGTTCTTTAAAAAAACAACCTCCATTCCTCAAGTATGATTACATAGCTCAATTCCAGACTAGCTGGCATCGTTTAACCAGATTGCAAAAAAGTTGACTAACTTTCAGAGTATGGCGTGTAACTACCGAAGTAATTGTAACCCTTGAATTCAGATAAAAAGACTAACCCCCTATGATTAAACAAATCCTTTGATTAAAGATGGGAGAAACTGGGTTACCCCCTAATTGGACTATTAGAGTATCTAGTACCCATAACAGAGAATACTTTTATAACCAATCCACTAAGGACTCGTCGTGGGAATGCCCGTTTGGTACCGATAATGATAAACTACAATTGTACTTATCTAAATTTAAACAAAATGGAAATCGCCCGGTTGTTGCAGAAGATGGTAAGATTCGAGTGACTCACATCTTGATTAAACACAAACAGTCAAGAAGGCCGAGCTCTTGGAAAAGTCCCGATGGCATAACAATCAGTCGTGATGAAGCAATTGTAAGTTTAAAGAAATTGCAGAAAAAAATCCTTGACGGTGAAGCAAAGATTGGAGAGTTTGCTCAAACCGAAAGCGACGATTCTTCCCACACAAGTGCTGGTGACATAGGATACTTCAAAAAAGGGCAGATGCAGCCTTCTTTTGAAGAAGCTGCGTTCAGCTTACATGTGGGTGAACTCAGTGATCTTGTGGAAACCGATAGTGGGATCCATCTCATCCAAAGAGTCGCTTAAACCCTTTTCTTTCCAATTTCTTCAATCCATATTTCTATTTATCCTACACGAGCTTTCTTCTATACACAATTCTGTATAAATGTTTTGTAAGACACGGAGCTTTCTCAAGTTACCGTCTATTTAACTGATTGTACGGTCTTTTTCATACGGTGAATCCAAAACTGGAACACTTACCTTTTTTGGATGCACCCACGCCGTTGCCTGCCTTCATGTAGTTTGTTTTTTTTTTTTTTTTTTTCAGTCTTTTTTTTTTTTAGTCAATTCTTTTGGTGGATTTCAATCCAACTTACAACTTCCAAGGTATACAAGAAGGGTCTATGTCCTGGAAGAAAAGCGATAATAAAGCGTGATATTCAGTCTAGACGAAACAGAAGTTTACGGGAAAAGGAGGCATTTGGTAGAGGTATTGAAAAAAAAAAATTTTCCACTCGTTTTGAGTAATATTAAAGAAGAAAGGTATCTAACACCGATAAAACTACGCTAACTAGTAGATACTTCACTTATGCCGTTGTGAAAAGGACACTAAATGGTTTATAGGCTAACCAATGAAATTTGAAGTGAAGTTTTTGACTGGGTGGAAAGAAAAAAAATTCGAGATTTTTAATCTGTTATCTTATTCTTTATCTTATTCTTTATCTTGATAATATTGCTTTTCCAATGGATGACTTCAAAGGGGTTATTAGAGTCCAGAATGAAGGTTAAATTCCAAGACCCTGTTATGCGTCTGTGCTGCAAAAACCTTTTTCCAATTGGGTAATGAAATTTTGAAAACTTTAACTGACTGGTCCAAATTTAATTGATCACCATACAGTTTTTGTAGTTCCTCTAAAGTCGGAATCATTGTATGGTTTTACATGAATGTTAAGATAATGCTAATGCGGATGTTAAGATAATGATAAAAGGGTATATTAAAGTCTATTATACACTGGACGAAAAAAAGGGTATAGTGTAAATCACACAACACGAGAAGAAAGGAAAACAAAAAAGGGATTAATGGTAAGAGTGGGTTAGAGAACTGAAGTAATGATTAGAAAATTTTGATAGGGATATGATTAACAGAAAAATTTGTAAATACGGTATAAGAAGTTTCTTTCACTAATAGCCAATCTTTCTTCGGCCATTTCTTGTTTGATAACTTCCAAATCAATATCTCTTCTACCTGCATCAACGTTAATTTCGTCATTGGTTAAGTATAATTTTGTAAAAGGAATATTCAACCATTTCCAGGCATAAATTTTATGAACAACATAAAAGGCAAGAACCACTGGTAAACATAAATAACTTTTGAAGAAATTGATTAAATCTGCTTTACCGCCATTGGAAGCTGGATATAAGGAAGCCCAAAATTGTAAACCCATAATGATTGGAATCATGATTAAACCATACCAAGAACCATATAAACTAGCACAATAAACCAATTCATCTTTAGGATCACGAGCTCTTGAACTCAAAGCACTTCTAAAACGAATATGACAAAGACAAATAGAGAAGAAAGTTAATAGAGCACCTAACCCAGAAATACTCAACATCCATTGAAAAACATCAACAGCAGTATTACGATTTGGCATAGCAACCAAGAATGCCAATAAACCAACAACAAATTGAATGATTAAAGCAACCATTGGTCTACCATTACGATCGATAAAGGATAATATTGAAGGACCCATTTTCAAAGCACCAATTGCACATAAAGCACGCAGACTGCCGTAAACAGACGAGTTTGAAATTGATAAACAAGTAATAATAATAACAGCATTCATGATTGACGGTAAGACTGGGATTTTAGCCTTTCTAATGGCAATAACAAAGGGAGAAACATTCACGTCAACCCCAGCGGCAGCGGCACTATTTCCACTTCCGATTAATTGTGGATTTTTATAAGAAACCAAAAGACCAACCATTAAAACAATTAAGATATAGAAAACCAAAACATAATAAACCAAATTTTTCTTTGATTTTTGAATACTTTTCAAAGGATTACGAGTTTCAGCAGAGGCCAAACCATATAATTCAACCCCAGCATAACTGAAAGCAGCAGTGAAAATGGTTGAACACATATTTTTAAAAGGAGAGTTTTCGTTAAATAACCCTCCCTTATCTTTATGCCAATTGCTCCCGCCAATAAATTCATGATTTGGCCCACCACCAGCAACTAAAACCACTGAAAGAATTAAAAACCCAACAATGGCGGCTAATTTAATGATACTAAATAAAGATTCAACTTCACCATAACCTTTAACCCCAAATAAATTAACGATAACAATCACCACATAGAAAATGGCTACGAAAACTGCTGGATTAACTGAAGGATTCCAATAATTGATTGTTATTGAGGCAGCCACTAATTCTAAAGGTTCAGTGATTAACCATTGTAAAACATAACACCAAGCCATACAACAACTATAAGAAGAATCAACAAATAAAGTATTATAAGTAATGAAAGAACCAGAAACTGGGAAAGTTGAAGCTAATTCAGCTAACGAAGACATGGTTACATAAATGATGGAAGAAACTACGAACCAAACAATAAGTAAACCTAAAGGACCAGCAGCACTTAATGCAGCACCACTACCAACCCATAAACCAAGACCAATACTTGAAGAAACTGAAATCATTGATAAGTGTCTTGCTTTTAAAGATCTAGTTAATGGAGCAGTTGAAGTAACAATGGCAGCTCTTTCTAATTCAGTTAAGCTTGAATAATCAAATTGAGGATGATAAGGATGTTCTTCGGGTTTCCTATATCTAGTTTGCTGAACTTCGTCATCTCCATTAGAAGAAGTCACACCAGAACCTGCCGAAGTAGTTGGATTCAAGATATCAGAAAGAATTGAGTAATCATAAGGTCTAAAAGAATCAATAAATCTTTCAAAAAAATTTCCTTGATAATATTCTGACATATATGAACCATCTTGAGTACCATAACTTGAAAAAGAATTTGGGTTTGTATCAAGAGGTTCTATATCATTTTCAGTAGTTGACCCCGGGTTATTCTTCTTTTCATTATACATTTTGAATAAAAAAAACACCTTGACTGTTTGCAAAGCACAACTTGACCTTAACTTCCACTATTTGAACTGGGAATATAAGTTTGATTATATATAACTATACAAGGAGCATTAATTTTCAGATTAAAAGGGAAAAATTAATATAAAGGTTCCTATTGTGAGTAGTAAAGCTTAAAAAAAAAAATTTTCCACTCACTACTGGAAACTCCTACATAGGACCTCTACAAAGGACCAATTGAAGAAAAACAATAGATTAAAGTTTGGTTTTGTAACGAATATGCCTCGATTAGAAGCTTTGGGGATAATTGACTACATAGAGATTTTCTTCTATCTTTCGAATCAGGATAAATGAGTAGACTGGGCAGGCGAGATTAGCGTAAAACCCCAGGAAATATCATGAAATGTCATGAAACATAATGAGATATCATGAAATACTACTAGGTCACTGTAATTATTGGAGAAGAGATAAGGAGGATTGACATATTTTCGAGCACGCGTAGGTTCGTCAACTTTGATTCGTTGATAGTCTCGTTAATTTTAGCAGAAGAGCATTTAATTTTAAATATACTTTTGTACTGTTCGACTAGCGCAGCGAGCATTCATTCTTATTGCAGATACGCCGCCTGCCCATCAATAGGTGTACGGGGGTAAGGTGTTGGTGTATGGGTGTTGTGTGTGTTTTTTGGTATCGGCGCACGCACTGTTGTGTGGTACAGGTGTTTTTTTTTATTCTTTTATTTGATTTTACATGAATATATGACCATAGATTAAACAATCTCTATATATTTTGTACTTAAAGTGAAACATAAATCATTGAATATTTGGTTTGTTCATTAGTTTAATTTTTTTTTTCTAAATCAATGAATTTACCACCAGCAGCAAATCTTGGGTGTCTTGGATCATTGATGAATTCATCAGAGTTCATTGAGGCAATACTGGCATTGTAGATCAAGTAGTAAGAGATAGCAGCTAGAATTGAGTTAGTATAATGTCATTGGCGAGTTGTACGTTGTGTGATTAACTAGTTGTACGTTGTGTGATTAACTAGTTGTACGTTGTGTGATTAACTAGGATGTGATTAGCCAAGGTATATAGTCTTGTAATTGTTTGGGTATAGGTGTTGTCTTCATTAATCGGTTACACATTTCATCTTATGAATACATACCACCAGTGGCGAATGGCCAGTAGTGTTTGAAAACAGGAGTAGAGAATCTTGGAACAGCCATATTGTCTTGTAGTTTGATTGATTGACTAGTATTGGTAGTTGGTTCTTCTTTTCACTCTATTTTTCATGTTGAGCACAGGAAGACGGTGGTTTGGGGGGCACACGCCCGGGTCTTTTCGGTGGTCGCATTTGTTAATGTCCAATTAAATCTATGGAAACTTACTGGGTCCCGCACTACTACACTACTGCAAATACTACTGCAAATACTCAATTGCAAATACTCAATTGCAAATACTCAATTGCAAATACTATATATGTTGATTGGGGGAGTACCCTTTTTAAACCAGCATTCGAGACCTAGGCTGTGGGGGTCTTCGACGCGATCGGCCACTTGCCAATTACTGGCAAACCACTGGTTTAGATAGTCTTCCCAATCATCGATTGTTTGCTGATTGCGTACCGTGGCTGCTATTATAACTTGTTTAGTACCATTATTCAAGAAATCAAAGATTGTAGAACATAGTTGGGGTAAAATGCTCGAGTCATAAGTGACATCGGCAGCAATCACCATATCTACTTTTGGACAAGGTTGAATGAAATGTTCATTTTGTAAATTCGTAGTCCCCCATAATAATTGCTGAGTTTTCAAATGATCGTTTAAATGAAGATTATTCAATTTGAAAGTGTCATTTAAATTGTCTATGAGATTTGAATCCCCGTCGGTTAAAATGATTTGTTCAATATCATGATTTTTCATTATTGATACTGAAACTAATCCAGTTCCAGTACCTAATTCACAGATTTTTTTATTAGTTAAATCGATTTGGTTAAGGTAATGACTAAGGTATAATGCAGCTTCCCAAGTTCTTAGTCCAGTGGTACCATTTCCCTGAAATTAATTTAGGAGTTTCTTTAATTTTAACAATTGAATTTTCATTTTGCTCATCGTTTATCCAATATTCAATGATTTCAGCATCTTCAGCTTTGTTTTCAATCGAGCCTAAGATCTTACCGTCGCAGTATAATTCGTATAGTGTTTCAATCACCTCTTCGTTATATAATTCAATCAAATTGATGTATTGTTTAAGAAAAAGTTTTATATAATATGCATTGGAAGGAATGATTTTATTTATATGAGGAAGTATTGCTTCTTGCGATTCAACAGAAAGAGTTTCCTCGGGAATGTGATTATATTTGGTATTGAGAAAATCATTTACTGGAATCCGTTGATTCAAACATGTTATCAACCTAAACGTAGTTATTGATTTCATTCTTAAGGTGATGAGCTCTTTGGTTTTTTTTTCATTCTTGCCGCAATTTTCTTCAAATCTTTGAGAAAATATTTACAAATATTGCAAAATTACATTTCATTTACTAATACTTACCGAATAACTTTTATTACTTACTTACAGTACCCAAGACTCTGACACGTTTAACCCCCCCGTCAGGGATAATAGTTACCAAAACATGACTGAAGGAGTCTTTATTATCTATTTTATAAGAATGCTCTTGATCAGCACCAGTTTTGGAATCTGGAACCAATGTTTGCCATTCTTTAGCAGTTTTCACAGGAACTTTATCAGCTCTAATCCCTTTAACATTGATTTTTTGCGGGAAGTTACCTCTGAAATGAGCGGTATCAATGACAATTTCTTTAATGTTGGTTAAAGTACCCAATTTAATAATAACCCAATCCACATGGCCAGGCTCTCTGGATCTCTTGGTTTCCCAACCATCAGACATATCATGTCCTCTACCCGGTAATAATAAGTTATCGGCAGAGCCAAAATGCTGATCTGAATAATCAATTGCAACCCCACCATTTTTAACCGAAGCAAAATCAACTATAGTCGATAAATCTTGCGGGAAAATTGCAACAACACTCCCGTACAATCTAAAACGAGCAATACCTCCGTCAGGGTACATTCTTAAACGGAAATGAGTATAATTTGAATCAGTTATTGAATCTCTAACGAAAAAATGTTTTTGCAGTGGTCCACATTCAATCTTGTCAATAATTGATTCCCATTGAACATCTTTTAATTCATCACTAGTTAAGTTCGCCCCTTCCACCGATATAAATGGTGCATGGTTCCCATTGAAAAATGCAGTATCAACTTCACACCCAATAATCTTAGCTGATGATACCCCAGCTTTGAAAATTACGTAATCGGCTTCTTCAACATTATGTCTTCTTGTCTCCCATCCATCGTACCATGCACCAGCATGAGTAAATCTGGTAGCATCTCTAATTGGAGCTTTTGGTTTAATCAAATTTTCAGCTGCTGCAAACCATTCATCGGAAAATTTAAGCACTTTACCTCCCAACTTCTCTCCAATAACGTCAGTATAATTACAAACGATCTGTTCGTGGAATTCTTTTTCTCCAATCACCTTAACCATTATATCTCAGTTTATTATATACCAATATGAATAATCTAAGTATTTTAAATAATACCAATATCTCTAATATATATATCTCCAACTTATACCCAGTATGACTCCAATGCCTTCTATTCGGCCCAGATCAGAAATTCGGCCAATTCCGCCCTGCGATAAGATCGACTGCCCAATCGGGAAGTGAGCCACAGAAATCCCATTCAGTCACCTAGCTCCGTACACCATACTGATTACACCCATGCACCACGAACCGGATCCAAATTAGGCAAGCCAAACAAAACCACAAATCCATCAAAAAAAACAAAAACATTCAACTCTTAGACTTCCAAATACCCATTCATTTCATAGACTTCGTCCAGCAGATCCCATTGGCCTGTGCTTGTGTACACTGAGTATCGTGGGTCCACTATTGTTTCTTGTTGGCTTTCCCAAAGTTTCTTCTTTCTAAATCAGAAAGAATCAATAATATTTTCTGGAGTTAACAACCGCCGTCAATATTAGACAATTTCACTAAGGAACGGTTGTATTCTCGGTCCCTTCAACCCTGTTTACTCTGATATCCAGATCTATCTACTTCTTTAATCCTTTTCTTACCGTCGTTCGTTCCATTCTAACATTTATTGTATCTGGTTAGCCAGTTCTAGTCAGATCTCCAATATTGCAGCTATTCCAGGTTACTATAAAACTACACAAGTATACAACTAAACAAGTTATAAAGCCTTGGAACTACTTGTCAACATCACAACCCTTGCTTTGTTTCCTTCCCATACACTAAATAAACAGCCCCTACCAGTTTTCACTGCAGTTCCTTTCTTCTTCTTGGTTTAGTAAAGGTACTTATCCAAATCAAATTAAAAGGTAAATACCAACTATATCGAAGTAATTCACCCAGATTATTTTATAATCTCATTCCCTGTCACTTAAAATCATCCTACGTTTGTCTTCTCAACATATCAAATTGAGTCGATTCCAGTGTTTCCAGATACATTTTTCCAGCATTAAGTTCTCGTTAGCCCCAGTCTACTTTCGCTCTTCGTGATCTGTGCCGGTGTATCTTTTTTTTTTCCTTAAAGTCTTACTCGTGCTATAAAGTTACACGAATTTTCAAAGTTATACTGTTTTTTTTTTTTTTTTTTTTGCTAAAAAAAAGAAAGGTTTCTAATTATGGATGTCATTGATAAAGAAAATGAATTTAACAACCCATCTATAACAAACCAAACACCTTGTTCCCCTTCGTTTCAACCTAAATCATCATCGCATCATCACTCAAAATTATCGTCTCCCACAGTTACTCCATTGAGTAGTAAATCAATGAATTCGTTTAATCCAAATCAATCACCTTTAGCCTCTCCGGCAAAATTGAATAATGGATCTCCATTACGTAAAAAACAAACAAATGCATCAAATGATCATAGTAGAACCCCATCAGCAACTTCAAATCTTCTACATTCACTACAAAAAGATTTTAATAAACTCGAAAGACAATATACCGAACTACTAATGAAAAATAATAATATATCAAATGATTATACTCAATTAGAATATGATATTTCCTTGAAAAATAAACAGTTACAAGATCAATCAGAAAAAATTTTCAACTACGAAAAAATTTTGAAAAATATGGAAAATGATTATAATAAAAATAAAGAGTTATTAGAACAAGAAATTTTTTATTATAAAGATTTAATTGAAGTTTTAAATTCTAGAATTGAAAAACTTGATAATGAAAAACAATCAATTCTACTAAATAATGAATCAAAAGTCAAATCATTGAATAATAATGATTTATTAGAAAAATATAATAAATTATTGAAAGATTATAAAATACTACAAAGTAACTTTGAAATTGAACAAAATTCAAAATTAGTTTTAATTGATCAAATTGAATTTTTAAATAAAGAAAATGAATCAAAAACTTCTCAATTTAATTCTCCAATTGAAAATTATAATAAATTGAATAATGATGAAGACGATGAAAATCATGAATTTCACTATTTTAATACCTCACAAAGAACTGATAGTTCAATTAATGATGATGAAAGTAGTATAATACACAACATTCATCATATGAATAATATAATTCAACATGATGATAGTGATAGTGATAATGATTCAAGATTACAAAATAGTCATATGTTAAGCTATTTAGTTGATGATTTACAAAAAAATAAATTAGAAAGTTCATCACCAATTAAACAATCAAACTATATCGATGATGAATCAATGGAAGTTTCAAATAATTTTCAATTTCCTCCTTTAAATAAGGATTCACAATTAAATATAGAACAATCCCAATCAAAATTTCCTCCATCCCCTGATCCACAATATAAAAATCAAAAACGCCAATCATTACCAGTTAAATTGAAATCTTCTCATACATCTCCTTTAATTGATAATGAAGAATTTGTTCTTTCACCATTGAAATTAACTAATGCAAATACTACTTCATTTTTTGACCTTGATACATCTTATACTCAAAAAAGATATTCGAATTCTAAACCAAATCATTCAAGATATAATTCTCATGATATTGTGCCAATAAAAGTTGAATTTGAACCATTAGAACTGACAGTTAGAAGTAGTTCATTACCAGAAAGAGAACATCAATTGAAAAAATTTGATATAATAAATGAAGAAAATCAATCAATAAAAGAAGAAGAACCAAATAGTAAATCATTTAGAAACTCTGCATTTTATTCATTAACTGGGAATTTTTATGAAACACCGTCCAATCGAAATTCAATTTTGACATCAAATACTAACAACTCATCTAAAAGATCCAGTTTAATTGTTGATAATAATAATAACACTACAGCCAATGATATAACCAAACAAGAAATCATGAAATTAAAGTTTGAATTACAATCACTCAAGTTACATAATGAAAAATTACTATCATATATTGGATTTGAGTTGCAAAAACAAAAGAAAAATATTAAGAAATTATCAAATAAACAATCCTTAAATGATTTGAGAAATCAACAACAAGATGATGATGATGACGTTAAAAGTCCTCAAAGAAATAATGATAAAAAAATTGAATATTCTGATGCAAAATTAATTGAAAGATCTAGAGAAATGTTAATTCACAAAAAAAGAGTATTAAGATCAGTTTCAATAAACCCAATAATGTCCAAAAACTATCACCATCAAAATACACTGAATCATCGTAATAGCAAGAAAAATAATTTGAATAGAGGAATTGGAATTGGATTATTGCCTTTAAACGAATTAACATTATCTAGAACAAATTCTGGACAAGAAGAATTATTTTCATTTACAAGTGATTTCATTAACAGTATTGATAATCAGGATGAAGATGAAGATGAATATGGGTTTCTAAAACATAATCCCAGATTCAAAAATAGAATCTTATCCAATGGATTGAATGATTATTTAAACTATATTGTGGAAAATGACGAGCAAGATGACGAGTCCTGATAATGACATCAGCAGCCTATATTCAGGTAAACTCCCCAAGAAATATAAATCTCAAGTATTTTATCCAAAAATCAAATTATAATGACTCGAGTATTCTCATTGATGCAGATGAATCCACCACCGATTTCCCTCGCGACAAATGGGTTAACGATGAAGATGACACGTCCGAGTGATGGTACCATCACCGACGACGACGGAGTATTACACCGAATCAAATCAATATGTTTTGGCACCTCCAAGGAAA
This sequence comes from Cerrena zonata, assembly GCA_038087015.1. Taxonomy (NCBI): domain Eukaryota; kingdom Fungi; phylum Basidiomycota; class Agaricomycetes; order Polyporales; family Cerrenaceae; genus Cerrena; species Cerrena zonata. The sequence continues at coordinate 262,011 of JASBNA010000045.1, read as the reverse complement.
AATCTCATCACCATAACCATAAAAGAAAGAAATCACAATCATCGGTTGACGACAACTTGAAGTACAAGTTTTTATCCATTGCATTTGGAATCATGTTGATTGGTATCCGATGCTCCAGCTACCAACAAAAGACCGCCATATCAAACTAGACTATTCATTTCAACAAACTATTCTCTATGACCTTTCTTCGCTAGACTATGTATAATTATTTAGATTAATACGAAACCCGTACACACGCATACAAATCAAACAAACCAAAAAAAAAAAGAAACAAATAAAAATTCAGTGCGTTTTCGCAGTTTTGCAGCGAATTACAACGGAACAAAACTGCAAAAGTCGCATGATTTGTAAGTGGTTCCACTTTTTCTACTCGCAAAATGAATGAATTTAGCCAATAGTATATATTCAGCTGGAGTGCAACATGGGATTCGGTAGATTTATAGTTAGTAGGAATGGAGGAAGCTTGTTCTTTAATTTTGTTTGGTATTTATTTATTTGCAACTAATATACCATTAGAATAGAATATGGCATTAAGAAACTACTTATATGCTAAACATGCTGGCGATGCATACACTGCTACTTTAATTAACAAGTCAACTTCAGCAGAGTCTTCAGCAACTCCAATAACAAAGTTTCCTCGTAAGCATCATCCTCGCATTCACAATCATAAACACAAGGCTATAATCAAGAATGCCCTGGTGAATAGTGCTGGCAAATCAGATGCTGAAGCTTGCGGTAGTGGGAGAGAGGTTGTAATGGAAGATGGTTCTAAAAAATGTAATAACTGTGTGGATTGTCCCAAGAAGGTTGGTTCACCAGAGGATCAAATCACCAGGGAAGATAATTCTGTGCCCAAAGTTGGAGTAGAGGTTTCTTTAAGTGCTGAAGAAAATACTCCTTCTATTGGCGATGTTCAGAAAAATGTTCAGCATCTATATTTAAATGATGACGTTGCAAATGAAAAGCTGCCTAAAGAAATTGATTTTACCAATGTCTTATGAAGTGATCGTTCTGTATTATTTAACTTTTTCATTTCTTTTATTAATTTTGTTATCGGTTATTTATTTAGGTTTAGTCTTAGTTTGGTTTTCAAAAAAATGTTAGTTATACTTCGATCTTTTGTGTAGTTACATCGTAATTTAAGCGATATGTGTTATATATATATATATTCTATAGTACATATGTTTGAGCTGACCTTTTGAGATAGAACTAAAATGAAAATAGAAGAGGAAAAACACTAGTTAGAAAAAAGAAGGAAAGGAAATTCATACATTAATGAAAAAGAACTTGTAAGAGAAAGGAAAGCAGGGTGCTTCCCACATACAAAAGGCCAGCCAATGTTGATATGCAATTAACATCAAACAGTTATGCTATCATTTCTTATGAATATTTAGTTTTTTCTTTTTCTTTCTGAATCTGGTTTAGATTTTCTTTCTTATGCTTCTAATCAATCTTAGAAACAATCAGTGGCATTTCTCCATTGGACACTCCATTAGCCAATACCGTAGCGTTTCTCAGACTTCTGTTCCCTGATACATTGGCTCCGTTATCACTTCTGGGTACGGTTCCTGATCCAACGTTATTAGAATTTCCAACAACCGCATCTACCGAAGAACCACCTTAATCCACTATTGGACATGGATGAGACATTCCGACTCAATGTTCCTCTTGGATCAACGTCTTGAGAGCCGACGGCGGCTCTCAAGAAAAATTCGTCGATTCCATTCATTTGTTGCTGAACCTGTTGTAAGTGTTGTTGTTGCTGCTGCTGTTGTTGCTGCTGTTGTTGTTGTTGCAGATGCAGATGCAGATGCAGTTGGTGCAGCAGGTGCAGTTGATGTGCCTGATGTTGGTGATTTGGTCTATTTGATACTGGAGTCTGCTGTGAAGCATTTGCTGAACAGACCTCACATTAATGATTCTTTCATTGAAAAATGAATTCTTGAATTCTTGGAAAACTTTAATGGTTTGAGGATACTCATATTCATGATCCCGGAAAAATTTATCAGCAAACATATAAATAAATCTTTCAATATCAGTTGCACTAATACTGGAGCTAGATTCGAGCCCTTGGCCCAAGTTAGCTGAATTATTAGTCTGGGATGCCGACGAGGCTCCTGAATTCGAGGTTGAGGTTCTTGCCATGTTATTCCTGGTGACCGACCTGGTATGCCTTTGATGGTGACGCAGAGATTGCAGAGAATCTTGCTGTGCTAGAGCTTGACGTTGATTTTGAGCTTGAGCTTGAGCTTGAGCCTGGGCCTGAGCCTGAGCTTGCGCCTGAGCCTGAGCTTGAGCTGCTTGAACTTGAGCTGCTTGGACTGCCTGAGCTTGGGCTTGGGCTTGGGCTTGGGCCTGAGCCTGAGCTTGTGCCTGAGCTTGTGCCTTCGCAGCTTGGACTTGGGCAGCTTGTTGAGCTTGAACTTGTTCAGCTTTTTGTTGAGCAGCTTGTTGTTGTTCATATTGATGTTTTTGTTTTTCGTAATGAGCTCTTAATTGTTGTTGATACGCAGTTGAGCCTGAACCTGTAGTAGTGACATCAGCATTACCGAACGGGCTTTGTTGGGACTGCAGTGATTGATGCTGGGAAGTATTGGGAGGTTGGCTAGGTGATCTCTGGGGCAGTGGTTGGTATAATCCATAATTTGAAAAATTTAAATGAGATGGACCATTAAAACTAAGACCTTCTTGAGGGCGGAACTGATTACCGGAAGTATTCATGACGCTATTACCATTTGTCGAGGAATTAGCATTTGAAGTACCATTATTTGAAGGAGTAGATGTTGATTGTTGAGGATTCATTAAATCAAAAGTATTAGGTGAAGCATTATTTAAATTGGAAGAGGTGAAATCATGAGTACGAGAATTATTAACATTATTAATCTTGGAAGATCTACCAGATCTAGTTATTCTATGGGTCAATTGGTGTTTATCATTATTATCATTAGAAGGATTTTGAGAATTATTATTTGAGTTATTTGAATTATTCGACGTATTGGAATTATTTCTACCAAAATCATAAGTATTTGCATTAGTAGAATCATGGGTTGTAGTAGTAGGAGGAGGACCATCCATTACATTTACCGTATTGATACCAACACCTACCAAACCTTGACTTGGACTATCTTCAGTTGAAAGAGCAAGACTAGTGGAGGAACCTGAAGGAGTTGGAGAAGTAGTACCGTTTAAGCTTGAACCATCACCAACCAATCTTTTTTTATTAAGACCATGTCTTTTCTTGAATTGAGAAAGCCAACCATGACTAAAACCAGCCAATCTTTTTGGGTCTTCAACACCAAATTGATGAGCGTATATTGACCAATGTTCTCTTAAGATAGGTTCATTGATTGGTTCATGTCTTTCTAGTTTCTGTTTCACTAACATATCCATTGCATGGTTGATTTTTTCATATTTAAATTTAACTTTTCTTCTACTATTTTTAGAAAATGATGATGCACCAGCTTGATTTAAACGATCCCTTAATTCGTCTTCATTTTTCAACCATTCACTGAATGAAGACGTCGATATTGAAATCTCATTTCTAAAATGATCAACAGTTTCCAGCTGAGGTCGATTTGAACGATGATAATGATCTAGAATTTGTATTTTTTGCTCTAGAGTAGCTCTTGGAAGCTTAACTGGAGCCATGGCTTGATGATATCAAAGGTGAAAGCTCGACTCCGGCAATTTATATTTGAACAAAGTATTCTTTCTTTTTTGAAATTTTTATCTATTAAAAACCTTATATTTCATAAAAGTTTTTATTAAAATTTTTTTTTGTTGTTTGTGAAGTTGTCTGCTCGATTCCCAAATTACTCTTAGAAAAAACAAAAAACAGAGGAGGAAAGATAGAGGAAATTAGAAATCTGAAACTTTTGAAACAATAGAGAGGTTAAGTTTCTTCTGTAAGGAGATCAGAGTTCAACTTTTGATGTAAGGATTTTATAATAACCCCAATAGGTATCAAGGGGGAATTAAGAGTAGACAAGAGATATTTCAACCGGTTCACTTCCTCTTTATCACCACAGTCAACAGGAAAAAACTTATCCGAATGGGTCTAGTCTTCGAATTCAGTTTTTAAACTTTTGGGCAAAAGAAAGAAAACATACACCGTAGGGGAATAGGGTTTTGGGTTTTAATTTTTCACTTTTGATTTCTGCTAAACACACTATTCTATTGAAACGATAGGAAGGAAAACAGACAAGAGTTGTGGGATGGGTCGTTAGTCTTGTAGTTATTCAATTGTTAATCTCTCAAGGTATAAAAGATAATTATGAAAAACTAAATCACAAGTTTTAATGATAGAATCATTGAAAGAAGAAAAAAATTTTTGAAAAAATTACAGTGCCTTAGCAAAAGATACAAAAAAAGATAGAAAAAAGTAAGTGGAAAAGCTAAAAAAGAAGGGAAAAAAAAAATCAACAGCCCAAAATACAACTTAACAAAGTGGTAGCTTCTACACTGGATAACAAGGATAAGATATTAAGTGGAGGACAAGCAAGGTATGTAAGGAACTCCTCGAAAAGTGAATTAAGGTGAGGAAGGAGTTGAAAAAACAAAAAAAAAAATAAAATAAAAAAAAAAAAATCAGTAGATCATTACATTTACAAATTACAACATTGGCAGACATGAATATCACATTTATAAAGTGTAAGTAATTTTTTGGAGAAAGAATATAAATAGGTCAATCAGCCTAGTGGAGACCAGGACCTCTGGAAACTTTTTCTAAAACGGTATCGTAAGCAACTTCCGAGAAATCAGTACCTTGGATGTCAGCAGCAACACCATTAAGGGCTCTTCTTAAAGCATCTTTAGAAGCAGCGTAAACCATCTTAGATCTAACTGGAGCATTATCAGGAGACCAAGTGTAGAAAACAATTCTGGATCTTTTACCTTCACCACTACCAATTTCATATTCAAAATCATAAATGGCGTATTTACAGTCAGCTTCTGGTAATTTACTCAAGAAAGTATCATAATCACTATCAGTTGAAGTTTCTTCAACAACAATTTCGGTTTTAGAATCGTTTAATTTGAAAATAACAAATTTGAATTTTTTCCCCAATTTTAAATCATTGAAGGCAGTTAAAGATTCGTCAGCGACGGCAACACTACAACCTTTCGTTAGTATGCATCCCTACCTTTGAATAAATAAATAATAATTAAAAAAAGACATACCCGGATCTAGACTATTAAAGTATTAGTATTTGAAAAACTTGGAAAAAAAAAAAACAGACTAAAACGCCAAATAGAAAACCGTCAAAGCATAGGGGGGCTTTCAATCAATCAATCAATTGACTTCTCCATCCAAAACCCAATGGGAAAACCAATGTAACATACCATTGTACCAATATAAAAAGTATTCTACTTTGATGAAGTTGAAAAACAAGATTCCAATAAAGAAAAAAGAGCAAGGATTGTCTCAATTGTATCGATAATCGAGTTGTCCGAGTTGTTCTTTTTTTTTTTTGTTATCGTGTTGTTTTTTCTTTCCTCACATTTTGATGCGCACACGTCGTTGCTTACCCGGAGGCTTTTTGCAATCACTTCATTTTGCAGTCACCTTTCCCTCTTCACTACATTTATGCTACTTTTATCCTAGATAATCATTTCTCTCATTAAACTATGTAAGCACTTACAATCTGTTCAAGATGTTTTGGGCAGAGGAAATGTCGGTGGTGGCCCCGTGGTCTTCTGCAGCCAAGTACTTGACCTTACCGTTGTCCAAAAGAGCCACATAACGGTTGGTTCTTTGGCCCAATCCGTTATCACTCATATCAGCAACGTAGTTTTCACCCAATTCTTGCGATAATTGAGCATTGGGGTCTTGTGCAAACACAATGTAGTCGTCCTTGACTCCTAAACTCTTACCCCAAGCATTGTTAACAAAAGGATCATTAATATTGAGACTAATGATTCTATCAACTCCCTTGGACTTGAACTTGGATGCATTATCAACAAATTTGTTGATGTGGTCATTCAGACATGGTGGTGTAAACGACCCGATGTTTCCAACAACAACAACTTTCTTACCGGACAATTCTTTCTTCAAGTCAAGCTTGCTTGGACCTTGACTTTCGTTGTCGATAGATAAATATGGTAATTGAACGTCAACCGGGAATGAATCAGTCATCTTGATAGTAGGTATTGGTATTAGGGCCAGAATAAGTGATGGCAAGACTGCTACATTTCTGACCATTTTATACTTTTCTGTGAGGAGAGATTTCGGACTCGGAGTCTACCCCCCCAAAAAAAAGATTCCCATAGACAAAGCAGCAATTGCTTTGCTCAAAGCCAAACAACCAACAAAGCAAATATTCATTTCAACGTGGCACTGTGTAATCGCATACCGGGTCGAGCAATTGTCTCTTCACGGTTAATGATGCGCAATCATAATCGGCCACTCTTCCAATTGGTGAGTATTGGTCTGGCCTGGCTCAATCCGATTGGCGATCGTTCTGGTGCGTCCCCACCTTTTGTACAATAAAAAGAGCGCAGTGGTATTCAATGGAGTCTAAACCCCCTGACCTCCAGCAATGCTTAACTCCTTGGTTCCTCGAGAAGGAAGAGGAATCAAAGGTTTGAATTGGCAAAAAAAAATTAATACCGGTGCAGACAGGACTTGAACCTGCGCGGGTAAAACCCATCGGGACCTGCACCCGACGCCTTAACCACTCGGCCACTACACCATTTACATTCGTACATTACCCAAAATCTGAAACCACGCCAGATCACAATTCAGTTGGGGTTTGAAGTACCACTGTTTTGAAATTTATCGAAATTTCCATCTGGAGGCTTTAATTTTTGCACAATAAAGACAGTCACCCATAGATGAGGAGACTAAATGTCCACTGAATTTTTTTTCGTGCCCGTAGGTAAGTGGAAAAAGATTTGGAAACATATCAAAACTTTCTATTTTTCGGTTGAAGTTAAAACAGCATTCACCTTGGCTTCTAAACTCTGGGCACTTGAGCTCAAGCTCGGGCGTTAGTTCTGCAAAGTGATTCGATTTCCTGGTAACAGCATAACAAACGGACCCTTCCAACTCAACCAAGTACATGGGGTAATTTTGCAAGTATAGTTAAGTTCTACTGGCCAGTGAACGGCCCCTTGTGTCTAACAAATTTTTTGATATCAGAGTACTTTAATCTGAAAATAAGAATCGACTTTCGTTTTTTCATAGGAACAGGCCCTTTGATAATTAACATGGCATGTCAATAAGACTGCCTGCGCAGCAGATTGGCTGCGAAAAATTGGCATCTTATTATATTTCGGTTTTCAATAAACTAATGTAATCAATTCCTTCGGAACTCTATCTGTCAAAACTTCTTTTTATTACTACATAACTAGTCTACATGCTTGTTCATGTTAAAAAAGACTGAGTCGATAGGTTTAGCATTATAAGGAGTATACTCGAGAAGCTTGATATTTAAAATATAATTTAAAGTCTTTATTCTGATTTTAATGTTAATGGAACCGACTAGGGCATCTTGCTGGTTTAAAAGAAAGAACAACCTCTCGAAATTTGGTATTAATCAACAATAGCTACAGTCACCAAGTCATTAACATAGACCGTTCCCTATTGGCACCATTTAGCGTAATAAATGCATGATATACAAAAGAAGGTATTAAAACTGTGTCTTGCAAACAAAGAAAAGAAGTGTTCGAAGTTCTACCCCAAAACTTTGATAGGCTCTGTTTATAGCAAGATCGCCCAAATATTTCATCCTCTGTGAGGAATAAGCCAGTAGCTGCGTTATTTGAGAGTTTACGTGGCTGAAGGGTAAATAGTCCTTTCGCCGACAATATCAGGTGTTTGTCCACTTAGACTGCAATCCTATCAAGGATATATAGAAATATTGCAACTATTCTTCACCAAATTCCACCAGAGCAATTCATATATTCAAAGATCTCCTAATAATATTTCGAACAAACATCGCCTAATACTTTTAAAAGTACAAGAGTTTTGGCATCGAAGAACGGCTGCGAAAAATTAGTGTCTTATTATATTTTGGCTCTAATATATATATTTAACTAAATGGTTCCTCTGGAACAAGATCAGCTTTTCTCTTGTGTAACTATGTGATTCAAGAGGGTTTCTGAATTTTTAAGTCTTCATTATTTAGTCTTTTCTTGTTTAGGTACATGTTAGTATATAAGTAAGGTATACGCTTTTATGTCAAAAAAAAAAAAAAGAAATGAAAGGATTTTTAAAAATCAATTTACAGAAATATTACTGAAGGTGTTCATTATCACGACTACTGCTTGCAACCAAGTAAAAGTAAACGAATGAAAATGTGGACTCAACTCTTCTAAAATCCTCCCGAAAATTTGAGCTCTAAGTACTCATCACTCATCGAACCCTTTCTCGCTGACGAGATGCCTGAAATCAATCCCGTTATGGCCGTTAACATATTCGCGTGCTTCTTCCACCATAGGATTCACCCCTACTGGGCTACACGGTGCATGATAGCCGTAGTAGCTGAAGTAAACCATTTTAAACGACTTTGTTTACATACAGGAAGTTGAAGTATCGAGAATGAAAAATGTAAGAGGCAAAAAGAAAAAAAAAAAAAAAATCTTTAGAAGATCCTGTTCATCGCTCCAGCATCTCTTATACCATAATAATAATTGAATATGCCAGATTTGTATGAGGTATTGCAAGTGGAAAGCAAGGCTTCAAGCTCCGAGATCAAGAAGGCTTACAGAAAGCTAGCATTGAAGTATCATCCTGACAAAGTATCAGAGGAAGACAGAGAAGAGGCCGAAATCAAGTTTAAAGAAATATCCAGTGCATACGAAGTATTAATAGATGAAGGCAGAAGAGAGGAATACGACCTCTATGGAACCACAGACGGGTCGGGAGGAGTGCCTAATTTCTCTGGTGATCCATTTGAAGCATTTAATAGTGGCCAGGAATATGGCGCTGAAGACTTTTTCAACTTTTTTGATGGTTTTGGAGGGCAACCTCAAGGTGCTCCTAAAGTCAATCGTACCGAGGATGCCCAACTTGATGTGAAAATCACTTTAGAGGATTTGTACAATGGGAAGACCATAAAAATTACATCTACCAGAAATATCATTTGTACTCATTGTCAAGGAACTGGGGCTAAAAAGAAGGCAGTCATAAAAAATGTGGACGATGTGATGGTGAAGGTACCGTTAGAAAGATCCGTAGGGTTGGTCCAGGTTTAGTTACACAAGATTTCACTGATTGTACATCTTGTAAAGGAACTGGTAAGATTTATCGTACTAAAGATAAATGTAAAACTTGTGAAGGTGATAAGACAATTGAACAAACTAAAATCCTTGAGTTTGAGATATTAAAAGGGTCACCAAGTACTGATACTATAGTATTAGAGCATGAATCTGATGAATATCCTGGTAAAGAAACCGGTGATGTCAGATTAACATATGATTGTCAAGAACATGCAGTTTTCGAAAGAAAAGGTGATGACTTATATACTAAATATAAGATCCCATTAGCTGATGCATTATGTGGGTTTACTAAAAATATGGTTAAACATTTAGATGGAAGAGTGATAAGTGTTCCAATCCCAAAAGGTAAAGTTATTAGACCTGGTGATTATATTAAATTGAAAAATGAAGGTATGCCAATTAAAAATCAATCCAAAAGTTGGTTTGGATCATCAAATAAAAATGGTGACTTATATATTGAAATGGAAATTGAATTTCCTCAAGATAATTGGTTTTTAGAAAAAAATGATATTTTCAAGGTTAAGAATTTATTTCCAAATGAATTATTAGATAAAAATGATATAAATAAACAAAAAATTGATGAGAATAGTTCTTCAGAAGCTAATATTGATATGGTTACTGATTTTTCAATTGTTCAAGAAAAAAATTTACCTGAATACCAAAGTAATGATGATAATGATGATGATGATGCTTATAGATACGGTAAGGATACCGGCGCAGGTCCTCAAGCGGAATGCACAACTCAATAAACTTGTAAATATATTTTTCTTTCATTTTTAAAATCGACGTAAATCTTACATAAGTAAATAAAATAAATATTGTACATACAAAGCTATCATCAGAATACAAAACTGAAGAGCTAAAGACTAAAAGACCGAGACAGAAAGCAAAAAAAAGAAAAAGCACAGAGAATTGAAGATATGGGTAATCATTAACGATAGACGGTATCATGTATAAAGCAGTACGATAAGAGTAGTGAGGTCATTAAAAATCTAATAAATCATTTAATTCATCAACAGTCAAACCAACATTATCAGGACGAGGTTGATCGTTTAAATCAATCGATTTAATATCATCGTTATCATCAAATTTTAATTCTTTATCAAGATTGATATCTTGAAAATTTAATTTAATTTCATTTTGTTTGATATCCGGGTGTTCATAAGTATTATCTTTAGTTAATTTCGAATAACCTTTGGAAAAAATTTCTAAATCATCCTTAGTGAAATGAGGTACATCGAATGGTTTATCCGGTAATGGATCTTCTTTGATTGGAGTTATTTCAATACTCAATGGATCATCAATCAAGTGTTGAGGAATAACAAATTTTTTTTCAATCAATGGCTTACTAGATTTCACAGGATCCACGTTATTTTGATTAATATCAAGATTAATAATATTATTTGCATGAAGACGTTGAGTGTTGAAAGTTATTGTTGATTCAAGATTTTGTACCTTTGGTAAGGCTGGTAAATTTGATTTTTTAACTAATTCATCTGATGATGTTTGAGTTCCTTCATATTTAAATAAATTATTCTGTAATGGATTAGCCTTCTTTATTTGGGAACGTCTTTCATTAATAACGTTATTATTTTGACTATGGGAAAAGCCTAAGGATGAATTTGCTTTTTGTAAAAAAGGTGCTTTTTGCAAAAATGGTACTTTTGGTCTTTGTTGTTTAATACTCGAATTGATTTTTGGTAAAATCTTTTCATTTTTAGTACCACTAATACTCGATTGGGATCTCTGTAGAGTTGGGAATGCTTTATTTTGATCTTTCCCACCTAATGGTACTCTATTACGTCTTGGTTGTTGATTAAGACCTTGTTGTTTTTGTTGTTGAGTGTTTTGGACTTGTTGTTTGGAAACTTTAAAAGTATTTTCATTAATTATATTGGACTTATTTGATCCCAATGATTGTTTCAAGGCATTTTCCTTGTCTGCAAACTTAGAAGAGTTGAAGGACATGGTGACGAAGATGTATGTTTCATTAATTAATAACAGCTTTTTTCTGTTATATCCAAACTTTAGCTTTGAATATTATATATGAATAAAAATCTCCTTATATTATTGAAAAGCCACAATCGTTTAACAGTTCACGTAAAGAATCGAGCAACTTTTTAACTTTACCTATACAGACTTTATGTGTCTTTATTTTTGTTTTATACAATGCTTGATGGGAAAAGGCAGTATACAAAGCTTGAACAACGAAAAAAAACAAAAATGAAAAAAAAAAAAACAGCAGTTTAATGATGCACATTCAGACGTTTATAGAGGAGGAAGTCATTTGTATACAAAAAATGTTAAAATCAAAACAGCTTGCCCCTTTGGGGAGATTTGGTACGGCACACAAACAACGCGAATTTATGGTGCACGGGCGTGAGGGATGTACGGAGGTTGTATAACGAGGGTACGGGTGTTTATAATTAGAGAAGAGTTTTTCTAGCTCTACAAACAAGAAACGATAACCGCCAAATAGCTTTCAGTACAACACACAGACCATACAAAGGATGGCGGTGAGATCTAACTTCATATCCGTAGCCTCCACGTCCACGCATGACAACTCCAGTTGGATCTACTTTGTGGATTGGATTTTGGCTTTGATCTTGGGTATTGCATTTGTATTTTACTTTAATCGATTGGTTGGGTTTGTTTGCTCTGGGTTACTTAAGTTTACGTTATGGAAACGATGCAAAGTACGGATCAATATAGAATCGATACGATTCAATCCCTTAGGTGGTCTTATTGCGATGAAAAATTTAACAATATCTACTGAAAATCAAACGGTGTCAATACTACGATTGAATTTAACTTGGAGATTTTGGATCTTTGGTTTAGCTAGATTTTCAGAATACTATTTCAATTCGGAGGATGCTATTGATTTGAATGGTATGACGAAGGATGAAAATAATAAACTTCCATGCCGCTTATTATTGACCATTGATGGATTGGAAGTTTTCATGTATAATAGAACAATGGCTTATGATAATATGGTTGATATTTTGAATGAAAATGCAAAAGAGAATAGTTCTTTCACTAGTGGCAGGAACTCTAATGAAAAAGATTCGAAAGTAAGGTTTCACCAAAGTGGTAACCAAAGTGAATCAATGAGCTCCAATTCAATAAAAGATTCAAATAGTTTCACTAATATTGTCGAAACTACTTCCATTCCAGATAATACCCTTTCCTTTTTATTAAAAATCTTCCCACTTAGAGTTAGAGTTAGAAAAGGTGCTTATGTGATGGGTAATTCGACAACCCCGTCTATTCTTGTGGCTTCTTATAAATCGGCTAATGCAATCGTTGATGTTACTAAAAGTTCAAGCTGGCTTGATAATTATAGACTCTTCTTCGATTTTGATTTCGAAAAATTCCAAGTTGCAATGAAACCAAACATTACTCATGATCCTAAAAGATACATTAACTGAACATGATCAATTTGATCCAAAGTTTGTAAACAAAAATTTGGCTCATCATAAAAAATATAAATTTTATTATAGATTTCAACATACTACTAAGCAAATTTCCCGAATCCTTAAAAAAATTACCAGATCTCAAATAAAAGATGATGAGCCTTATCAGAAATGGAGAGGCTTGAAAAGATACGTTGGTGAACAAGCCGATGATAGATTCCTTCTAAATTATATAAGCTCGGTGGAACAATATGCAAAATATAGTTTGCTTCTTGATACTGTTTCTACTAGAATGATTTATTACTATGATTCTCCTGGTAAATTCCCTAAGCAGCCAGTGTCTTTACAAGACCAATTATCACACCCGGAGTTTGGTGTGGATTTAGAACTTTCAATGGCTACAATTCATTACGGCCCTTGGGCTGATAAGCAAAGAGTTCCATTACAGTCAATGTTCTTCCCAGCTGCCGCTAGGGACTCTCTTCCCAACAAAGGTTCTTGTTACTCCTGGCTCTGAAAGAATTTATGATGGATTTAAAGTCATGATTACTGTTAAAGATGAGGTGATCTTCAGAATACCAACTAGAGAGTCCAGTAAAGATCAAGATTTATTAAAAAATTTAAATATTGATAGTGCTAATACAGCTCAAAAAATTTCAAGACCTTTTGGTTGGGTTGAGTTGAAGATTGAACGTGGTTCTTCAGTCTCAAGCTTCAATTCTTTTATTGCAACTCCTGCTGGTTGGGATAATAAATTAATATGCAATTTCAATGGCCCAGAACTAGAGGACCTTCCGTCAATCATGATATGTTATTTTCTGCGGATACTCATATGGTTAAATGTGATATAGGATTCCCTTTGAAATGGGATGGGAAGTGCAATTGGACTTTTGATAATGTTAGTTCTAATGCTAAATTTTTTTTCCTTCGAGAACATACAATCCTCATATCAGATATATTCAGTGATTTTGCCTCAGGACAACCCACCCCCTATGAATACTTCAAACCATTTGAGTATGGGTTAACTTGGAAAATGGAAGGCTACAAATTTTATTTGAACGTGAATGATAATAATATCATCAACAATCCTCTTGATTTCAATAGTAACAAATACATCTCTTTCCAAGGGAACAGTTTGGATATTGATCTTTTCATTCCTTTATATGGTGAGTTTTCGAAATCATCAACAGTTGACTTTAGAATTTTTTCACCAGATTTTGACCTTATTCTTGACACCCCTCTTTGGCACACAGCAAATGCTTTTCTTAAGAATAACAACATAATGGGAAAAGGTCATAATTTCGTTATAGAAGGATCTTACACTTATTTTGGGGGTGTTGAGGTAAATACATCGGATTGGATTGTGGTGAAATGCATGGGTGACTATATCACTTTAAAGTTCCACGGATTCTTGATCAAATACCTTTTCATAATCAAAGAAAATTATATGGGAGAACACAAACATTTTCAAACATTTGAAGAATATACAAATAGTGCCGACTATAACTCAGCAACTGATAATTCGGCTACTGATGCTACTTCTGATTCTAGTAACTCATGTGATGCAAAATCCACTAAATCTGATGTTGATTTTTGGAAAATTATCAAGACAGAAAATGATCTCGACATTTTGTTCACATTTCAAGTCCGTAACGGACTAATTGTGTTACCATATCATATTTATGACTGCTCATCTCACATTGGTTTGTCATTTGAAAGGTTAGACGTAGACATGAGATTTGCAAACTACTACAGTGATTTACAGGCAGACTTTGGAGAGATGACCGGTGGATTTATTAAGGATTTTAATAAGGAATTTGATGAGATGGACACCATATTCAATATCCCTGAATATAGGAAGAAATTTTTACACCCAAATCCGGAAATTTGGGTGGACTGCTTCAATGTCCACGCTCATAGAATGTTTGGCCTTCCTCCTGACGAAAACACGTACTACTGTAAATGGGATTTTGCAAGTAACGGGCTTAAAATTGACTCCAACGCTTTGCTATTAAAAGCATTGATTACGGGATTGAAAAATTTTGTCTTGGGATTCAAAGATTTGGAAAATAGTTTGGTATACGAGCCCCCTATTATTTATGACGCTGCAAACTTTTCGTTCAGATGTCCTTATATGGAGATAAAACTTGATGCTGTATTCGATAAGTCTCTTCTTGTTGTTGATCTAAAGTCGATTCTTGTGAATTTCAACGATATTGCTAATGCAAGATACTCTTTAAAGATCGACGTATCTATTCCGGATATTGTTTGCAGGGTATTAGACAAGAATCCACAGAAAAATAATTTAGGGTTTTTCAAGACTTCATTAATGATGAGTAACTTTTGTCAGAAAGCCAATTTTTATAATCATCAAAAGAATCAACAACAATACGCCAGAGAAAGTGATGCACCCACACACAGAGTTCCATTTATAATTTTCCCGGAAAATAGAGATGACAATTATCATAGGGGATATGGATGTTTCATGACTTCACTCAGCTTACCAAACGCGTCGATGCCATTAAATCGTGAAACCCAGAATATCATTCGGGAAAGTGAAGCGTCATCACTATCTGATGTTAGTTCAAGCTCGGCCTCCAGTAGTATTCAAACTAGTAGTAATGATTTTGAGAACACGAAACTTCACTCTACTGTGAACTACAATGAAGATGAGTTACGACCACAGCATAACATAGATCCCAAATTCAAAAATGACAGTTTTATAATAGACATCGGGGAAATTAATACGATCTTGACTCCGTCTTCATTGATATCATTGGCAGGAATTGCTAAATCTTCTCAAGATACCTCTCCCGAAACTTTAATAGACATTCTCCATGATCAAGCCATTGACTACTTGACTGAGTTGATATTTCCACCTGCCATGATCGACAACATCAGACTTGTCTGCCCTCAAATAAATTTGAAGTTCACCGAGAATGCTCTACCAAATCTTGAGACTTGTTTTTACGATTTCCCAAAAATTCCACACATTAGTTTTGTTTTATATGAGCCGTCGGTAGCACTAAGCAAGAAGAAGTCTATCCAAAAGCTTGACTATAAACTAGAACAATCTAGTGAAATGACTGTTGCATTTCATATGAGAGAAGTTTTGATTTCCACTTTCAACCCTAGCTCATTTAGGACTCCATTCCTTCTCACCATTAAAGATTTTGAGACTTGGTTCTCGAAGAAGATAAATGAAACTACTGTCTCGTCAGTCAATTTGGACAGCATTGATTTGGATATTCATGGAGAACAAATTAATTGGCTCATCACTTATATTCTACACATCAAGGAACTTATGGGTCCTGTGGCAGAAGCATTCGATGATGAAGCAGATAAAGTCAATTGGAAAGCCAGTCTTTTATATCAAATAACTCTTGCCGCAGATAAGTACCGACTTGATTTTGATCCTGGCGTTTTAACTAAACCAGCATATATTTTGCGTGCTTGTCAAGACCATGTTAGATTCTATGACAGATGGAAACTTATCACAAGGTTGAGGCATTCGCTTGAGAACCTACCAGAAGACTGGTGTAAAAATGAATACTCTATAAATCAATATTTGCCTCCTACTGCATATGACGAAGTACTCGAGTTCTTCTCTAACTGGAGAAATTGGGAAGCAAACCAAGATGAGAGAAAACAATTTTGCAGAGAAATCTTTGATGCGAGTGATTTAAATACGCCTGAGAATGGGGATCTTCAGCTGCAATTGCATGTCAATCAAGTAATAGTCAAAGTCTTAGGAGAATCCAGTGAATTAGACTTCTTTAGTTTTCAGGATCTAACTCTTTCATCAAAAATGGCCCAAGAAAAGCAAAAAGATTTGATTAATTTGAACCTCGGGATAATAGAAGACATTAGAAATATTGATATTTTGCTTAATCTATACTCTTATGAAAGCAAGATTTCTCATATTTGCTTTGAACTTATCCCAGAATTACAGATGTCTTTGAGACTGACTGAACACAAAAACAGTGATCTAAAAAATGATAATAACTTAAAGATAGATAAGGATGCAAACATTTCAAACAAAAATGACTTATCTATTTCAGTGATCACCAATATCTCTTCCGCTAGACAACACATAGAACTACCATGTTCAACTTTAGTCTTTGGTGGTTTTGACATGACTTCTTCGTTAGAGACATTTTTTGTCGAGCTGCTGCAAAACAATAAATGTATAAGTTTTTCAATCAATGCTGGTGGGTTCGATGCTGGCTTATGGGTAAAGAACCATAGGCTTATCGTAACTGAAGTCTATGAGGCCAATGCTATCATCGCAAATGTCGATGACATTATTTATGGGACTAAGACAATCAATGTTGAGGTTGCTAAAGGTCACACCAAGTTCTTAGACAACGAAGGGATGGTAGTCGACAACATTGTGCTGGTATTGGATAACGATGTGAAGTATATTAAAGGCTTGATATCACAATTTGGACAAACTAATACCCCAGAATCCCCCAAGCCAAAAGCACATTTCGAAAGTATTTTGAATAAAATTGGTGGTATCAATTTCGAGTTTCGGATGAATCAGTATCTGTGGTTTGTGGATGCATTGGCTCCATTGACGCATGCTGGTGCTGTTTATAACACCAGAATCACAGCTAATTATTGCGAAGAGATCGGCTTGATAGAGTCTTTTATCGAAAAGTTTGATTTAGTTCTTAGTGTCAATGAAACATCTGTTTTTAAATTAGAAAATTCTCAGATCCTATCCGATATTAATATTGGATTTGAGCATGATGTTCTACTCATTTACTCGAATCTAAGCTTAGGGTTCACTAAAGTATCTATCCCACAAATATTCACCACATTAAATATTTTACTTGCTAGCAAGAAAGAGATTATGTCCAAATTAAACAAATGGAAGTCTATTCCAAATCATTTGAAAGACCAGGCAAATTCTTCCACTCATGAGTTAGTTTCTCCTGAAGAGGCAGATCGGCATCCAATTAATGAAAAACTTGCGTTCAAGTTTAGTTTCACCAATGATTATATCGGCCTTACCACGAATGGTGGTAAAACCCGACTTGCATTTGAAGTGGAGGCAATTTCACTCTTCTTATCAAATATTACAAAAGTCCAAACTTCAAGTCCATTTATTTTTGTACCTGTTTATGGGGAGTTTTTAATCCCTACAGCTAGAATTACTGTCCTTGATAGATCAGTTCCCGTGGGACTTTCTAATTTGGTAAACGTGAATGTTGGTATTAAAGTGATTCCTGATATGGATGAAAAAGCTTCAATTAATTCGTTCACACAATCATTGCAGATAGAATCACTGCATTGTAGAATTTGTGTCAGTCCTCAAGTTGTAATATGTTTAATTACAGTGTTAGACAAGATAACTCACATTGTTAACAAGCATCCCTATGGTATGTCTCAAGAAAGTGATGAAAGTGGATCAATCTACGAAACTGCTAAACAAAACCGTTCAAATTGTATGTCTTTCAGTTTTTCATCCGTTCACGTTCTTGCTTATAACTTTTGCCTAGGCTGGCTTTTTGGAGAGAAAAGGAAAGATTACCCTGGTATCATATTAGGTGCTGAAAGATTTTTTGCCGTCACAAAAGAAGGCATGGGAAAATTATCCTTAATGGACGCATATTTATCTGTGGCAAATGGACCAACATCATCAAACTTTTTCAGTAGTCTGACTGAGAAAAATAGTTTAAACCGTGCATTCTTACCAACTACACAACTCATCTATATCGTAGATGAAAAAGAAGGAGCAAAGAATTTGAAGGTAAACATTCAAGGTGATGAATTAGATGTTAAGTTTTTGTCTAACTCAATTGTTCTTTTAGAATATGTGGTAAACTCAGTTACGAAAGTACAAGATTTTTTGGAAAGAAAACCATCTATTCCCGAAGCTTTCAGTAGACCCAAGTCCAAGAGAGAAGCTCAACCTTCCCAGACTGATTATATGGGTTCTTTTGGAACCATGTTTTCTTCAGTAGAATTCGTTGCTACATTTGCAGGGTCGAACGTCTTGTTTTACAGATTGAATGACGATGAGACTGATAATCCTCCGTCTTTGGCTTTGCACTCTCCGGCAGTGAAAATAGCTACCATGTACAGATATGACAAACAAGCTGAAAAAACGCATATAATTAAGAGTGAGATTTCAACATCCCCATCTGATAATACATTGTATTCATCTTGTGTACCAGTTATAACCGATGCGGTAGACAAGGTTAAAGACATGATGCGGAAGAGTAACACAAATAGTAGTAAGGGGCCATCAGATAAAAGTGACAATCTAACTCAATCAAATTTCAACATCGGCAACATGCTTAACGACATTGACTTCCATTTAGGACTCAAGATCGAATCTCAAAGGTTATCGCTTAGCTGTGAGCCTACTGCAAAGGTTGCAGCAATTGTTGGACTTCAAGGTATTCACGTCCAAGTTAATTCTGGTAACACGAAATCCCCTTCTGTAGATGTGGCTATCCAGTTTGACTCCATGTCAGCCTCTTTACAGCACATATACTCCAGGGAAGTTAGCGGTTCTATTGGAATAGAAAGTATTATATTGACTAGTTTCATTTCATTCGACGATGTCATACACGTATTATCTTCGGGTTCGTTTTCCGATGTGAACGGGTATGTCAATGTTAAACAATTTCAGGATTTACATTTATTCAAAGATATCTGGTTTCCGAAAGAAGCTATTCTGAGTGCTAATGAGTATTCGGAGTTGGATACAGAAATATCAGAATCAAAAGCTGGGTTGGCTTCAAACAAGAATATTTCCTCAAGATTTAGAGAAGTATCCACCACCTATGCTTTACCTTGGGTTTTATCTTTCATGGTATTAAATATTCTGCTTAGAGTTGATTTCGGCCAGTCTTTGGGGAATTTCATTTTAAAAACTGATAGGTTATGGGCAGTTTCGAAAAAGTCCACAGATTGGGCCCAAGATTTGAAATTAGGTGTCAATTTTGTGAGTTTGGTTTCCGAGGGCCGTTTAGGGGGGCATATTGTTCTAGAAAGTGCACATTTACATACCGCTATTAGTTGGAAGCTTGATTCTAATACAACGTTAGACGTACCTTTAATTCTTGTTTCTGGGGGTATTGATAAACTACAACTGAAAGTATCATTTGATTACCATGTTTTCGCTGTTGCTAATATCGAAGGATACTCAATTGACATTTTTAACCAGAAAAATGAAGTCAGTCTATCTAAAGATCATTTGTTTGTTACCACTAAGTTTGATACCTCAGAAATTTATGTGACTTCTTTAGCTGCTTCCAACTTCATCGACATCTTTAATACAATCTCAAGGATGATGCAAGAAAACAAAATGTCATATAAGGAGACTTTGAGAGACTCTAGTGATACTCGGGATACGAATAATATGGATGAAAATACTACCGCAACAGATGATATTTTAGAGACAGTCAAGAAACTTGAGACGAGAATCGAAGTTGTTGTTGGGAAAGCACTTATTCAAGTTTATCCCTCATCTTTCGACGACTCCAAGGTATTAGTTGTGAAGATGGATGAATCAAAAGCAAATTTTCAACAAAATGAGTATTTACATGGAATTTCTAATGAACTTGAATTACAACTCAATGATATGAAGGTATCATTATCGATGACTTCATCAGTCCTGTCCGAATTCATTCAAGAGTGTAACGTTGATGATTTTGTTGAGTATGCACATAAAGCTAGAGGAGGTAACATATTTGTTTTCCCCAGATTTATGATTTCAATGAGAACTTTCCAAAAATATAAATCTAACTTGATTGAATATTTATACCAGTCATCTTTTGGAGGTACTGTTGATATTCGTTGGAATTTGGGTTCGATTAATTTTATCCGTGAGATGTATTTCATACATAAAAAGGCTTTAGTGTCTCGTACGAACTTCAAGAGAGATGCAATGTCAATTGAATCGAATGCTCGAACCCTTAAAGAAGAAGCGAAAAAGCATAAGAAGAGTGAACCATCTCCGATTTTGAGAAAAGCAGTTAGACGAGGATGACTCCACTGGAGATATCGATGAAGCCATTAACAATACCATGACAAAAGTTTCTAATCAATCGAGATATGACTATTCGCCTATTGCACCCCCAATTATCGAAGCACCCCAATTGAAAGAATTAGGTAATGCAACTCCGCCTTTGGAGTGGTTTGGATTACATAGAAACAAGTTCCCAAATGCAACCCATCAATTGGGTATTGTCAGTTTACAAAAATTAATTCACGAGGTTGAATTACAATATTCGAAAATATTAGGCAAAGCTTAATATCAGAAGCTAACCTCGTTTCATTTTCAGTTCGTTTACTATATAACTTTGGTTTTCATTGACATCTTTTTTTTCTTCTACTGGGTTTATAGAATTTTAATACTTTTAATTTATTTTTATGCATATTTACAAGATTCATTTAGTTTAAATAATTATAAAAAGCAGCCTAATGGGAAAGATACCATCTGCCCTTTGCCTTTCTTCTTGCTAAGACTTTTCTACCACCTTTCGTTCTCAATCTTGCTAAGAATCCAAACTTTCTTTTTCTTCTTAATGTAGATGGTTGATATGTTCTTTGTCTAAATCTTTTCTGCACTAATCCAACCATGAACAGCAAGGGATTAATAGTGACGGGTGGACATTCTGTGAGTGGACTTATGCTTCTTTGGACAAGCTGATTATTTATTCTGGTTGCTAGTAATGGGGTCGATGGTTTTGATAAAGACGAAAAATAACGTGTACTCAACGTTTGCACGCCAGGAACGGCTCTTTTTATGCTGTTGGTAATGGCCCACATGAAACCGATGATCTCTATGTATATATGATCTCTTGGAGCAGTATCAACCGGATATTCTACGCTCTAATAACTTAAAGATCAAGACTGAATAATTTTTCATTGGAGTTGAGACTGAGACCTTTCCCGGTTGGAGCATTACGCATAGCACACCAAAACATACAGTAAATTCCAGCACTAATAAAAGTAAAAAAAAAAATAGAGAATCAGAAAAAAAAATTATTTGCGGCTTTCGAGATGCGATGTGAAAAATTCAAAGATAACTCTAGTTTTGAAGCTAGCATTTGATAGAGGTATACAAGATGTCCACTTCGTTTCGCCCCAGAAGAGCAGCTCAATCTGCTGTGAATACCCCTACCACGGTTCGTGTCACGTCATCCAAGAGCATAAATAAGTCTGAAGCAGAAGGAATTTTGAGTGAGTTTATATCTACTAGTGAAAGCATCGCTCAAGCCATACCAGGATTTACAGCTGATGACATAGCATTTTCCAACACTGGTTTATCAAACAGTAGTGGCTCCAATGCTCTTTTAAGTCAATTAAAGAGAGTGCAGAGAGATTTGAGGGGATTGCCTCCACTCCTGGCAGAAATTACCAATGAGGGTTCAAACAAGAAGACGAAATTTGAAGATAATGACGACACTTCGTCACAGCCGGCCAGTAAAAAGATCAAATTCGATGACACTCCAGAATATGAAGCTCCAGCCGATGAAGCCATAGAAGAAAAGGAAGAGGAAGAGGAGAAGGAAACTGAAAAGGAAGAAGCTGGCGAAGAAAAGGAAGAAGACGAAGAAAAGGAAGAAGACGAAGAAAAGGAAGATGACGAAGAAAAGGAAAACGATGATGAAAAGGAAGAAGCTGAAGAACAGGCTAAAGAAAAGAAGGAAAAGAAGGAAAAGAAAGAAAAGAAGGAAAAGAAAGAAAAGAAGGAAAAGAAGGAAAAGAAAGAAAAGAAAGATAAGAAAGAGAAAAAAGATAAGAAAGATAAGAAACACAAGAAAGATAAAAAAGAATAAACTTCATTCAACTCAAGTGGCATCATCAACTTCAATTCTTTCATCCTATTTATATATAGCACTAGATACTCCATAGATATCAACCAAAAAATGTATATTAATGTTCATTAGACCCGTACATACACCGACCCTAATCTGCGCGAATGGATTTTATCAGTGTTTTGATTTCAGCGTGTCTGGATATAAACAGCTGGGAAGACCTTCATTTCAACTAGACCTTTGTTTCAAGTTAACTTCAAAAGTATAATCACCAAAGTACTCAGCAAATAAGGTATTTTCCTGTGAATACAAATGTCAACGAGAAGAAAGAGATCTCACAGAGGAAGGATCATCTCGAGCGATGAAGACGAGGAAAATAGTTTTATAAACAATAGTGATTATATTACTCCAGAAAGCAAAGCAGATAGTGTCAATGATAAGATAAGTTTCAATGAGATACTGCCTTTCAATGCAAGCGGGGTCACAGTAGAATCCCAGGTATCCGAAGATGACATGCAATCCTCTCCCAGCGTGGCAGGAACGGTGGTCAATGCTGGAGTCAATCCTGATCTGTCAACAAAGGAGTTAGAGAATTTCGAGGATGCTGAATCAGACTTTCATAATACAACCGAGGCCAAGGATGAGCCTTCTAAGCCTTCAGCAGATGATATCCCAAAGACAAAAGTCGAAGTATTGAAATTAGATGAAAATGTTAGTCTTAAACCTCCAGGCTCGGCTGCATCGAGTGGATCGAGATCATCATCACAAGATTTGAAAAGCACCTTGAGTTACTCCCAACAACAGGCAGAGATTCTCCTACAATCCCCTAGTAAAAGAAGAGAAGCTGCAGCGTCACAGTTGGCACCAAAGAAGAACGAACCAAGGTTGGTAATAGATAAACTTGTTCTTACAAACTTCAAATCATATGCTGGTAGACAAGAAATAGGACCATTTCACGCGTCTTTTTCATCTGTAGTTGGTCCAAACGGTAGTGGTAAATCAAATGTCATCGATTCAATGTTGTTTGTTTTTGGTTTTAGAGCTCTGAAAATGAGACAAGGTAAATTATCTGAATTAATCCATAATTCAGCTGGTGGTGAAAAGTTAGATTTTTGTCAGGTGGATATCCATTTCATGCATGTAATCGATGATGACCATGATCCATTGAAAGCCCATAAAGTTCCCGATTCTGATATGGTTATTAGTCGTAGGGCAAATAAAAATAATTCATCCCAATATTATGTCAATAATAAGGCTAGTAACTATACAGATGTAACCCAGTACTTGAGAGGTCAAGGAATTGATTTAGATCATAAAAGATTTTTGATTTTACAAGGGGAAGTTGAATCCATCGCCCAAATGAAAGCAAAAGCAGAGCGTGAGAATGACGATGGTTTGTTGGAATATTTGGAAGATATAATCGGAACTACAAAATATAAACAATTGATAGAAAACAACCTCACTAAGGTTGATGAGCTTAATGATATATGTCTTGAAAAAGAAAATAGATTTGTCTTGGTAGAGAAAGACAAAGATCTGTTGGAAGAAAAAAAGGATGAAGCGCTTCGCTTTTTGGAAATGGAGAAGAGATTGGTAAATAAACAATCGATTCAATTTCAGATTAGTATACATGAAAATAATAAAGTTACTTCATCAAAACGAACAATCAGGTTAACGACTTGAATAGTGAATTAGAAGCTGAAAAGGAAAAAAATAAAGAGTTATCGAAAAGAAATTGACGAATACACCAAAAAACAAGATGAGATTAAGGGAAATTATTTCCGAGCTAGATAAGGATCTTCAAAGTTTATCGAAGAAGCAAAAGTCTGTCAATAAAGCTAACGTTACTCTTGAAGAGAAAGATAAAGAACTTGTCCAGTAAAACTAAGAAACTCGAAAAAAGTAAACAACTGCTGGAACATACCTTATCAACTTCTAAACAAAAGCTCGAAGCTTCTAACGAAGCGAACATGCAATACAAAACTGAACTAGAAGAACATACTCAAAATCTAGAGTTGGAGAAGCAAAAGTTGAATGAGATGAGAAGAAAATTAACAGATAAAACTGCTGTCTTCACTAAGAAGATTGAAGAGCTTCAAACTAAGTTAGAACCATGGAATGACAAGCTTAAAGATAAAGAAAGTGCAATTCAATTAATCAATTCGTCCATTGAAATGCTAGAAAGTCAAAAACAGAGTCATACAAACCAATTGAATGAGGCAAGACAAAGACTTATAGATATCAAAAAGGAAGGTAAGCAGAAGGAGCATGAGTTTTCTTCGGTTGAAACTAAGTTAACTCGTGTAGCTGAACAAATACAACTAGGAGAAGAACAATGTAACCATCAAAAACAGAAACTTGATGGCAAGAGGTCACATCTATCGGCAACCCGTCAAAAGACCCAAGAAGTAATCAGTTCTTTTTCTAATAATCAGAACAAGAATAAAGGTTCTATCAAGTCTTTTGAGATTAGCCAAATCTGGGCGTATTAGTGGTTTTTATGGTAGACTTGGAGATTTGGCACAAATTGATGATGCATACGATACAGCTATTTCCACAGCATGCAATGCGTTAGATTCCATGGTCGTTGAAACAGTTGAAACGGCTCAAACCTGTATTGATTACTTACGTAAAAATCGCTTAGGTTATGCTAATTTTATTTGCTTGAACAAGTTAAGAAATTTCAACTTAGCGCCTATTCAGACTCCTGGTAACCCTGCTACGGTGAGAAGACTATTTGATTTAATAACTCCTCAGGATCCAAAATTCTTACCAGCTTTCTATAGCAAATTGCGTGATACTTTGGTAGCATCTAACCTTCAAGAAGCCAGGAGCGTTGCTTATGGTGCTAATAGACGATTTAGAGTTGTTACGTTAGATGGTAAGCTTGTTGACACATCTGGTACCATGTCTGGTGGGGGTAACTTCCGTGCTAAAGGAGGTATGAGACTCTCATCGAATACTACCAGCAATGATGGAATTCATACAGAAGATGAAGTAGATGAAATGAGAAGGAAATTGAATGATTTAGAAACTGAATTTGACCAAGCAAATAATGAATTCCAGGAAAAGGTACAAACATTACAAAAACTTAAGGATATGAAGCCTGAACTTGAACTTACTATCTCCAGGTTGAAGCTTGATATTGAAGCTTTGTCTTCAGAAAAGAAAGACGTATCACAAAGGTGTAAGTTATTAATTGCAGAGAATGAAAACACGGATACCGTGCAGAAAGTTGATGAAGAAATACGTTCTAAGGTTAATGAACGGGAAAAACTAGAAGATGAAAAGCAAGACTTGAAGTCCCAAATGATTGATTCAGAGAGCCAAATCAAGGAACTAGAAGAGAAAATAATGGAAGCCGGTGGGGTTGAGTTAAGAATTCAAAATTCTAAAGTTGACTCCATCAAACAAAAAATTGAAATCATCAACGAGAAAACTTCCAATGATGTTATGGCTATAAAGAAGCTTGAAAATGACATTAAGAGACACACGAAGCTCATTGCCGAAGCCGAAGAAGAATTTACCGTAGCTCAAAAGGAATTAGAAAGTGCTCAGCAATTTCAATCTGAAAAGTTCAGTGAATTGGAAGAGCTCAATAAGAAATTAAGTGATATTCAACAACAAAGAGAAGAACACGAAGAGAATTTAGAAAACATTAAGAACGATCTTGATGAAAGAGCACAAAAAATCAACGAATTTAAATCAGTAGAGATTGAGATCGAAAACAAACTCGAAAAGTATGTGGCTATTGTTAAGCGTTGTAAACGCGAGATAGAGGAGGATAAAGAAAGTTTACAGAATCTTGTTGTTCGTGATGTTGAACCATACATAGATTGGCTTAATGAAGAGGATCGTGTTAAGTATAATGGATCGGTTATCGAACAACTTGGTGAGGAAGAGCTAATGCGTATTGACCAAGAGGAAGTCCAAAATGATATTCAAGAGCTCGAGAATTATATGAATAATGTGAAAACTGACATAGAAGTTTTAAAAGAATATGGTGTGAAAAAACTTGAGTTTGAGTCTCGTCGTAACGACTTGAACGTTGCGGTAGAAGAAAGAGACGAGATCAAAAATTATTGTGAAGAATTGAAGAGAAAGAGATTAGATGAATTCATGGAAGGTTTCAATACAATCTCTATGTCATTGAAGGAAATGTATCAAATGATTACAATGGGGGGTAACGCCGAATTGGAACTTGTGGACAGTTTGGATCCATTTTCTGAAGGAATATTGTTCAGTGTTATGCCACCTAAAAAATCATGGAAAAATATATCAAATTTATCTGGTGGTGAAAAGACTTTGAGTTCATTAGCTTTAGTCTTTGCCCTTCATAGATATAAGCCAACTCCCCTTTATGTTATGGATGAGATTGATGCAGCATTAGACTTCAGGAACGTATCGATTGTCGCAAATTATATTAAGGAAAGAACCAAGAATGCACAATTTGTTGTTATATCCTTAAGAAATAATATGTTCGAATTAGCCCAGCAATTAGTTGGTATTTACAAGGTCAACAATATGACTAGAAGTATATCATTACAAAATAAGGATTTCTTGAATCCTGGCCTCGAAGAAAGTAAGTAAGGTCTACATGTATAGTATTTGTAAAATAAATTAAATAATATTAAGTCCTTGAAGAAATGAAAGAAAAATGCCGGCTTTTGAAAGCATGAATCCATGACAATATGTAATAGAGATCTATAAGAGTGTAATTAAATGTGAGCCATTTCTTCTCTACTTTGCTTCCAAGTAGGTTCTATAGCGGTTGCAAAATTTTCGTCACCGGCCCTCTTTAAGTTAAAATGTAAATCAAACCAGTCGATCATATCGATCATATTATTAGTTTCATTCATTTCTTTTAAATATTTCCTTGGAATGATTTTTTCCAACATTTGAGATAAATGGTGTTGAGTAATTCTGAAGGGTAAACCATAACTAGTAGCGAGATCCCAAAATATTTCAACAGCAGACCAAGGGGTCTTATCAAAGCCTGCAAAGATTGCTGGATTTGCCAAGATACCTCTAACTGCCATTACTCCATCAACACCTGTATACTCTGCAATTTCAAAGGCATCTTTTAATGAGAAACAATCACCATTTGCCACTACAGGAACATTCACGGTTTCCTTGACTAATTTAATAGCATCATAATTTGCTGGTATGGAGGATCTGGTATTTTTTGTTCTACCGTGAACCGTTATGAAATCGACTCCATTTTTTTCAACCATTTTCACAAAGTTAATTGTTTCATTTAAATCATTATGGATTCTTATTTTGGTTTCAATTACTATCGAGTCACCATACTTCTCTTTAACGGCTTTAACCATTGATGAAACTAATTCGGGTTCGGACATTAAGGCTGCACCAATACCTTCTCTTATTTGTTCTTTTATAGGGCATCCGCAATTCAATCCGATACCATCCACGTAAGGGTAAATCATATCGACAAATTTAAGCAAGTCTTCAACATTGCTTGCACCAACCTGAACGATCACAGATCTGTCTTTATCATTAGTAGTGAAATCAGACAATCTAGCAATATCATTACGAACAAATTCTCTTGCTAAAATCATTGGAGTGTAAACTATATCGCAGTTGAAATTACGAACTAATTCACGAAATGGAAGCTTAGAGTATCTGACCATGGGGCCTGCTATAAAAGCAGGTCTCCCATGTTTTGCTTTCATATTTTTAATCAAATGAAGTGGATTATGATCGGGATTTCTTGGTGAAATAGTCATATTTGGTTTTACATCTTTGACCGAAAGACGTGATATTTGATCCGTTATGTCTGACATCTTTAATGAGCGAACAAAAAAAGATTAAAGAAATAATAGTAAGAGGACTATTTCAGGGGAATCAAAGATATTTAAATGATAAAGGGTTGTTCAGACAGGTTCAGATAAGAAATCATTATCGTCGAATTACGAGTAGATGAGTTTTTTGCATTTGAGCAGAGCGAAAAGAAAAAAAATTCGAGGAAGACCATGGATAGTGTTACTTTAATAGGAAGGTGGATACGCACCCAAGATCAAACACCAATGGAAATGGCAAAAACTACGATAACGAACAAAGTATTAAATATATACATAATATTACAAGGAACATAGAATGATTAATGAAGATTTCCTATATCCATTAGGGAAGAAGATTAGAAAAGAAAAGATAATATACATAACTATAGTACACCATATGATTGGGGAAAGGGAGGAAAGGGAAAAATATGAATTGAATAGGATATAAGATTATTCTTCTTCAGAGGATTCTGAACTAATATCATCATCGGAAGATTCTTGTTGATTAGCAAGAAGATTAAGATTATTGATTGCAGCATTATTATTCAAAGAGTTATCACCATCATTATCGTTTTCGAATAACAATAATTGAGATTTCAATTGTTCTAATTGATCAATATTATCCAAATTTCTCTTCTTTTTCTTCATTGCAGAAGAAGCCGCCTTCTTACCAAATAAGAAATTATATAATTTCAAAACTGTACCATCGGCCAATTGATCCATATCTAATTCAACTTCATCTTCATTACTTAAATCAATATCATCTTTAATAATTTTGATCAAGGATTGTAATTTTTTATCAGATAAAGTTGGAACCGATTCACTTACTTGTTTTTTCATTTCATAAGTAACCACTGGTTGATTATTTACGGCATCATTATTATTTGAATTTAACTCGTTGCTTAAATTAGTTGAAGATCTTGATCTTTTAGATTTCTTGGATCTTCTTTTTTTACGTCTTGCATCTCTTTGTTCTTTTAATTGGTTAAGATGTTGTTTCTTCAATTCATCTAATTCAATCTTCATTCTAGTGATTTGATTTTCCATAAATTTAATTGCAGGAACTTCACTCAACATATCTTCACTAATTTCCGGTTCATCATCTTCATCAGAAGAATATTCTCCTTCACTTTGAGGAGGAGTAGGAGCAGGAATTGGACGGTTAGCCCATTTTTTATTGAAAACTGCTTCTAAACGATGACCCATCATATTAACATCAGTACCTTCAGGATTAAAACTGTAACAATTTTGAAAAACCAAACGGACATCTTTTTCAAAATCATCACCATTTTCATATTGATTATTAGCTAATTTAGTTTGAATAGTACCTAAATCCATTGGAGTTTTAATAACTTCATTATAGTTAGGAATATTCAAGGCCACTGTATCAACTGGAGATAAAAATGGGAAATTATAATTATAATGTTTCTTTGAAGTTAATTCTTTGATGGTTTGATTACAATATCTTAATTCAGCAGCAAACTTCTTTTTTCTAGGTCTTACATCATATGGTAATTCTTTTGATTTTGGAGGATGAATAGTACGTTTTGGTCTTTGAGCAGCAACTGATTCTTTCTTAGATTCCGAATCAACAACAATAGCTCTTCTTCTGGAATTGAGAGGAACAGCTGATTTTGAACCCTCACCATTGTTTGGTAAGATTTTAGGAGGCATATTTAACATATGTTTTTCGAATTGGGCTTGAATATTAAGAGCCATTTTAGATATAGATGCTGCTTCACCATTAAATTTGCGACAATTATTAACCATTAAATTAAAATCATCCACAACCTGAGTTGGCTCTTCGTAAGCATTTGCATTCAATTTACGTTCAATGGTAGATAAATCCATTGGTCTTTGAATGTAATTATAATAAAAGGGAATATTCAATTTGACAGTATCAACCGGTTGTAAAAAAGGATTAGCATCTCTTAAGCGTTTGATGACTTTGATAGTATTAAGAGCATATTTGGTTTGATGTTTTGGCATTGGATTTGAAGGTAAATTATTCATATCTGGTTCCATTGGAGGTTTTGGAGCTGGCTCAGTAAATTGAGGCAACGATGCATCAGCAGCTTGTTTTGGCTCATCATCTTCTTGCTTTATATCATCTTCAGTTTTCTGTTTCTTAGCTTCTTGTTCATGTTCATCATCCTCTAGTTTATGTTTTTCAGGACTTGGAGAAGGGTTCGGAGGTGACAATGGTTTTTCTGGTTCAATTTGCGGAGCAGCATCATTGACTTCGGTTGGATTCCCACCTTTTTCAAAGAAATTGTCAGAAGACGGCGTTTGCACTGGAGTATTAGTTTCTGGACCGGCAGCAGCGGGAGTGGCCGCTGGATTAACTTCTTCAGCCATAGGATAAGATGTACGGGTCTATCTCGGCGAGAAGAAAAGAGTGCAACCTGCAAACAAAAAAAAAAGAGTACAAACTGTAAAAAATAAGCAGGAAAGAGGCAAAAAGGAAAAAAAAAAAAAAAAAGAAAAACAGTGCGAAAAGGAACAGATTTAAATATAACAATTTTTTTTTGCTCTTCTGCTTCTTCTTTTTTCTGTCCTTTTTAATATTGCTTCTCCTATATTCTATTGGCTTGTGAAGCTCGACAATGATCAATCACTGAAGGAGACCAATACGGACAAAGGAACGGCTAGTACAGAACAATTAACAAAAACAACAAAAATAACAAAATAACAAATGAAAAAGTAATCAAGTGACTGCAAAAAAAAAAGAAAAGAAGAGGATTCCCAGTAATATTTCCCTTTTTGTGTTTTTGGGGACCTTTTACTTTGTCTAAGGTATTTTTTTTTTTTGCTTTGTTTGTTTGTTTGTTTTGGGCAGAGGGAAAACTGCTGAGGAAATGGGTGTTTATTTATATACTCTTTGCAAAATGGACTTTTCTGCGAATGAAATTGTCGGGTCATGTAATTTTTTACAGGTTACCGCCAGCACTGGCACACGACCTGCTAGCTCTGGGTATTGTTAGTATTTCATGCTGAACAAACTGGAGATGTAGTGGTGGTATAGTGTACCGTGGGTGCTACTATCATGGTCTACGGTAGATGTATTATAGATGTGCTGTAGGCGTATCGGTGGGATCTACTGATGAAGTGGGAAGTGGCAATTGGTGTAGTTGTGAAAAAGTGAAGAAGCGCTGGTTCTTCTTTTTTTTGTTCTGTTTTGCTGAGCGTCCGGGTAACCGCGAGTGCAACCTGCAAAAAGCGCTACGCCAACTCGCACGCTGATTGGCCAGCGGCCGGGGCAAGTGTGGACACGTCGCTTGCCTCCCGGCGAACCTGCAAAAACCCGACAATGAGCAAGCCAACCCGTAAAAGCGGTTCTATTTCGGTTTTTTGCTGGTTCGCGCTGGCTACGATAAGGATAAGATAATATAATACATTCTATAGATATTGATATAGATATTAATACAAAATTACAAGTGAATTGATAGTAAGTCGTTTGCAGAAAACCCTTTGTTACAGGAAGGACATCTTCTTAATCTTGCAGCTAATCTTTCCTGGGTGCAAGATTGGCAAAACACATGGCCACAAACGGTAATTGCGGTATCTTTCCAATTTTTGGAACAAACTGAGCATTTGGCAATTGATCTTAAAGCTTCTAATTGTTTTTCATCTTCTTGTAATAAGCTTGAAGTGTTATTGGATTTATATTTATCCAACAAGTTTTCAACTTGTTTTAATTTTGACTCTAATTTATTAATTTGGATTTCGTTTTGTTTTAGAGTAGTTTCACAAGAATGATTTTTTTGTTTAAATTGACTTAATTCTAATTGAATTTTTTCATATTCACTTTCGATATTTTTATATTTTAAATTAGTAATTTTAACCAATTCTTGTAAATTACTATTTTCTTGAATTGATCCTTCTTTTATCATTTTATAATCATTTATTGATTTAGTCAATATTTCAATTTTGTTTAAGTAATTTTTTTCAACTTCGTTTAAATTTTTAATCAATTCTTGCAGTTTCACTAATTGACTCTTTAAAACTTTATTTTCATTAGTTAATGAATCCTTTGATCTCATGGATGCAAAATATTTTTGATCGGCTTTAGTTTTTTCAATACTCAACTTTTTGATTAGATTATCGTGTTCAATTAGTTGGTCAAACTTCTTAATACTAATTTCTCGACTTTGTTGAAATGCCATTTCAATTTCTTTAATTTCATTATTTAATCCATTGATTCGTTTTATTAATTCTTCTTTATCTAAATTTTCATAGATTCCACCCCCGCTTCTTTCTTCCTTTTGTTCTTGTAATGTTGTAATTTGATCACTTAATACTTTATTTAATTTATTCAATTCTTCATTGGTTTGTTTATTATCAATCTCTTGTCTTAATATCGTTTGTTTCGATATTAATTCATCTCGAGTGGTTCGGATTCTAACCAAATCTTGTTCACTTTTATTTAATTGATTCTTCAATTGTTCATTTTCTTCAATCACTTGTGAATTCATCATCTTGGAATATTCTCCTTGACCATTTTCTAATTCTTCAATCTTTTTAATAAGACCATCCTTTAATTTATTAGCCTCACTCAAATCGTCATTCAACTTATTATTCCGTTCAACCATCTCAATATATATATTACTTCTCTTTAATTCTTCCTCCGATAAATTGTTTAATCGATTCTTCATTTGGTCTTTCTCTTGTTCGCTTTCTTCAATCTTATGGTTGATTTCACTCAATTGTTTACTCAAAACTTGATTAACGGCTTGTAATTCTTTAATTTCAACACTTAATTTTTCAACCTCTTCTTTATTGATCTCTTCCTTGATTGGCTCCTCTTCTTTAACCTTCTCCTCCTCCTTCTTTATTTCGGAATGCCCATTGGATTGTGTTTCTTCCTCTTTCACTAAACTCTCATCAACTCGTTTTAAAGTCTTACTATTCTTGCGTTCTCGTTCCTTGTGTATAACAAGTAGTTCTTCCTGTAAAGATTCTAGCCTATTTTCTAAATCATTCTTCATTTTGGATAATGTTTCCTTTTCGGATTTAATCCAATTGAATTCTTGATTCAACTTTTCATATTTATTAATTAAATCTTTAGATTCAATATTTGATATCTTACTATTTTCAATTATTGGTTTTAATAATTTAATCAAATATTCTCTTCTTTTATCTAATTGATAATTTATACTGGTGGTTGATTGATTATTTAACCTTATCAAGATTAAGTCGTCATCTTCCACCCCTTCATTATCTTTATCGGCAATACCAAATAATTTAATTATTTGTTCGTACCAACTATCAATGATATTAATTTTACTTTCAGTGGCTTCATAATTTAATTTATAGAAATTAACATCCTTAATAAGCATATTTGTCTGTTGTTTATAATGATTCATTTGTCTCCAAATAGCTTCTTTTTGAAAATAAATAACATCATTCTGGGTTAATGGTCCATCTTCACTTAATTTAGATAACGGTTCTTTGGATTTTTCAAATCTCTTCAGTGCAGATTCGTCGCCGTCAAATGACCTCTTACGATCAATCTCTCCACTCATCTCAGCGAGTATCCTGTAATAAAAGTATATCTAATAAAATTAAAAACTAAACTTCAAAGATTCTGACTAAACTTATCTCAAAGAAAACCAGATACCAATCAAAGTAAACCAGATACCAATTTAAATCAAAGCAAACCTGATACAAAATAAACAAACCACCTCTGAACTTGTATACCCTAGTAATTAGAATACACTCGACAACCTGGATATAATCGGAGATTCAGAAAAGAAACATGTAGCTCTCTTTTACTTTTTTTTCTGTTTCTTTCGTTGTATGTCTTGTTTTTTTTTCTCCCTCCTCTTCTTTCTAGTGTGAGTCTTTCTTTTGACCACTAGCACACGACCTCCTTGATAACCTTTACTAATACAACCAACACCCCAATCATCATTAACTAAGCAGCTATGGATATATGCAGCTGGTGGCTAGTGAATACCGCCATGGGCCCTCCAGCCAGCTGAATCGGCAACAAAAAAAGAAGAAAAAATCACATTCTTCAGCAGCATGGATCTCAGAGGGCGGCTAACCAGTTATCTGGCACCAAACCCCAACCCGACCCAATTTCAAAATCAATAAGCAACAACCAGAATCAGCAAGTGCGCAGGCTCAACCGTCCGCCAGCAGGTAAGCGTGGCTTCCAAACATCCTCGAGTGGTGAAGAACAGAGAGTTGCCGCCAGAATTTAAAAGAGAAAAAAATGATAGTGGGAGGAAAAGGAAAAAATCAAAAAAAGGTGATTAAGAAGACGTGCAATGTCGCATCTTGTAAAATATGGAGAATTGAAAAAAAAAAAATCTTGTAGCAGTACAGCGAATACGTAGCCATTAGTGATCTGATAACTGTATAGGTGGATTGATAGGGCAATTACTTGATAGAGAGGTCAATTGGCTATTAGATGCAAAATGTATTTTGCTTCCATACTTGTTGGTTTGACATATTATCTTTCTATATGTCTTGCTGTTAAAGAATACTTATTCAAGACTTGCGAAAACTCGGGGTTTTGTAAAAGAAATCGGGAATTGGGTCGAAATATAGTGAAGGATCAATACAATTTTGAGTCGCCTTACCAGATTGATGCATCAAGTATTAGGATTGATGAAGCTGGGGGTACGGTTGATTTTGATGCAAATATAATAAAGGTATTACCAGATGAGTCTACCAGGAATTTCCCATTGAAGTTATCTCTAATTGAAGGGAATATTTTGAGGTTCAAAGTTGATGAGGAAGGAAGAGACGGAAGTTTAAAAGGAGTTCGGTCAAAGTATGTTAATCATAGAAGGTATAACGAGACACCCAAATGGGCATTTGCTAAAACTGCTTTGAATAAGGAATTGATTGGTAATGTTGAGTATATTTTGAATGAATCACAATTGATAATCAAGTATGGTGATGCAAGACAATACAAGGCAGTATTGGACTTCAAGCCGATTAGATTGACGGTTTTGTATCAAGATGAAGAACAATTGGTGGTCAATGATAAACAGTTTTTCAATATTGAACATTACAGAAATATTAATGACGATAAGTCAAAGCATTTAAGCAAATACGAAATTGATTATAACATGTTCAAAGATGACTTCACTGATTCTAAAAATGATCAATTTCCCTTGGGACCAGAATCAATTGGTTTGGATTTCAATTTTAAACAATTTAAACATGTATACGGTATTCCAGAACACGCTGATTCGTTAAGTTTGGTCGATACCACCAATTCCGATTTACCATACCGGTTATATAACGTTGATATTTTCGAATATGAAACTCATAGCCGTATGCCATTATATGGATCAATTCCTTTTCTTACCGCGACTAAACCTCGAGTGTCAATCGGGGTATATTGGATCAACAGTGCTGATACTTTTATTGATATCAATAAGCAAAATCCAAAAGAAATATCAACCCACTGGATTTCTGAAAATGGTATTATTGATTTCATGGTCATGATTGGTGAAAAACCAAATGATTTGAATAGACAATATGGTTCAGTTTCTGGATATGCCACCTTGCCTCAACTATTTTCTTTGGGATATCATCAATGTCGTTGGAACTATAATGATGAGAAAGATGTACTCGATATCAATTCTAAATTTGATCAATTTCAAATTCCTTATGATACTATCTGGCTTGATATTGAATACGCTGATAAAAAACGTTACTTTACTTGGCAACCAGAAAACTTCCCTGATCCAGCTAGAATGTTGAATAGTTTAGACCACACTGGTCGTAACTTGGTCATAATTATTGATCCTCATATTAAGACTGGTTATTTTGTAAGTGATGAGTTAATTAGTAAAAAAATCACAATTAATGAACCAAATAAAAATCAAACCTATCATGGACATTGCTGGCCTGGTGAATCGGTTTGGATTGATTCAATGAATCCAAATTCTCAAAGTTATTGGGATGATAAACATAGATTATCAAAATCAAATAAATTTTTTGGTGAATTATCAACTAATATTCACTTATGGAATGACATGAATGAACCTTCTGTTTTCGATGGTCCAGAAACCTCTTCTCCTAAAGATAATTTGCATTATGGTAATTGGGAACATCGCTCGATCCATAATTCATTTGGTTTAAGTTTCCATGAATCAACTTATGATTCTTTAATTAAGAGATTGAGTGGAACATCAAGACAAAGACCATTTATTTTAACCAGATCATACTTTACTGGATCTCAACGTACTGCTGCCATGTGGACTGGTGATAACATGTCTAAATGGGAATATTTAAAAATTCTGATTCCAATGGTTTTAACATCAAATATAGCTGGAATGCCATTTTCAGGTGCTGATGTTGGTGGATTTTTCGGTAATCCACTGAAAGAGTTATTAACCAGATGGTATCAAGTTGGGATCTGGTATCCATTTTTCAGAGCTCATGCCCATATTGATTCTCGTAGACGTGAACCATGGGTAGCAGGAGGTGAATACACTGATTATATGAGAGAAGCCATTCAATTAAGATATTCCTTATTATCCGTTTTCTATACTGAATTCCAAAGACATAGTATTTCCGGAAATCCAGTTATTAAACCCATGTATTATGAAAATCCTGAAAATGAACAAGTTTATTCTATTGAGGATCAATTTTATTTGGGAGATTCGGGACTTTTAATTAAACCGGTTACTGATGAAGGAGTTGATGAAGTGACGGTTTACATACCCGATGATGAAATATATTATAAATTTTTCAACGGTAAACCTAGTCAGGAAACCGTTCAATTGAAAAAACCGGCTGAAACCCAATTTGATGTTGAATTAAAGGATATTCCAATGTTATTTAAAGGAGGTTCAATCATCGCTACTAAAGATAGATATCGTCGTTCATCTAAATTGATGTATCGTGATCCATATACATTATACATTGCTCCTAATAAAGAAGGGAAGGCACAAGGACAATTATATATTGATGATGGAGAATCATTTGGCTATGAATCAGGAGAGTTTGTTGCTGTTAATTTCAACTTTGATTTGAAACAAGGATTGAAAGCCAGAGTAAACACTGGTAGTAAGAGATACCAAGATAGCATTGAAGATGTAATGATTGAAAAAATCGTCATTTTAGGAGGAAATGTTGCACAAGGAGAGATTAAACAAGGTACCACAATTAAATCAATTCAAGTTGAAAAACAGGGCAAGAATGTTATTATTAAGAAACCAGACTTACAAATCAATAATGATTGGGAAATCATCTGGGACAAGACGATAAAACATGACGAATTATAAGTAAATTTCTAATTTGATTGAGACAATTTTAAATGTACGAAATCTTGTAAGATGTAAGCTCTTAATTGAGTAGCTAGTTTCGATAATGAGGGCCAGTTAAGCCTTGCATTACAACTTGGACAGCTATTCCAAATTGAAGGAATCAAATCGGAAGTGAACTTTAAAGCAAGACAAGTTAGGTGGAAACAAGAGGAACAATGATCACAAAATGCAATTAATGGTACCACGTTATGAATAAGAATGGAATTCAACAGATCTTTTGTTAAGCAATCACGTTCAAGATTTGGAATGAATTCAAAATCAACTTGACAAATTTGACACTTGACTACTGACTTTGAAATTAAATAATTTTTAGCTTGATTAAATAATGATTTTTCTAATTGGAGGTTGAAAAAATGATTGAAATTGGTTAATTGGACGCTGTTCTCCACATGAACTCCAAACTTATTCAATCTCCAGTTATGGTAAGTATCGTCATTGAATATCAAGATTGATAAATCCATCTTAGCAAAAAAAACTGATTTCAATAATAATCTGATATTACCTAGTTTATGATGAATAGAGTTCGCCCCCAGTTTCGTCTTGGAGATCTTCTCCCGGATGTGCCTGGTCTGATAGGGATGCTGTAGCGCATGCTCAAACTGTAAAGCACTTACGTGTGATGGGAAGCCATGACATAGTATAATCATGTCCCAAGGTTGTTTATCAACCTTTTTGGTTCGATAAGCGCCGCCGCTGGTCTGGGTGTTGTGCTGTTTCAACCGGCGCACCGGGTCTGGCGTCGACCCAATGTAAAACGACCGCGGCTTCGGCTGCAGCTGCAACACATACACCCCGTAGAAGTCTGGCTGGACGAACAACGACGGTTTATCCTTCATGGTTGCAAAAGAGATGGATGTAGTTTAGGTGATGTGCACGGGTGTAAAGAACCAGAATTAATAGAAGCAAAAAAAAAAAAAATTAAAAGAATGCATCGACGTGCCCCCACCAGAAAAGCTTATTGTGGTGTACGTGTCCTTGCTCAGCGAGTCTAGACCACGGTCTTTTGTCGCTTTCAAGATTTCTCACCAAAATCAGTTAACAACTGCAATTTTCGTAGGGTAAAAAACCGTTAACTGTTAACCTGATATTTATAGAACGATTACTTTATATTAATAGCAAAAAATCACTTCTCATCGGCTCTATTTGCCAGACCTTTTTCGTTCTCTTCTTCTCGGATAGT
Source organism: Cerrena zonata (assembly GCA_038087015.1). Lineage (NCBI taxonomy): Eukaryota > Fungi > Basidiomycota > Agaricomycetes > Polyporales > Cerrenaceae > Cerrena > Cerrena zonata. The sequence goes on along the minus strand of JASBNA010000045.1, from coordinate 223,320 downwards.
GCTGACACTACTGTCATACACATAAGTTATCTAGATTAGTGTTTGTCAAGCTTAGTACAAAGAATATTTCTAACAATAAGACAAGTCTAATAATAAGGAACAGTGAATTACAAAAGAAAGAAAAATCCGCCTAACAAAACAAAAAAACCGCCTAACAAAACAAAAAAAAAATTGCTAAAAAAAAAAAACGAGATACTTTTCAAACAACAAGAGTAGGAAAACACTGCTAATATTCTCCAGTTAATCTTTTTTTTTTCTTTTTTAGTTAGATTTTGCTAGCCTTTCTTTCTCCATTTCAAGTGCAAGTTAGTAGGCTGACGGAATATTTTGGTAAGCAATCGATAATTGGCAGAGAATTCTATATTCCACTGGTAACCCACTCGATTCTGCGCCCCTTGTTGCTAATATTACTGATAAAATTGGATACTCTCCCTTTTAATTTCTCCTACTATTTCGCTTTTTTTTTTTTCGAAATTTTTTTTTTTTTTTTGGTTTGTTAGGTAAATTTTTTTTTCTTTTCTAGTTTGGGACCCTTCGAGTGAAATTCTAAATTACGTTATCCCTATTACTTTGGTATCATCGATATAACTTTGTCTTGATATAAATGAAGATGGTGAATCGACAAGAGGAAGATCCATCAAGGATAAAAAGTTCATCGACTGCTTCATCTAATCAAAGTGGATCGAATGATTTTGTTAAAAAACTATTTCAAATGCTACAAGAAGATAGCTATAAAGATGTTGTTAGATGGACCACCAATGGAGATAGTTTTGTTGTGTTGAATACCAATGAATTTACCAAAGATATATTACCAAAACATTTTAAACACAGTAATTTTGCTAGTTTTGTTCGTCAATTAAATAAATATGATTTCCATAAAGTTAAAATACCAAATGAAGAAAAACAGAATTACCAATATGGAGAAGATGCTTGGGAATTTAAACATCCTGATTTTAGATATAACGATCGAGAAGCTTTAGAAAATATTAAAAGAAAAGGACCAAGCAATAAATCAAAATTAAACAATAATCATATCATTGCTAATCCAAGTAATCAAAATCAATATTTAACCAATTTACAAGGTTCAAATCAAGGATCTTCTTCTTATTTGTTAGCAACTGATCCGTTATTCATTCAAACCCAAAATCAATCTGGTCAAAATTTCCAAAATTTAAAAGATGAAATCAATTCCCTTAAACTTGAAAATAAAGCATTACATCAAGATATTTCAATTATTAATACCAAATATAAAACTTTAATTGAAAATATCGTGGCTATCAAATCTTTTGACGAACGTTATTATCGTTCAATGAACTTATTAATTCATTGTTTAATTCAAGCCGGTATTAAACTACCGCCTCTTGATTTCCCAAATCCAAACTTGGTTTCAATGCAAGGTCCTCCTCCTTCATCAAATCAAAATAATTCTTCAAATCATTCTTCTCAACCTCATTCCCATTCCAACTCTTTATCTCATTTATCTTCAACCCATCCCCTACAAAGTCCCAATTATGATCACCAACTGCATCATCAACATCAATATCATAATCGTCAATCTTCTCATTCCCATGCTTTAACCGGCCGTCCCACCCCACCTTCAAATGGTAACATGAGTCCGGCTCCCTTATCTCCTCAACAATTGGTGAATTCTACTCATGGCCTGCCATCTACTTTACCTAATCATCTGTCTCCTCAAAATCCTTCAGCAAATTCTAATGATCCTACCAATTCCTCCTCCACTAATAATAACAATCATAATAATAGTAATAATAATAATAATAATAATGGCCCGGCTTCCGTCCCAACTATAACGGGACCGGCTTCCGATAGCTCAACCGCACAATTATCAACCACTGATTTACCCCAAGTAAGCACGACTAATTTACCAAATCCAAAATTCCATGTCCTTTTGGTTGAAGATGACAATGTCTGCATTCAATTATGTCGTAAATTTTTGGTTAAATATGGTTGTCAAGTAACTGTGGTGACTGATGGTTTAAACGCTATTTCTACTGTCGAACATACCAAATACGATTTGGTCTTGATGGATATCGTCATGCCTAATTTAGATGGTGCAACTGCAACCTCTGTCATCCGTAGCTTTGATACCAGAACTCCCATCATTGCCATGACTGGTAATATTGAAGATAACGATTTGGTTACTTATCTACAAAATGGTATGTCGGATATCTTAGCAAAACCTTTCACTAAAGATGACTTATACCTGATTTTAAGTAAGCATCTACTCACTGCTATTGATCATCATTCCAATTCTATTAGTGGTGCTCCTTCAAACTCTCAACCTAATCAACCGGCTCCAACTCCAGGTTCTCAGCAGGCTCCTCCTACCACAGTGGCCGCTCCTTCAGTTACCCCAACTGGACAAAACGTTACTCCTGCTGCTACATCTTTAGATCCTAATTCTGCCTCCGCGGCTGCGGCGGCTGCTGCGGCTGCTGCTGCTGCTGCTAATGTAATGAATGATGGTATTAATGGTAACGGAAATCCCGGTGGCTCTGCAGTTTCTCCTTCAGTGAAAAACGAAGTGGATTTAACCTTACTACAAGGACCTCCCCAACAAAGTTTAATATTACCTCAAGAGCAAAATGGTAGTCGAGCCTTGGATGAACCAACCATGAAAAAACAACGATTACAATAATAAATAAGTTATTATACATGTAAATATTATCTATACCCTTCTGTAAAGCTTTAAACTTTAAGTTGCTGTAAGCCTTGCTCCAAATCGTCGATTTGATTTTGCTCGGTTTTGGAATTTATATAATGAACTGTTAAATCAGTGAATGCATTTCCCCAAACTCCATCGTCTGAAGGTAATTTTTCATGTAGCACCTTATCAAAATACACTTTACTGAAATCGTAAATTAATTCGGGTTCTTTGAATACATATTTATTCTTTCTGTTTTTCTTAGATTTTGGTTTCACACTAGTAAACCCATCATCTATTTGATTATGATTTGACTCTTCAATAAGCTTAACTAAGTATGCCAAATTTCGGTAAGTCTCATATAATTTTTGTTTACTCAATCGTTCAGTATGACTGATTAAGTCATTCCCTATTATCCATTGGGGTTTTGTTTCTTCTATCAAACAGTCGGTAATATCAAGTCCCGCATGGGGTAGGAAGAATATGGTTTCTTTTATACATGCTTCTTCGATATCGTATGTCTCGTCAATTTCATACCCCAAATGTTCCTTTAAAAGTCTCTTATCATCTTTATTGAAGACTGGGTCGTACAATGAGACATTTTCTGGTTCTACTGAGTACTCACGCTGTATTTCAACCAAATACGCTAGTTGAAACAATGCAATCTTAGTCTCAACCGGTGACCCAAGTGCTAAACATCGTATCCGCTTAAACGCGATTTGTTCTTCATTAAACTTATCTATTAACTCAAAAGTTTTTGTCAAGATATTCGACTCCCGTATTATCTCCTGGTACTTCCCGAGCTTGGCAACAGTAGCTTCATCCATTCCAATGATGTTTTAGCAGCCAAAGGCCCCAAGATAAAGCTGCCTGTTTTTCAAATAAAGTCTATTGGAACCTCCGCGGACGAGTCAGAAGTAGTGCGCGGGTCCAATAAATTTTTCAAAATGAAGCGAAGAGCAGAGTGCGATTAAAGCTTTCAATTAGAAAGAATTTTCTCTTTAAGCTGCTGACTTCTTTTCCTCCTTTCCTCCTTTTCCAGGATGATGATCTATTTATAATCATTAGTTGATCTATATACTTGACCATTATCTTCTGAATAACTAACAGGTTAGAAATACTTCTTTCCCCCAATTGCTTTTGCTTTGTTCTATTTCTTCTTTATTACCTTTTTTTGAAGTAATTAGCAAATTAACAAAATATTGAATTGATATAATTTGATATTTTTATCTTGACTTCAGTGTTTTTTTTTTTCCAGTTTCAAGGTGACTAATCCAGTATCAAAAAACGTTGATTCGGTTGCTTCTCCGGTCGCTTCTTTAAAACAGCTAAACGTTCAAACATCTGGAAGTGATATAAGTCGTCCAGTATCAAAATTACCCTATTGCAGCAATTCCAAAATGCGTAAGTGTAAAGTTTTTGTTGGTTCATCCCATCCAGAATTGGGTCACTTGGTTTGTGACCGTTTAGGGGTTGAGCCTGCTCCATGTACTTTAAAGAAATTTTCCAATGGAGAAACATCTGTACAAATTGGTGTATCAATTAGAGATGAAGATGTTTATATTATTCAATCCGGATCGCCACAGATTAACGATCATATTATGGAATTACTTATTTTAATATCTGCATGTCGTGGAGGATCAGCATCTAAAATTACTGCTGTCATTCCTCAATTTCCATATTCAAAACAATCCAAAATGAAAAAACATAGAGGTGCTATTACTGCTAGAATGTTGGCTAATTTATTGATTATGGCCGGTGCTGATCATGTTGTTTCAATGGATTTACATGCTTCCCAAATGCAAGGTTTTTTCACTAAACCAGTTGATAATTTATTTGGTGCACCTACTTTAGCCAGATGGATTCGTCATAATATACCGGATTGGGAAAATGCAGTTGTTGTTTCTAAGAATCCGGGTGGTACTAAAAGAGTCACTGCTTTAGCTGATTCTCTTAAAATCAATTTTGCTATGATTCATACTGATCGTCGTCGTACTCAAGATGACTATTCAAAGAAAAAAGCATTAAAATCTTCCAAAAACAATAATCAAAATTCGAAGAAATCTTCAAATAATGACGATGATGAAGAAGAAGATAATATTGTTTCAGAAATGCAAACTGCTAGAATTGTTCAAGGTCATGTTGTTGATGATGATTATCCAGTACCCCAAACTCCAGTTACTAATGGTACCACTAAACATTTGGAATCTACTTCAATTTTAGATAGTGATGCTTTGGGTGGTTCATATGACGCTGCTAATAGTGATGATGATGATGATGATGAATCTTCCAGTTTCGCTCAAGAAAAATTAATCACTTTAGTTGGGGATGTTAATAATAAAGTTGCCATTATCTTAGATGATATGATTGATAAACCAAATTCTTTCATTGCAGCTGCCGAACATTTACGTTTGAATTGTGGTGCTAAAGCGGTTTATGTGGTTGGTACCCATGGTATTTTCAGTGATGAATGTTTAGAAACCCTTAATCATTCTAAATGTATCGATAAAATCGTCGTTACTAACACCTATCCAATTGGTCGTGAAAGAATTGAAAAAAATTCAAAGTTGGTCGTTATAGATGTTTCTCCTATTTTTGCTGAATGTATCAGAAGAGATCACTTTGGTGAATCAATTTCGGTTTTGTTTGACTCTTTGGCTGCAATCGAATAATTGTTTCGCTACTTTATTTATTTCATTTCACTCTTGGTTTATTTTCTTTTGTTCTTCTGCTCTTGTTATTTGCTCCGGCAAGAATATATCAATCCCTTTGGTCACCTCTTGTAGTTTCTCTCAAACCAACGATGCAATCACTCGGATTGCAGGACCCATTCTCGATCATGCCCTGGCTTGGTCCCTAGGAATGGTTACTAACGGAGCGTTGGAATATCAATCTTAGACCCTCTATTCAAACCCTAACAGGTGTTTTACTTGTTTTGCAGCCAGTCTTATGGTTGGTGCTTGTTTGTTAATGGTTACATCCTAAAAACATCCGTACATATAAAATGAAAATAACACATCCGTGCATCACCAACACACCCGTACATCAAATAGTCCCCCCCACGTGCCGGTTGCTCTAAATCCTGCATGCAACACCCTCATTTTATCACAATAGGAATAAGCTGCCTTAAATCGTATTTTTCAGGTTAATTTATTATCCCAAACTTCTTTGACAGTTTAACTGTTGATAGAACAAAAATTAACTTCGTTACCGAATTGTATCATTGGGTAATTACAGGGTCCAGTTTTATTATTGGTTTATTATTGTTTATTCTTGTTTAAGGCATCGTTGTTAACAGTGCTTGTCCGTTGGCCAACCCACGGTTGTATAAAGTTGAATTAATTAGACCAAGATGCCTGGAAATAGTGATCAATTGCCGGGCAAAGATAAATCGTTACCGATTCCAATACCATCAGTTGACTGCTTTGGATAATACTAAGAATCCACCAAGTTCGGAGTCTATTCCTTCTAGTAATAATACGTCCAGTACTCCATCCAAGAGGCCGCTGATTGGACTGTCCTTACAACATAAAATAAGTCAACCAATGTCACCATTATCATTATCAGCGTCTAAATATTCGGTTATCGATGAGCATCCTCCAGGACAATTTTTGGATAAAGATGAGGATAAAAATGGGGCTGATGATGATGACGTTGATCGTTTAACTATTAAGAATGATGCCGATTCTTCTTCCACTGCTGCGGATTTAAGTTCAAGTTCACCAGCAACAGAAAAGGCAATTGCTTCATTAGCACCAATGTTGGAAAGTTTTGCTCCTAAAACCAGTGCTGAAGAATCAAAAGATGGTATTAGTAATAAGTTAAATACTTCTCCAAATACCGCTGCGCCAACTCCTTCGGGTCCATCCCCAGGGACTTCAATCAGTTTAGGTGATTCATCAAATTATCTTTCTCCTAACGAGAATCAAAACGCATTAACTGCTGATAATTTAACAACAAATGAAGCTAGTTTGAAAGCGAAATCAAATTCAAGAGCTAATTCATTGTCTTCTTCAACGACTTTCATCCCTGATAATGGTTATAATAGTTTATCCAAATTACATAAAACTATTTCAAATTCTTCAAATACTTCAAGAAAATCAATTTCAATTCATAAAGAACCAGAAGGTCCGGCTTTACCTAAAATTGGTAAGATTGGTGTTTGCGCAATGGATGCTAAAGTTATGTCAAAACCTTGTAGAAGAATTTTAAATCGATTAATCGAAAATGGTGAGTTTGAAACGATTATTTTTGGTGATAAAGTCATACTAGATGAATCAATTGAAAATTGGCCTACTTGTGACTTTTTGGTTAGTTTTTTCTCAACTGGGTTTCCTTTAGATAAGGCAATTTCTTATGTTAATTATCGTAAACCCTATATTATTAATGATTTGGTACTTCAAAAATGTTTATGGGATAGAAGATTGGTTTTATCAATACTTAATCATGCAAATGTTCCTACTCCTCAAAGATTGGAAATTAGCAGAGATGGTGGTCCTCATCTCGATAATCAATTATGGGATAAATTGAAAGAAGTTGGTATGACTGAACATCAATTACATAAATTAACTAACCAACTGGAGCCGAATTGGGAGATGTTGGACGATGATACCTTATGTGTGGAAGGTGAAATTATGAAAAAACCTTTTGTTGAAAAACCAGTTGATGGTGAAGACCATAATGTGTATATCTATTATCCAAAATCAACCGGTGGAGGTGGTCGTCGTTTATTCCGTAAAATTGGTAATAAATCCTCTGAATTCGATCCTGAATTAACTACTCCCAGGACTGAAGGTTCTTTCATATATGAAAAATTCATGGATACTGATAATTTTGAAGACGTCAAAGCCTATACTGTTGGTCCTAACTTTTGTCACGCAGAAACTCGTAAATCTCCGGTCGTTGATGGTATCGTTAGACGTAATACCCATGGTAAAGAAATTAGATTCATCACTGAATTATCAGAACATGAAACTACGATGGCTCAAAATGTTAGTAAAATTTTCAAACAAACCATTTGTGGCTTCGACTTATTGAGAGTTAATGGAGAATCTTACGTCATTGATGTCAATGGGTTTTCTTTTGTCAAAGACAATAATGAATACTATGACTCTTGTGCTTCGATTTTAAGAAACCTTTTCATTGAAGCCAAAAAGTCTCGTGATTTATTAAAAACTAAAATCCCTCGTCTGTCCCAATTATTACATAAAAGTCAATTCGAAGAAAAGGAACAGAAATGGGTCTTTAAAGGTTTGGTTTCAGTTATCAGACATGCCGATCGTACCCCAAAACAAAAGTTCAAGTATTCTTTTAGATCTCCTCTTTTCATTTCTCTATTGAAAGGTCATAAAGAAGAAGTTATTATCCGTGCAGTGCCTGATTTGCAAGTGGTTCTAGAAACTGTGAAAATCGCTTATGAAAAAGAATTGGAAGATTTGAAAAAATTAAAACAATTAAGAGGTGCGTTAGAGAAGAAAATGAATTTCCCTGGTACAAAAATTCAATTGAAGCCTGCCTTGAATAAAGAAAATCCCGAAGTAGTAGAAAAAGTTCAATTGATCTTGAAATGGGGTGGTGAACCGACTCATTCTGCCAAACATCAAGCTAGTGATGTTGGTGAACAGCTCAGACAGAACATTAAATTGTTAAACAGAAATGCCTTGCAAGATGTTAAAGTTTTCACTTCTTCTGAAAGAAGAGTGATTACTAGTGCTCAATTATCAACAATGGCATTACTAGGTTTAGAGAAAGAGCATGAAACATTACCAGATGACTTTCTTATCATCAGGAAAGATTTGTTGGATGATTCAAACGCTGCTAAAGATTTAATGGATAAAGTTAAAAAGAAGTTAAAGCCCTTGTTAAGACAAGGTGCTGAAGCTCCTCCCCAATTTACCTGGCCACCGAAAATGCCAGAACCTTTTGTTGTCATTAAAAGAGTCTGCGAATTAATGAATTTCCATCAGCAAATCATGCAGTATAATTTCGATAAATACGATGTTGAAGAATTTCAAAAATCATGGTGCTGTGGTGAAGATCCAATGTTGTTCAAAGAAAGATGGGATAAATTATTTCAAGAATTTACAACTGTTGAGAAAACTCATCCTTCCAAGATTTCAGAATTGTACGATACAATGAAATATGATGCTTTGCACAACCGTCAATTTTTGCAACGGGTCTTTTCGTTTGACCCAAACGATGAAGCTTTGATTTCTAAATTGAGTGAAACTTGTGGTAACACTATCAATTCTTCAGGTTTAGTCAGCGAATATCCAATCAATATTTTAGCAATGAACAATTTTAAGATTCCTAATGAATCAACGACCACCTCTGGAAACAACAGCTCTACTCATTCTGGCTCTAATTCCACCAATAACTTGGCTAGTATTACATCTTCTAGTACTCCAATCTCTGCTGGTTCCTTAGGTTGGGTTTTGAAGGATGCTACTTCCACAATTAATGATTCTTCCTCAAATAATGATTCAAATACTCATAAAAAGACTTCCGGCTCTAAAAACTCATCAGATAATCCATTTGACCATCCTACATTTGCTAGATTGAGAGAATTGTATAGGTTATCCAAGGTTTTATTTGATTTCATATGTCCACAAGAATATGGTATCAAAGATGAAGAAAAGCTTGATATTGGATTGTTGACTTCGTTACCATTGGCTAAACAAATCCTTTCTGACATTCAGGATATGAAGAAACACGACACCGCTGCCGTTGTTAACTATTTCACTAAAGAATCACATATCTACACCTTATTAAATGTCATTTACGAATCTCAAATACCAATGAAAATTGCAAGAAATGCTTTACCTGAATTGGACTATTTGTCACAAATTGTATTCGAATTATACGAGTCTGGTGATGCAAATAGTCCAACTGGTAAAAAACACTCCATTAGGTTGTCTTTGTCACCTGGCTGTCATACTCAGGATCCTTTGGATGTTCAATTGGATGATGACCACTACATTGGCTGTATTCCTCGTATTAGCTTGACAAGACATCTTGATATGGATTTGGTCACTCAAAGATTGAAATCAAGATTCACAAGAGTTTCATTACCAAAAAAGTTTACTCCTGTGAATATCTCAAGTCCCTTGGCCACTGGAATTTAATAGGTTTTTATTTTCTCTTCATTTGTAAAGCTTCTTTTTTATTTTATTTATTAATGCTTGTACTTAACTTTGATTTAATAGAAATTTGCCTCAACGACTTGTAATGAATAGTAGTAGCTTATAGAAAAAAAAAAGAATATTTAATAACTCTGATAGCTACAGAATAAAATTATATTAATAATTATATTATTGAAAGCCTATATAAGTATTTAAATAAAATCAAATGGATAGAATTAATATTCAGATAGTACCACGTACCTAAAAATAATTCAGAAATCCATTTTTGAAATTAGAACCCCAAATAGAATATATGAACAAATAAGATCCAAAAATATTTGAATCATATGTAAAAAAGAAAACAGATAAGAAGAAAATAAAATTATATTGGAAAAAGATTATTATGAGATATGAATAACTTAAGCTGATTCATAGGATTCCCAATTGTTAATGATGCTTAAAATTTTTTCTGATTTAGTTAAGTTGTAAACTTCTTGGAAATATTCCTTAGTGATTTCAAATGGCTTAGCAGTTAAGTTAGGAATGTATTTACCAATTAAGTCATTTGGTTTAACAGATGATTTTGGAATCTTTTTACATAAGAATCTTTGGAATGGTTTAACACCAGACATCAAGTAAGAAGAGTGGAAAGGAACAGAAATACCCTTCAATGGAATAACAGCAAAACCTCTTTGTAAGTCAATAGGTTGTGGTTTAGCGACAGATTGAGCAGATACTTCAGTTATAATTTCCTTCAAGTGTTCTCTGACTTGATCTAAGGAAAGAGTAGCTTGTAATTTGACAATGTCAATCTTATTCAATTTGATAACATTCAAGACATTGGTCAAAGTGTCTAAAGCTCTCAAATCACCAGCTGTAACATATTGGGCATTTTCAACATTGTAATTAACAATTTCTAATAACCAGCCAGTCTTTTCAGCAACTTCATCAACAACAAATCTTAAAGCGGAATCGTTGAAGGTTGGGTTAACTCTGGCAGGGTTAACAGCACACATACCATAGTTAGATCTTCCTTGATCATCTCTTGGAACGGCAACTTGCATAGTCATACCTCTATAGAAAACAACATCGACTAATGATTCGATTGGCATAACGTTAGCTAAGGAAGATAAAGCAGAGTATTCACCCAAAGAATGACCAGCAAACATGATTTCACTAGGAACCAAACCCTTAGATTTGATATCTTCGTAAGATGCTTTTTCCATTAAAGTTAAAGCAGGTTGAGTGAATTGAGTAGCAGATAACAAACCAGTTGGAGAAACAAAAGTATGAGAAGTAGTAGTATGATCGATATCTTTGAAGATTTTTTCAGATCTAATGGAACCATCTTCAGAAATAGTTTCGAACATCATACCCATGTAATTGTCTCTGATCTTTCTACCTTTAGCACCACCGAAGTGAATGATTAATTCATTTGGATTATTCTTAACGATGTCAAGAATAGAGAAACCATAATTATCAACAAAATGACGATCAGCTCTATCCCAAACATCACGAGCAACTTCAGAACTATTGTATAAGTCCATACCCATACCTTGTTCTTGAGAACCTTGACCAGTAAAAACATAAGTAGTGATTGGTTGGTCAATTTCAGCTTCACCAGATAAAACAGTTAACTCAGTTTCAACATTCTTTGTTTCAATCTTGATGATCTTACGACCATTGATCATACCAACATGTTCCAAAGTAGTTTGTAAGGTATCATTTGGTAAGACCATACCAGTGAATGTCACATCGAAAGCTCTAACTCTAGAAGCAACATTATTAGCAGCCCATTCTTCAACTAATGATCTAATGGAACCAGATGAGTACATACCATGAGTAATGGTACCTGGTAATTTAGCATAAGCAGCAAAAACTCTTGAAACATGAATAGGATTGTAATCACCAGAAACTTTAGCATATGGTTCATTAGTACCTGGAGCTTTAGAAGTCAATTCTTCACCAGAAGAAATTGGAATAGCATTTTCAAAAGTAACAGCTTGTTCAATAGTATTACCATTTCTAGTCAAGTAATCAGTAACTGGATTACCATAAGATTTACCAGCTTCATAATCAACAGAACCAACTTGGATGATTTCTTTAGTTGGTAATTCTAAGAAGACTTGACCATTGGTTTTGATGGAAGAATAAATATCAGCACTCTTGAAATGATAGGTTGATTCACATCTGAAAGTTAAAGTTTGGTTCAATAATTCAATTTCTTTCTCCAAGTGGAACCATTCTTTAGATCTTAAAATAGCTAAGTCTTTAGAGTTTTTGATATGAACTTGAACTGGATTTTCAGTAACCTTTTGGAAGGTGTTTTCATAATCGTTGTAGTCACCTCTGTATAAGAATTGAGAAGTAACTTCCATAACAGGTTTATCATCTCTAGAGATGGTACCAATAACTTCAACCAATTTACCAGAAGCTTGATTAATAACAGCCTTGATTTCAGCACTTGAGCTAACAACGTCACCTTTTTTCAAAGGTTCAGCACCAGGAATCATTCTATAACCATTAGACATGTGAACCAATTTCAATAAATCACCATCAACAGTCTTTGGGAAAATAGCTTTCATAATAGCTTTCCAACCAATAACAATAGCAAAATCCATTGGAGCCAAAGTTTCTTTACCAGGTCTAGAAACAAAAGCCTCACATTTGTTACCAATAGCATGAGTGAATTCAGCAATATCTTGAGAGGTAATAGTGATTTCGTCACCAATAATAGTTTTTTGAACATCAATGTCAAAGTCGACAGGATAGTTATGACCAAACCATAATTTCCAGTAAAATTCTTTGATTCTATCATTTCTACCTTCCATGACTTCTAAGATTGGAGCAAAACCATCATTTGGATTGTATTTATACAAGAATGGTAAAGCAACAGGTTTTCCATCAGCAGTTCTATGTTCAATTAAAGATAATTCAATAATGTTTTCTTTAACTAATTTGATTTCAGCGACTGGTTTTAAATCTCCTTGAACAGATTCGAAAACAGTTAACTTAGTTTTAGAAGAAACATTTGGATATTCAATCTTAGTGACTGAGTTAGGAACTGGAGATAAAATATCTTGAGTTGAATTAGGAGCATGGTTTGAGCCTTGAACAATTCTAGCAGTGGTGATGAAAGCATGTAACCAATTGATTTTGTCACCAGCTAATTTTTGTAACCATTGAGCTTTGGAAATAGTTTCACCAGCACCAACTTTGAAGACACGGACGTCATCAGTGATTTCATCCGAAGCAGAAGCAGCAATAGCAGTAGGTTGTTGGCCACCGAAGTATTCAACAACTGGAATCTTAGATTCATCACCAGCATATTCATCTTTAATTAATCTTGCAATGTGACCATCGTGAATAGAATCTAAAATATCTTTAATTGGCTCATTGATTTCATTAGTAAATTGAGCAGCGACAGGACCGTGCAAAATACAGGTTCTTTGAACATCTTCGTCAACAACAGCTTCCAAATCTTCAGATTGCCATAAAGAATCTTTTTGAAGAAGAATTCGAAAGTTTCATTCAACACTGGAACAAAAGGAGCTGGTTTCTGAGTTGGTCTGGAGCAGCACATTAAGAAGTAATCACAATCTTCTTCGTTGATTAATTGTTCTTTGGCTAATGGGAATTTGTCAAAGAATTTATCAGAGAAAGATTGAGGATTAGAAGCCAAAACATTATAGTTTTGAAGTAAAGATTCAGAACCTTCAGAAGTAGTGAATCTTTCTTCAACTCTTCTTAAATAATCACCAAAGAAATTTCTTAAAGATACATCAATCCATCTTTCAGATTTTTTAACATACATTAATTCAATTAATCTATTAGCAACTTCTTGATAAGTCATATCTTGTAAATCACAAACACCAGTAGCATTTTTAGCAAACCAAGGTTTTTGGAAATCTTTGTTTAATCTATTAATGATGTAATCCTTCTTTTTATTCAAAGCATCTAAGAGTTTATTCTTTGGTAAATTGAAAATGGTTTCATCCAATTCTTTCCAGAACATAACACCTCTGGTAGCAATTTTATGAATTGGTTCACCCATTTCAGATCTAACAGTAATAATACCACCAGTTGGCTTTTTATAAGTGTTTTCCCATTGAGAATCTGGAACACCAGTACAGCTGGCAATAGCCTTTTTAGCATCCAAAGAAGTATGAGCTTCTTTAGCAGTCATAACACGAGAACCAAATAAGACACCATCGAAAGGCATTGGAGGATAATTGAATTCAGAAGACCAAGAACCAGTTAAGTATGGATAAGTATCTTCATCTGAACCAAAACCAGAACCAGCAATTAAAATAATGTTTGAGCATCTTCTAATTTTAGAATACATTTGTAAAATAGGTTGGTTGAAATCTTCAAAAGAGTGATGACCACCACCTCTACCACCAGTCCATTGCAAAACAATTGGAAAGTTAGGATGAGCTTTGGCAATTGAGATAACTTGACTAATGGCATCAATTGAACCAGGCTTCAAACCCAAGTGAGTTAAACCTAAAGTTTCGATATATTCAGTAGCAACTTCTAAAGAAGGAACACCAGCACCAATAGTCATTGATTGAATTGGGAAATTTCTTTCTCTTAATTCTTTGATTAAAGGAATACCCCATTGTAACATTCTTGGATTAACATAAATCAAATTAATACCAATACCAGAACCTGGAGTAATTTTTTCAACAACTTTTTTCAAAGCATTTTCCATATGAGGACCACTGAAGTAACCACCACCAGCTAATTCAATGTGATAACCAGCATTAATAGTAGCAGCAACAATATCTGGATTAACTGTAGATGGAGTCATACCAGGAACCATTAAAGGAGCTCTACCTAATAATCTTGAGAATTTAGTATCAACGAAAACCTTATCATTAGAGGTTTTGACTAATTTTGGACTAAATTCTTTCAACCAATTTGGAGCCCATTTAATTGAATTTGGAGATTTATTAAAGATTTCTTGTTTGAAACCATATTCATCATCAGAATTTTGAACATCCAAGCTACCAGCAATAATAATTCTTGAACCAGTACCTTCTTTATTTCTATGAGTTAAAACCCCTAAACCAGAAACACCACCTGGACCAAAATCTAATAAGTGAGTTGATTTGAAGTTAGTAGCTAATTCCCAATTGACAGGTAATTGAGTGATACATTTAGTAACTCTTTCAATAACAGATTCCAGTTTGACACCATTTTGGAAGTTGTCACCATTGAAAGTATCGAAAACTGGAATTTTAATTTCTGTTTCATTAAAAGATAAGTTATTAGCTTCCAAATCATTTAAAATTAAATCAGTAGCATCAGATAATAAGTGAGAATGGAATGGTGCAAAAATTGGTAAGAAACGATTTGAAAATTTTAATTTTCTTTCAGAATGAGGGATTCTTGCTTGATCTAAACCTGAAGGAGCTTTCTTATTTCTTAAAGATAAGTTTAAACCATATAATGATTCTGGAGGACCAGAAACAACCAAATTTCTAGCACCATTAATCAAAGAGATAGCAACATGTTTATCATTTGGTAAATGTTTATTAGTTTGATTAATGAAATCATTAACTTGATCAACTGATAAATCTCTAATTGATAACATTGGAGATGGTCTACCTTCACCATTTTCTAAAGAATCTTGTAACATGGTTGGAGGTAAAGTAGTTCTTGGATAAGTGATTAAACATCTTGAACCAATAAAGAATAATAAAGAAATAGCTTTTAAAGAATTTTCAAAGAAATTATCCCAAGAATCAGAAGAAGCAATAGCAATAGCAGTAACTAAACCTTGAGAGTGACCAGTGGAACCAGATAAATAAGATCTAAATTCACCAGGAGTGTAACCTAAAGTTTTACAAGTGACAGTGTAATGACATAATTGTATAACACAAATTAAAGGACAAGAAACAGGAACACTTAATAAATAATCTTGATCTGGAGTTTTTTCGGGATTTTTTAACCAATTTAAAATATCAAAACCTTGAGTATAAATTTTATCAACGTTTTCAGTAGTTTTAACTAAATGATTTAATTGAGTAGCAATTTTATTGATTAGATTTGAAATTAAACCATTATACATTTGATATAATTCTCTTAATTCTTCAAAATAATCATCAGTATTACCTTGACCACCAAATATAGCATAAATTGAACTTAAATCATTTGATAACAAATCAGATTTTGATTTTTCAATTTTAGTATTTGAATTAATTAAAGCATTAAAATAATTTTTAATAACTTGTTTAATTTTATAATGGGTAGTTGGATAAGTTTCATCGGCTAATAATTTTGAAGCAAAAGTATGAATATCTGAATTAGATAAAAATCTTGATTCGAATTCATTTAAAGTTAATTTTAAAACTTCATCAAATTGACCAACTTGATTTGAATCAACCAATTCAGCAGTGAAACCTAAAAATTTAGCAACCAATTCAGCAGGAGATGAAGGTTCATCATCTGAAGCAAAACCTTCAGTTGGTTCAGGTAAAACTTTTAAGAATTGATCTTTCAATTGAGAAAAATTGAAAAAAATATTAGTTGGAACTAATAAAGTATGTTCTATTGAACCGTGATTCAATGAAAATGGACGATGTGTGGTTGACATTTGTTAAATTTGTATTTGGTAAATTTGGAAATAATAATATAAGTTGAAAACCTTTTAAAATGATAAATAAATAAGAATGGGGGTTATTTGTTAATAATTGAAAATTCAGATCTTGGACAAATCAGTTAGGTTATACTAAAAATGTGGTACTGTATAATTTTCACTGATGATGAATTGGACTATCTGTTTTCAATTGAAGAACAAGAAGAGAAAAGTTAAAAGAAGAAAGTAAAAGAAAACAGGAAATAATTTAATACAAATACAAAGACCAAATCAACTCTGAAAAATCCAAAATTTTTACAGGGATAATGTTGAATATTCTGATGCTAAGGGACCAAAAAAAAAAAAAAACCACTCACTAAGAAAAAAAAAAAAATCTCTAACAAAACCAAAAAAAAATTCCAAAATCACTAACAATCCAAAAAAAATAAATTAAAACATCTACAAAAAACTACTGCAACAACGATCGATGCAATAAACACACACACCCATCCTGCCAAACATAAACCAAAAAAAAAAATAAAATGTCATAGAACAATCGATTATGATAAGATTATCCCCAACCACGCATGAAAATACTCAACACCCAAGTCGGTGTGGGTGTGAACATGAGGTCGAATACAAAGTGTTCGTGTACGGTTGGGTCCAAAAATCAAAATTTGCAACTGTTTTTTGTTTTGTTTTATTGTTGAGAAATGCTAATAAAAAATTGTTAAGGGTGTTGGGGTTGGGCGATTTGACTTTGTTGGGATTTTCACCTCTAGAAAAACCACTAAAATACACACTGTTCAACTTTTTTGTGGTTTGGATTATGTAATTACTTTTTTTTTGTGAGATCCGGGCATCACATGACACATCATGTGATGTGTTGCCCGGCCCCCCATTTCCGGTTTTTCGGTAGCAGCAATAACCCCCAATACTTACTGATTATCTGAAGAGACTGGCGGGATAGGCAGCAGAGTAGTTTGAGATAAGCATTTGAATAGACGGAACAGCAACTTGGTTAAGCTGAGTGCATTGGTGGTAATGACTTTGTAATCACACTCCTATTGGACCTAGTATGTTATTAGAAAATATGATGAATTGCTGCTAAATTACATTAAATATATTATGGGGAGAGATAAGTAATAACAGCGTAATGGAGAATTAATGAGAGATTTATATACCATTTATATACTAGTTTACAAAACCAGTCAATGTGATAGATCACAATTTGACTGCAAAATGGAAACGACTGGTCACATTACAGTTTGGAGACTAACCTGCAAATATATAAATATATATTAGATCTACTTACCATCTAAAGTCAAGATCTTATTGACTTCCTTTGGGAATTCACGTACTATGATTTCACATTTAACTTCTTTACATAGGTCTTTTCTCTTAAAGTATGGAACCTTGTATAATAAGTCCAAACCACTGCTTCTTTCTAATGCCTCGACTGGTACTTGGTATTTGGTCAATGGATCTTGATTATCAATCACAGCATTGGGTAAGACAAATGCTCCAACACTGATCTTATCGTCGCCAGTTGTTTCACCAACAACCAACTTGAAGAAATGGGTAGGAACCGCTATATTTGGAGGACTACCAATGACTTCATAAGTGACGCGGTATTTACCATCATCATCCTTTTTAGGTAAGAATAATGGACCGGTCATTATACGTACATTATCGTATTTTTCAGTTAGTCTTCGAGAAAAATCTTCGAAATGCGCCCAGTAGTCTCGGTTGAACCCATCTCCCACTTGTGGGGACATGTTGGTTAAATAAAATGTTTCGTTCATGGCGGTTTGATCATATTTAGCATCGGCAGCGGGTGCTTGATGCCCCCTATCGTACCCACTACGGAAAAAATCTCTCAATCTACCTCTGAACTTGAAGGGGATACTCTCGTCTTCTTTGAAAACCGATTTTTTCCTATCAGCTTCTTTCACTTGTAATGATTCTTTGGTGATATGTTCAACTACCCAATATGGGTTTCTGGTGGCTCGATTATAACAACTGGTAAACTCTTTGAAATTCTCCAAATCGTGTATAGGTCCCGGAAACCCATATTTATAGAAATCTTGGGGCTTGATACTACTTGGATCAAAACTCCCGACTCTGTTTTCTCCTGGAAATGCTGGTAGATTGGAATTTGGGGCTGATGCTGGGGCTGTTGGTGCACTAGGCGCGGACGATCTGCCCCAGAAAAAGGACGCAACCCCAAGAGATCCCAATCCAAGGGTATTATAAAGAACTTTACTCATGCTGGGGGGATGTAGCAGTGATTGGAGATGATTTAAACAATAAAAAAAAATAAAATAAAGTGAAAGAATTGGTCTGAAGCATCGCGTTTTTAAACCGTTTTGGCGCGGGATGTACGGGGGTCCCCTAGGAAGTGGTTGTTACTTAGTTCTAAATGCCTACTTTCCAACATTTTGCAGTCGTAGTTAATTGATATATTAATTATTTAGTTATTAGCCTTGATATCCTTCACCAACTTGATTAAGCCGATGATGATAATTGAAGAAACTGGTCCGAGCAATGGTAAGAAAACTGCCAATTTATGTTCACTGGGGAAATAAGCTTGTTGAACCATTTCTTTTTCAAAAAATGCTTTGTCGGAACTCAGAATACTTTTGGATGAATAGGTCATGGCTAATTCGAATTGCTGCTCTATTAATGACTTGACGGAATTGTCAAAATATTGTAATGTTTGCAAAACGTGTTCCTTTGTTAATTTGGGTATACTGATTTCATTCAACGATTCAGTTAATTTAACCAAAGATGATAAATTTTCTAATGATTTTTTCAAATTCTTATAAGTACTTACTCTTGATAATGAGTCAAATCTAATACTTGGAGATTTTGGATTTTTCACGATTCCTAATAATTCAAATAATTGCGAGGTGAATGTTTCCATAATTGGTATCAAATCATTTTCGTCTATATTGATCGATTGTCCTTCTGTATATTCTTTATTGAAAACATTCACTCCACCCCATTGTGGAATCAAAAATGAATTTGTCTTAGACTTATCGACTAATAATGGTTTATGATCATAATTACTTTGTCCAAAATAGACAATGAAATTTATAGTAGGATTAATATCATGGGTAATCAAGTTCCAGTCACCATGGTTAATAAAAGTTGATAAGTCTTCCTCTGGTATAATGAATGCATTTTCATTTTCGTCATATATTGGGGAATTAGTCAATGTAGAATAATATTGAATTTGACTACTAATAGTAAAGTTAGCAAACGGAGCTAACTTTTTGAAGATTGGCTTTAATAATTCAGATGATTTTTCAATATCCCAACTTATCGATTTCCCTCCTTCAGTTAAAAGTGAAAATACTATATTATATTTAGGTGAATATGGTAATACAACATCTTTACTTGTTGATGTCTTGGACTCTTCATTTATTAACCTGTTTATTTGCTCGATTTCTTCCTTGAATACTTGATCCAACAAGATCACCGATAAAAAGTCATCAACTTTTTTAGCATTGACCACCGCATCGGTTAATGTTAATACACTGGTCTTACTAAAAGGTGAGATGTAAAATGATTCAGTAGGTAAAGACTCGTCTTCTCCAGTTGGTGGTTCAATATACTCAAACTTAACAATGTAGTCTCTCTCCTCGCGGACGTTCGAATTAATTCTTTTCAACTCTAATGACCAGATGTTATTAAGTTGGGGGAATCGTGATCTCAATTTATCATCTATATAATTTTGTGCTGTAGGAATAAAGTGCTCCAAAGAATTGGGTAAATCCAAGTACACCGGTATTCTAAAGCTGACTTCATTTCCGAAGTTTACCACCTTTTCATTTATCTGATTTATCGGTAACTCTGCTCTATATATAGTGGTGGTTGAAAAAAATAGCGGTAACCCAAATGATACCGCAATTGCCAAAATGATACCCACTATCACCCTTCTGATAAACTTTATGTTACTCCCTTCATCCTTGGAGGTCGCAACAGAAACCTTTTCACTACTCATATTCCTCTTCGCTAGTGTTAAAGGGGTGTTGATTCACTAGTTCTTCGGAACAAGTTCTTCTCATTAACTACGTGTATGTATTTTTCTGTTGATATTTCTGATTTCCAACGATTATTACACGACAGGTACGTGAAGGAAAAAAAATTTTAAAGCTTTAATGGCAACTTTGCCAAACAAGTTGCTTAAGAACTTAGACAATTCTTTTTCACGACGTTCACTTAAATCGATAGGTCGTGTTGAAATATCGAAGGAGGATGTTCAAGAAAGATCCGCAACCGAAGGCATCTGCAAATATCAAGTCTTCGGAGAGAAGAAAGCTACTTTCTGGTATTTGCAACAGTTATGGAATTCCTCAGAATGACTTGAACAAAGAAGCAGAACTCAATATACTTCCTTCCACCACCAAGCAAGCAAGTTACCAAAGTGTCCAGGGCCATAAGGGTACTATATACTTTGATGAAAATGAAACCCCAACTTGGTTTAAGACCAGAGACTCACAATTATATCCATCACTTTTCACCTGTTGGAAAGCAGCATATATACTTCCTAAAATTATAACACATCCTCATGTAATTAGAGTTTTATCGGGTGGTGCAGATCTCATGTTGCCTGGAACGGTGCCTCCATTTGACCCTAGGGCCGTTAAAGGGTCAATTGTTGGTATTGTTGATAGTGCAAATCCAACTGTCATTAAAGCAATCGGTCGCTGTAAATTGAATTTACCTCAGTTTACTCTGGTAATTGGAAGAACTGGGATTGCTGTTGAAGTGATGCATCATTTGGATGACGAATTATACAAGTTAAACAAATTTGTAGACATTCCGATTCCGGAGCAGGTGGTGGATGAGGTTCCTTTAAAAGAACAGGATCAAGAACCAAAGCCAAACGAGGAGAATCACTCAACCGAAGATAAACACGATGAGCAGCCCATTCATGACAAGGAAGAGCAGGAAGCTACTCAAGATGACAGAACAGCGGTCAATGATCCCGATAGTGATGAACCTGATGTTGATAATATTGCAGAAGAATTGACTACACTAACTGTGGAAGAGGTTGATAATTTTTTCATCAGATCCTTATTGCAGACAATAAAAACAGATAAAATAGAGTTACCAATCACATCTTCAACATTTATGTCTAATCATATTTATAAGAATTTGCCAGTGGTTGATTCCAGCTACTGCAACATTAAAAAGACCTCCTGGAAAAAAACAACTAAATATTTAAAAGCAATGGAAAAACTAAAGTATCTTACAGTTAAAGGTAAAGGTGATGATTTATCGGTTGTCAGTTTAACAGGATCAAATAATCCTGCTGTACAAAACTTTGTGGTTCATAAAACCATGGGATCGGTTAAGAAAGACACAAATTCAACCACTACCACAACAGGTAATAAGAAAGACAAGTCCCTGGAATTAAATGTGGTGTATCTCTATAAGCCAACTAGTAAATCGAGAATGATCTTCAACAAAACAGAAGAAGATTTTCAAACGTGGTATACTCAAAGTGAAGTAAGAGATATCATGAATAAATACATAAAAATTCAAAATTTGGTTAATCCAAAAGATCCTAAAAAGATAAATCTTGATGATAATCTCAATGCAATGACAAGTTTGGGCATTGGGGCACATCCAAGAGATAAGTTGTTCAAAACGTTTTTAAGCAATTTCTCTCCATATTACGTGGTATTAAGACCCGGCGAATCTTTAGAAGACGACACGGTTCAATTGAATAAAGGTGAACCACCAACTATCAAAATTATTACTCAAATGAAAATTGGCCGCAAAATTATTACTAGAATTCTGAATTTTGAAAAATTTTTCATAAAACCTCATATACTTTCTGATGATTTGAAAGTGAAATGCTCCGGTTCTACCACAATCGGCCCTTGTGTTGAAAACCCAGCCTTGACGGAAGTTACCGTGCAGGGTCCTCATGGTAAAATAATTATGGAATATCTAAACTCGAAAGGTATACCAAATACCTTTATCAACTTCGAGGACAAGGTTAAGAAAAAGAAGAGACGTTAAGTAGCTTAATTCTTACAAATATAAAACTAGAACATTTACTATAACTCAAATAAATTGTAGTGAAAGTATATAGAGTAGAAAAAAAATGAAAAAAATAAAAAAATAAAAAAAAAAAAAAACTAGAGTCAAAGGATGCTAAAAAAAATGTCATAACGAGAAATTAAATGTAATAATACAAAAGAGAAGAAAATAATGGATAACTAATAAAACATGAGAGGAGAAGTAATAATATAATACATTTTTTGGGATGGTGGATCAAATAACAATCTCTATAATGTTTTGGAACGGACCAGCAGTAACAAAGGCTGATTTTGTTTGTGGATTCACATTTAATTTTTGAGCAGGAATTCTACCAGGATATATATGGGCATTTCGACATTGGCTAACATTGATATAGTTCAATGGCGAGCAACCACTCAATAAAGCATCAATCCCAGCTCTCGTGACCCTAATACAACCTTTTAGAATTAATCTTTGTAAATGTCTTAAGTGTAAAGAAATTGCAACCAATGATGAATCACTAACAGCTGAGCCGCAAAATGATAAATCTAATTCACGTAAATTTTGACAGCCTAAACATAGAACTTCGATTGCTATATCTGATAAGGCACAACAAAAGTTCAAGTCTAAGATTTCTAAATTTGGTGCTGCATTTGCAATTGATATAATTGAAACGTCAGTTAAAAATGTGCAGTCTTTCAAGGAGAGTTTTTTCAAGTTTGAAAATGATCGATAAGTCCAATATTGAAATCCTTTATCAGTAATTGTAGTGCATCTTGTTAAGTCGAGACTTTCTAATCTTTTATTAGCATGGTTAGCAATATGATACATTATTCTATCACTTAGATGCTTACAATAACCAACACTTAAAATTTTTAAGTTTTTACAACCAACACCATTATTATTGAATTCATCCAAATCTAACTCATTATCGGATGTAGATTGACCATCATTACTGGTAGATTCAGGATCCCAACCAATCAATCTTTCTAATACATTATCCCGAACTTTTCTGCAATTTGACAAGTCAATTTCTTCCAAGTATCTACCAACACTTGGTACTGTCAAATCCATTATTGCCATTGCACTAACTTCCCAATTTGATTTCATCTTGATTTTTTTGATCTTTCCCAGAATTCCAATTTCATTGACCATGTATGTGAAACCTTCATCCGTAATATGAAAGCAATTCGAGATGTCAATAAATTGTGGTCTTGATCCAACAAAATCAGTGATTGTAACCAAAGCTTTGTCGTCAATGGAAGTATTCCAAGGTTTCAAATCTAAAGTAGTACATAAATTAGGAGCAACATATACTAGTTGTCTCCATCTTCTACTAATTATTCTTAACTTCATTAGTTCGGGCAAAGATAAAAATTCAAAAACCTTCAAAAGAATTTTATCTGGTAAAGGACCATTATTGGATAATATTGAAGATCTTCTTCTGCCACCGTTCAAAGTGGCCAACTTGATACGTTTATTATGAGGCATATATTGGAAGCTTGATCTTCTGCTACCAGTCTGTAAACTTTGAAAGTTATTAATTGAGGGAACGACAGGGTTTAGTGGAGGAACATTCATCTGTAATTGGGACTGCGATTGGGAATGAGGGATCTGGGACTGTAACTGAGATTGGGACTGGGTATGAGGGAGTGATTGAGATTGTTGAATCTGCTGAGAATGGAATGGACTCAAGCTTATTGATTTACGTTTTCGATCATTGATTTCATGATCATTATTTGAGATGGGAGAAATAGACCTTGAAATTCTACCTTTTTCCATAGAGTACATTGTTGAGACTGAATTTGAATTTGAATTTGAATTATCATCTTTTTTATTATTACCGAACCCCCAATTTGGCTGAAATATTGATTGTTGGAAAGCAGGAGCAGGAGTTGGAGTTGGAGCAGAAGCAGGAGCAGAAGCAGAAGCATTTATTGAAAGCTCTAACGGAGGAGTCGGGGTGTGTGCTATGGTTGGAGGCTGGACTTGCGAGGAGACATCGGATGAAGGTGAGTTATTAGAATTTTCATTAATTAAGAAATTAATTGATAACCTTCTTGATGGGGGTAAAGAGTTGGAAGGGGACGGGTTCAAGGAAATTAATTTATCATCTTGTAAGCTATAATTTAAAGATCTTCTTTGGGAAGCGGTATTTTTCATATCATCAATAATGAAAGGATATTTATCACATAAAAGTTTCAATTTATCAGATTTGACCACAATTAATTCAACTGAGGTGACGGATCGAATGCTGGCTGATCTTTTATAATGATCCAAGTCATTATTTAAAGAGGATAAAAAAGCCATTTCACCAAAATACATTCCTGGTTTTAATCTAGCCAAGATATTATCAACTTTAAAATCATTATATAAATGATCAATCACTTCAACTTCACCATTAACAATGAAATAAATATCGAAACTTAAATCACCTTTATGGAAAATATATTCAAAAGGTTGATAAGTCATTGGTTCAACTCCTAAAGCTAATCTATGAATAATATGAGAAGGTAAATTACTAAACATTGGTAAATTTTTAAGAAATTCTTGAATTGAAATAGTTTGATCAACGTTATCAGCAGCAGTTAAATTTTCATCGATTGGAGGACTTACTGAGGGAGAATTAGTTATTGGGATAGAAGGACCAGGGATTGAAGAGGACAAATTAGCTAGAGAACTAGCATTTGAAGGATTATAGTTAGTAAGAGGTAAATTACCAACTTTAGAAGAAGAAGAAGAAGAAGAAGCAAAAGAAGAAAGTTTTGAAGATTGAAATAATTTTTTTGAAAATTTATTTTTGAATTTATTATTTGATAAATTTGAGTTTAAAACCGGGGGTAAAATGGCTTTATTTTTTTTATCTTGCATTGATAATCTTTCTTGGGCTTCATCTCTAATTCTTCTTTCTATTAAAGGATAAGATTTTAAAACAATATTTAAAGAATCTGAAGTTAAAACTCCAACCAAAACTTTAGTTCTAGCAACCACTGTAGCAGTTCTAGGACGATTAAATAGGATTCCAATTTCTCCGAAAAAGGAACCACTAGCTAATTCTGCATAAATTGATTCACCATCGGTTGAAGTTACACTAACTGAACCTTTTAAGATCCAATACATTGATTTTGAAGGATCACCTTCTTTCATGATATATTCTTGGGGATGATATTGCATTAGTTTCAATTTTGAAACCACTTTTGAATGAAAAGATTTAGGGGCTTGTTTGAAAAGGGGGAAAGTGGATAAAATATTGAAAAAATCTGGAGGTACTGATTTATAATCTGGTTGTTCATCATCCAAATCTTGATGAAGGTTTTTATAATCGTAAGCATCATCATCCTGGATATCTGGATTTCTACTTGAAGAAGATAAGATATCTGATTCGATGATATCATTTGATAATAAAGGAGATTTTACAATTTCATCTTGGATTTTTTTATCGACGGCTTCTTCCTTTTGCTCTTGGTTCTCGCTAGGGTTCAAATCATCTTTCAAATGAGAATTCTTGGATGAAGCCAACGGTAGAGTGTTATTTATCGATGAAGATAACGGAGAAGGACTGGAAGGTAAGAAAGACCAGTTTCTCAGTTTATAATTTTTCATAGCTTGTGGCTTGTGAACGGACAAAAAAAAATACTCTGATAAACTATACTGATACACTAATTAGATTCTGTGAATGGGGGGTTCAAAAAGAAGACTATTGGATTAGACTATTGGATAAGATAGCTGAAGATTGAATAAGTAAGACTAAATATGAATATTGAAGATTGAATGAATAAGGAATAGGAGGAAAAAAGAAAAAATGGTGAGAGTGAAATTTGTTTCTTTTCAATTGTTCTTTTTTCTCTTTTGTTAGTGAGAGTTGGTAAATGATTGTTTGTCTAGGAAATTTCATATATAAGCTGTTTTACTTGATATTAAAAGTAGATGCAACAAAGACAGAGGAGAAGTTTCTATTATTTTGAATTATCTCATCTAATGCAGATAAGTGCCTTGAGGCAATTCTTATTCGATGGAAAAGAAGGAAAAAACAAAAAAAAAAAAAGAACTTATATTTACACTATGTACAGAGGGAAAAAAAGTTTAATTTTTAATATCTACTACGATGGAAGGACCTAAAGTACTTGATAAATAGGCAATACCAATTGTATTTGGTTTTTTAGTACCTTTTGGTTGGGAGTCAAAGATTGCTTTTGAAGCGTATTTTAAATTAGTTAATAATTGTTCATCACTAAAATCACATCTACCAATTGGAACTGAAACATGTCTACCCTTTTGTTTAAAAGGGAGAGCACTATTATTTTCATTAATTAATTTTAGGATATCTGAGCCAACAGTACCTCTTTTGGTGGTTGGCATTAAACCTCTGGGACCCAATTTTCTTGCAATTTGATTTAAATTTTTACTAATTGATTCATTTGCGTATGCTTGAGTATATTGATCCAAATTAATTTCATCATTTAAAATTTGATTAATTAATTCGACTCCACCAACCAAAACATCATTATTAATTTTCAAATTATTAATTTCTTCTTCATTATTGGTAAATGCAATTACTCGATTTTTCTTGAATGAATTTGGATAGAAAATTGATCCTTGTAATGGTATTGAACCTTTTTCTGGAATCACATTGATCATAAGACTGATGGTTGTTTTCAGTGCTGGCTGTCCTACTTCTGCTGCTCTTAAATATTTTAATGCAGTTGGAATATTCATATATAATGGATGCAGTTTTGGTGAACGACGGTTGAACGCTTTAACTTGAGCATGTCTTCGAGCTAATTCCTTGGGGTCGGAGGGACTGTCCTTGGGTGAAGGTCTCTGGCCCTTGGGAATGGCAGAGGTACGGTATGTTCGAATTAAATTACGTATGCTTGATCTGGAGAACATCTTGACTGGGGGTTATGGAAAGGTGAAGGTGATTTTTCATTTTTTTTTCATTAATGTCGAAGACTGGCGGGCGGTGTGTGTGGGACAATTTGGTGCATGGGTCTTGTGGGTGGACACCCGTACATCTTTTCTTTTTTTTTTTTTTTTTTTTGCATCGCCAGTATCTTATTAGCTATTAGCTCTAAGTATCCTCTTTATCAGACGAGGCAGTTAAGGCTTACAATATCGCTCGATGTAATACTTGCTCATCATGACGGCTGCAAAAGGTAGTTGCTATTCAAGCTCGATTGTATTATTGTATTATATATTAGTATATCATCATATGAGTATATCATCACATTAGTGTATTGTCACATTAGTGTATTGTCACCCACATATGTGTATTATGTTTATTATGTGTGTTATATATGTGTTATATATGTGTTATATATGTATTATATATGTATTATATATGTATTATATATGTATTATATATGTATTATATGTATTATATATGTATTATATGTATTATATATGGATTTAATGGAGTTCTGGCAAATCGGGCCTGGCCAGGTTTTCATTTCTGCGGTTGGCGCACGCCCCGGTGATTCAACTAATAATTACCTCTGCTTACTAGTTACAATCATCGATATATACAGATATTGTTATTGTTATTGTGATCAGGCAACTAGAGGGTGGTTTGAGTGAGGAAGAGCGCACGCGCACTTAGCAATAACACAGGCGAAGGCCGTCGTGTGCGGCCCGGGCGAAGAGAGGATTTGGCCCGGACGCGCACACGACTCTGCGAAACAGCGAACGATGCAGCCTGAACTACTACACTCTGCTACCACCACCAACCGATACCCTGATACCAGATATGGAGGCAGGTCGGTAGATCTGGGTGGGTGGGTAGAAGAGTAGGCCCCCCTGGTCACATCCATACAAGTATGGACAGCAAGGAACTGGCCCGGACGGGCAGCGCAGGGCTGTGACTTTTCGCACAGTTCTAGAATCAGCCAATGCCAATTTCTGGGGAATAACAATTTAACCGTTTTTGTTCCTCTATTGTTTAGTGATTTGTGTACGCGTAGAGATCAATGTAGCAGAGTTCCCCTGTTGGATATATATATTGAGAGTAAGCCATTAAACGTTTGCTTTGATTGTTTTTTTCTGATAAGCTTAGCGTTGCTAATTGTGATTATTATTTTTAACAACCAATGTCAATAAATGATTCTTTTAGTAATTTAAATATGAGTTTAAATATGAGTTTAAATGATGAAGGATATCATATTTTTAAATTTAATGCTGGAAGTATGGAAGAAATCGAGTATATTGATATAATAATAGCAGCGGTTAGGATTAAGATCCCCCGGATAATACACGAGTGTTTCCAACATATTTTGGAGCACGGGAGTACTATAGAAGGGATTTTTCGAATAAATGGCAGCATTAAAAGAATAAATCAATTATATAATCATTTAATACTACATAAGAAAATTGCGGATTTTGCAGAAATCTATAGTATTCATGATGTGTGTGGAGTATTGAAAAAATATATGAAGAACTACTTGAGCTCGATAAATGAGATATTCACCAGTAAACAAATTGAACAAATTAAAAAAATGAGTGAAGTGGTGGAAGATAGTCAAAGTGTGCAAAGTTTTAAAACCGCTAAAGAAGAAGAAACAAATGAAACAATTGATAAATTTCTCAATTACATTAATAATTATAATTTAAGGTATAAAAATGATTTTCTAATTTATTCAATATATCAACTAAATAAATTGCAATCAATTGAAACAAAAATGACCAATTATAATTATTCAATAATCTTCCAACCGTATCTTTTCCCAACGTTCAACTTGAATAATTTGGTTTTCTGTCAAGAATATTTATTCTACTTGATGAATAATTTCAATTATTTAATTAAAAACTATTCAAATCGAGAAATTAAAAAAAATCGTTTTAGTCAATTTATGGATTTCTATAACACTCCTACCAATAAACGATTATCTAATCCGTTTCATAAATCGACGGATTTGCTTATCGATCAATTGAAATACGAAGATCAAACCTCTTTACAAAGTTTAGATAAATCTAGAAACAGTTCTTATTCAAAAAGTTCAACTTCAAATTTTGATTCAATCTTGTCGCCGAAAAACGATTCAATCTTGTCAAACCCGAAAAACGATTCAATCTTGTCAAACCCGAAAAACGATTCAATCTTGTCAAACCCGAAAAACGATTCCACCGTTTCAGTCGGTGAACTGAAAAAATCAAAAAGAAGAAGTTTTATAAATTTTTTCAATAAAAACCTCTCGATTGATGATCTATTAATAACGAATCATGATTCAAACCTAATTGATCATAATCAAAAGGATAACTTATTGAAGAGAAATTTTTCTTTGAGAGTTAAATCAAGAAGGTAACGATAACGACGTGTATTATAATATATTCATACCATCAATCACCCAGTAGAGCGCAGATCATTTGTCATTTGTTATCCGTCAAACCATTCTCCATGCCTTTGTTTAGAGCGCATGCATTTTGCAACCGTTCGCTTCTAGACATCGGCTTGTCTGTATTTTAGTCCTCATCTGCATACTTCGTATCACTATATTGTAAGCGCTATTGTCTTACAATTACATAACTTAGGACAGTCTTGCACCGTTGATACTTAACTTCAGTAGCTTACTTCCAGGCACTCCCGTAAGCCACTTTACATGTAGGCTGACGTCTCTGTAATTCTAGCTTCGTCAGCCACAGCGCCATGAATGTGTCCGTGAAACCAATACGTATAACTTCTTCTTCTCGGCTACTTGGTTTCTTCAACAATAACATTCCTGATCTTAGTTTCTGCTCCGCAGACGTTTTATTGCATATCATTGTCTATATTTCTTTCTATATAAGTAGATAACCTATTAAGAGAAACAGCTTTAAAGGAATCACCTTCTGTTGTGATCTTAAGCATATTAAGGAAAATGTCGATTAGCAATGGACAAGTCCTCGGTGGGTTTCATCTGTCAAGGCAAACTTCTCTCAAGTTTAAGCGTCATGCCCATGGCTTGGTTGAAGTGAAAGTGTTTTCGTAGCTTAAAGCTAAAGACTTGGCCCTTTATTAACGGGATGTAGCATTTACGGCCATCTTTTGTGTGTCTCTTTTCTTTTCTTTTGGTATTTACAAATTCCTACATTTGATCTCTATTAAAGAACATTCTTCAGGCCGTCTAAGGCTTATGAATTCTTCTATTTTCTAGTTATTCCTCTTATCTTAGTCAGTAATAGATGCTATCACATGGACCACACTTTCTTCCTCAACTAGTACGCAATGGTCACTTTGCCATGATCACTTCCAAGATTATTCACGATTTGTTCAATTGTTCAATATCACTAATTGTTCATCACTAATTGTTCATCACTAATTGTTCAAAGACTATGCATCTCCGCTGAAAGGTCTTATACAAATGCTCAACTGAGAGTCAAAAAGGCAGCTTGCTCATTACATAGTGCTCATTACTCCTACATTGGTTCTTACTCAATTTATACATAAATTTGCAACTCGCGCTGAATAAAAAAAAAACAAATTGGCGCTGATTCAGTTGTCGTTACTTCTTTAATGACTTCACCATTTGAAAGCTTCCTCCCGGCACCAGACCTCCGGCCGACTGCTCAAAATGAAATTTTCAAGAGCTCTTCCAAAGAACCATCTTCCTTCACGAGTATAACTAATAATAAGCTAATTGGGTTTCCGGATGGTAATGTTATAAATTGGTGTCCAACGATGGACTTATTAACTATTTCAATGAATAGAATGTCAATTTGGGTATTTAGATTAAACGGAGAAAGAATTTATTCGATAAATAACAAATCTCCAATCATTGAATTTGATTGGAGTCCAAACGGTAAGTTTTTTTGCGTTAGTGGTATTGATAAATTAATTAAAATTTATGATTCAAATAACGGTAAATTCATTCATAGTATTAAAAGTGATTTAAATTTACCGATTGGTTTAATTAACTGGGATAAAATCATTTTTGAAAAATTTGAAGCTTTTGAACTAGGAGAAATTAATACCCTAAATTATTTACCAAAATTACAATTTGACGATAATTTGATTGAAAATCAATTGGATTTATTAATACTGATAAGTTCTAATTCGATAATGTCTTTAACTTTCAATAATTTGTTTACTATTGATGATTTGATACTCCCAGAATCTTATAAATATATTGATCATAAAACAAGTAATGACTTATTTAATCAATATTTCTTAGTTGAAAATGAGGGAAACCAGTTATGTTTGATTAATTTCTTTGTTAATATACCTTCTCGATTCAATCATTCGTTAGATGACGAAATCGAACCAAATACCAATCCTCATTTGAAAAAATATCTCATTGATATTATTGGCTACATTACCCAGCTAATTGCAATTCAAAATCATGTATTTGATCAATTAAACTATCTTCAAAGTGAATGCAAACCTTACATTTCCCATTTTGATCGTAACTTGTCAAATTTGAAAGATTCTGTTTACTCTTCGGTTGATTTAACAACCAATTTCCCAACTCAAAAAGAACTGGAAACTAAAATATTAAACGTTTTATACGATATTTTGTTAACTAATTTAATTCCGTCTGATTTAAAAGACTATTGGCTTAATCAATTAGGCGAAAGAGGTTTGAAAAAACATAATAAATTGGTAAATACCCTTTACGACTTGATAAGAAAAGTTGTCTTTACTCAGATTATTACTGGAATTGAAAAAATGATTGTAATTTTAAATAACTTGGAAGGTTTGGTCAATTGGTTTGAACATAATAGCAGTAATGTCAATTCTTTATCTCAAGCTCCTAATATTGATATCTCTTATTTTGGTCTCAATTTAAATTCTATTTTAAAATTAATTGAAAATTGTCAATCTTTTATTAAACTTTTATACAAATTAATTTGGGATATTAATGACGAACAAAAACACATAAATGATTTCTTAGCTTGGTGTAAAATTGAGATTATTGATAAGCTAACTAGTGAGGATAATGATATTGAAACATTTTTCAATAATAATCAAACCCAACCTTATAAAAATAGTTCAATTTTGAATTATTTAAATAATTTTTTATTTGAACCAAGAATTTTCAAATATTTTAATATTGATTGCTCAATGAATGATGTGTTACTTCCTTCAGAAAACTTAAAGGAAAACCTCTTATCAAATTTTGAAAATTTGCAAAATAATTTGAAAAATGGAATATTAATTAATTTTTCCCAGTTTTTCAAATCAATTATTAAATTCAATAATCCGCTTAATCTTGATGCCGCTTCTACTGATGCAAAACTTATATCTCGTGATGAGAATAATCTTTTGATAACAAATATTGAAAATTCATCATTATCATTAATCCAGTATAATATACAAGAAAATATAAAAGAGAAGAGAATAATAAATATTAATCATGAAGTAATTAGTTATGATTGGGTTGACTCAGACAGAATCATTTTATTATACAAGAATGACTTAGAATCTATCCTTGATTTATTTCCGATTAATCAATTGACTAATGATATAGTTGACTTGAATTCAATTGATATTCAAAAATCATTAAAGTTTAACCAAGATTCTTATGTTTCAACTCCAAAATATTTGGCAGTAAACGGTAAAAGATCTATTGGATGTGTTTTAGATTCTTCTAAGCAAAAGTACGTCGTGTTCAAATTTTAATTTGTTTCTCAATTGCTGAATCAATTAACTTCATTTCCTCGATTGGAATTTGTCTATCAGTTATGTTAAAGATCCAAGACATTCTATAGTCATTGTTTGAATTAATATAAAACTGTCTTCTGGCATAATCTTTCAAAATGTCTTTAATTGAATCCTCACTTGGTACCAACTGTTTTTTACGTAAATAAGTTCTAATTAATGGAGAAGTTGATATTTTTTCTTGTTCATGCTTCTTAGCCATGTATTTGAAGAAAATAGGATTTATTTTATAATTGGGATCATGAGATGACGCTGCAGTTTTGATCAAATGATTTAGTAAACCTTCGTCAATAGGTCTATACATTTGAATAAATTGCTTGATATAATTGATTGTCGATTTCAATTCTTTGTCCCTTTTAATATCATTACCAGGTAATCCGAACTTGGTTGGCTCATAAACAACTTCAAAATCCCTAAGAACATAATGGCATAGTATATGCTTATTCTGCTCAACAAACTTGAATAGTTTCCTTGCTTTTGAAATAAGTTCTTCCACGGATGATTCATTCTCAATAGTTCTCGATAATGGTCTTATTCGATCTTTTGCTAATGATTTTCTATCAATATTGAAGTATCCAAATAAATCAAGTTGAGGCTTTTTGCTTTGAAAGTATGCCAATTGTTCATCATACTTGTTGATGCTTTGTTTACTACCAAATTCGTGAACCAAATGAACTTGGGGCCAACTTTTCTTGAATGACAAATAATTGATTTGTTGAAATTGTTGGACCCAAAGTGGTTCATTCTTATAAGCCAAGTCAAGGATATCGTGCAATGCATCGTAATTTTCATCAACCAAAAACTTATCAAAAATTTTAGCATATTTATTATATTTATTTATGTCTATACTTGAATAAGAAAAGAGTCCATCATTCAGGTTAGTGAACTCATTTTTGGTTTTGGCTTGTAGTAGATCAAGGGTCCTTCTTTCAAACGGAAGTCGACGAATCCTCCGACTGAAGTCTTTATAATAACCTAGTAACTTCATCAGTAGATATCCCCATCGTTTGGTTTATATGCTTATGCTCTGCACCGTTTTTTTTTTTTTTTTTTTTTTATTGTTGGTTTGGTGTACCGCGATCTTATAATGATTTTTTTCGTTCATCTGAATTTTCATAACACGTACAGTTTTCAAGGTTATAATTGAATAGTTAGCAATGGCATTGGCAGAGACGGTACTTAGGAAGGTCCATAAGTTGGGGCTTATACCGAAAATCATAAGGTTGTTACCGGTGATCTCATTAGTATTGGCGATCTCAAGTGTATCATGGTTAGCCAGCTTACCACTTCAAGGGAATTATCGAAATGTATATATATCAGAAAATGCATTAATGCCATCACAAGTTACATCTTATTTTAGAGAAAGTGAATGGAATATAGTCAGGGGTTATAGAACCGAGATCAGGAAGTTTGATTTCGACAGAATTGAAGAAAATAATGAACTATTGGGTAAATGGTTAACAGATATTGGGTTAGAACCAATGTACCATAAGAATGAATTTGGAGAGGATACTTTGTATACAATATTGCATGCACCAAGAGGGGATGACACTGAGTCGATGGTGTTAACAGTTCCGTGGTTTACATCTAAACATGAATCCAATATTGGAGGAATATCATTAGGGATAGCATTGGCTCGATATTTTAAAAGAATGTCAATTTGGTCAAAGAATATAATATTTGTATTCCCGCAGGATGGACATGCGTCATTGAGGTCATGGGTTGAAGCATATCATACCACGTTAGATGAGACTGCTGGGTCTATTGAAGCCGCCCTTGTAATGGAATACGCTAGTGAATCCGATCATTTTAAACATTATTCTATTAGTTATGAAGGATTAAATGGACAGTTACCTAACTTGGATTTGATCAATACAGTGAATGATATAGGGTATCATGAAAATTTGCATTGCTCTATTCAAAAATCGGTCCATCAAAATGATTATTCATCAAGATTGAAAACTTTGGTTAAAGGTATAATTCAATTAACGTTAGCCGGATTATCTAAGAGAAATACTGCTGGATGTGAAGCTTTCAGCGGATGGCAAATTCAAGCAATCACTATAACCGCCCATGGGAATGAAGGAAATGCTGATATAACACAATTTGGTAGAATAGTTGATTCAACTTTAAGATCAGTTAATAATTTATTAGAAAAATTCCATCAATCATTTTTCTTTTATTTATTACTTTCGTCCAAGCATTTTGTATCAATTGGAACTTATTTACCATCGGCAATAATGATGGCAGTTGCATTTGCCATTAGTTCTTTGGGGTGTTTTTTAAATGGAGCAAGAGAAATGAATGAATATATAAGTAGAATTACTAAGATTCTTTTGATTTTCACCATTATCGAAGTTGGATGTTTAATTACATCAATTATCTTACCAATGGTTGTTAAATATAATGAATCATCAATTCAAATGATATTAGGATAGTCAACAATCATAGCATTAATCATTAGTATGATACCAATCTTACCATTCAATTTGAAAAAAGCTTGATAAAACCACTAGTTATGGATTAATAGGAGTTTCATTATTTTTCATTTCAATGTTAATCACCACTTTATTAATTGTTCATTTTTCATTAGCCATGTCAATTGGATTAATTGCATTACCATTGACTTTCATTCAACCTTTGATCAATAATACTAGTCAATCAATCATGAAGAATAAATTGAAGATCGTGGTTAGCTTGATTATTTCCAATCCATTATTCATTATCTATCTCACCGGATTATGGTATATGGAAGATGGAAGTGTTATTGAATTAATGAGAGGCTTATTAACTTCTTGGGATGAACTTCAATGTTGGACTTGGTTTGTGATCATCTTGGGTTGGTTACCCACCTGGATTGGGGTGGCATTCGCTGCGTCTTTTGGTAACTTCGTCCTGGTCCCACAAGAAAAGAAAGATCAGTAAGGTATACTTATAACATAAATATAATAACCAGTAAAATTAATATAATCACAACCATATAATAATCAGTATAACCGTATAATAATCAGTATAACCAATAATCAGTATAACCAATAATCAGTATAACCAATAATCAGTATAACCAATAATCAGTATAATCAATAATTAGTGTAATCAATATCAGGTTTTGGCTGCAATTTGTGGTTTTGCAGACCGGACAAACGGAGTAATGGAAAATCCTGGTGTACGGGCTTTTCTCTGCGCCGGTTGCAATTTTTATTACGGATATTAATTGCCGGTTCCAACCCCACTCGGAAGTATACCACCGACGAGGGAGCTGCGGTGGTTAACCTCCGTGCAAATAAAAGGCCCCTTTCAGTGAAGGCATTCCTTTCATTTTATTTATTTATTTATTTACAAGCTACACAGAAATACCCCAGATTTCATTATCTGAGATTAAATTCCGAAGACTGGGGCCTTATCGTATGGTGGATGGGTTGTGTTAGCGCTAAATTCGCCGTTTTAGCTGTCAAGTGGACGGAACTCGTCAATAAGAAGCCGACTAACTCGTCGAATGCCTGACAGATCCAGTTAGATGTTGGTTTCCACTGCAAGTTTCAAAAATTTGCAGTTAAAATGACTGCAACATACCAGTTATGCAAGTCTCGGACAGCCCAGGGTATTCTACGTCCATCAACGCCAGCACCCCAGCACCCCAGCACAGCACCAGAACACCCGGAATGAAACGTGAGGGACGCAGCGGATGTGATGGACCGTAATCAATCACTGTAATCAGACAAAGCTTGTTTGTCGGTGTAGTTGGCTTCACAAAAAGAAGCCTGTTTAGCGGGTGAAGACATTACTGTTTTAGGTCGAAAGGGAAAACAGGACTGGGGAACTCCAGTTCCGCAATCTGCTGGTGGCTCCCCATGACACTAGACTCACTAGGCTCTTCTTCTTATATAAATATAACTATCTCGTGATCTCTAATCCGCGTATTATAGTGAAAGGTTCAAAAAGCTTGAGGTGAAAAAAAAAAAATTCGAGCGAAAATTGAGTCAGGGAATACTCCGGTTCTTTAATTAAACTTCTGAGTTCTTCAATTGGAGCTTGTTTTAGCTGAGTTATTTGAGTGTATATTGAGAGTTTCCACGTTTGTCGAAAAGTTTTTTTAATTCCCAAAAGTTGTTTCCGACATATCCCATAATGCTTAAAACGTTAACTATTAGACCATTGAGTCTAGATAAACTTGTTAAAAGTTCATTAAGTATAAGTAGAAACTATACTATTGGTCATTTCACTCCTGCACCACCTTTGAATACCCAAGACTTGAATCCACGTACAATCGAAGCTAAATACGCAGTTAGAGGTAAAATACCTCAAAGAGCAGAAGAATTGAAAAAATTAATTGAAAGAAATGAAGATCATAATCTACCATTTAATGAGATTATTTTTGCAAATATCGGGAATCCACAACAATTAGATCAACAACCATTAACTTGGTATAGACAAGTGTTATCAATTTTGGAAAACCCATCGATTAATACCGAAAACTACCCCCAAGATGTCGTTGAAAGAGCTAAAGTTATATTAAAAGACGTTGGATCAGTGGGGGCATATTCTAATTCTCAAGGTAGTTTATTAGTTAGAGGATCAATTGCAAATTATATAAATCGAAGAGATGGAGGATCTCAAGCAAATCGTAATGATATTTATTTAACTTCCGGTGCATCAGCTGCAGTACAATATTTATTACAATTATTAAGTGTTAATGAACGTAGTGGATTTTTAATTCCAATTCCTCAATA
Organism: Cerrena zonata; assembly: GCA_038087015.1. NCBI lineage: Eukaryota > Fungi > Basidiomycota > Agaricomycetes > Polyporales > Cerrenaceae > Cerrena > Cerrena zonata. Next base: position 185,552 of record JASBNA010000045.1, on the reverse strand, counting down.
TCCTTTATATACTGCATCGATTGCATTAAATAATGCTAAACCAATTGGATATTTCTTAGATGAATCAAATAATTGGCTGACTGATCCAAAACAATTACGTCATTTAATTCAAGAAAATAAATCAAAAAATATCGATTTGAAAGCTTTGGTGGTTATAAATCCTGGTAATCCAACCGGTTCGGTTTTGAAAGAAGATGATATTAAAGAAATCATTAATATAGCTGCAGAATTTGGGATTGTAATCATTGCTGATGAAGTTTATCAAGATAACGTTTACGATGGAGAATTCATCTCTTTCAAAAAAGTATTATCATCAATGATTAGACAACATCCAGAATTGTACCAACATGTTCAATTGGCTTCTTTGCATTCAACTTCAAAAGGACTTGGTGGTGAATGTGGTCAAAGAGGTGGGTATATGGAATTAGTTGGTTTTGAGCCGGAAGTTAAGTCAATTATACTCAAATTGTGCTCAATCAATTTATGTTCTGTGGTTAGTGGTCAAGCTCTTGTTGAATTAATGGTCAATCCTCCTCACGGTGATAGTTTACCTTTATTTAAAGAACAAACTTCAACCATCTTTAATAATTTAAAAGAAAGAGCATTGACTTTACATACTGCTTTCAATAACATGCAAGATGTAACTTGTAATAAACCTCAAGGTGCAATGTACCTTTTCCCAAAATTAAATTTTGATAAATTAACTTATCCAAAATTATTTTCAAAAGCCAAAAATGAAGATTGTGAAATTGATGAATTATATTGTATAGAATTATTAGAAGCTACCGGTATCTGTACTGTTCCTGGTAGTGGGTTTGGTCAAGTTCCAAATACTTACCACTTGAGAACAACTTTTTTACCTCCTGGTACTGATTGGATTCATCGTTGGGAGGAATTCCATAAAAAATTCGTTGCTACTTATAAAAATTAGCAATTTTGCAACCCTCTATTTATTTAATAAAAGTTTGTATATTAGTTTTATCTGTATCACCATGCTATTGATCTAACGTCCACTCTACAATTGACCCAAGCAACGTTACCTTTATGTATTAACAGCCTTACCTAGAACAATCAAACACGCTTCCCGTTTGCTGCTAAACCTTGAATTCCGCAACAAGGTTCCTATCCCCACAAAATCTTTTTTTGCTATTTTTTTGTTAGCAGTTTTTTTTGTTTTGTTAGCATTTTTTTTTGTTTTGTTAGCGAGATTTAAAGACCCTACAAAAAGTGAAAAAGTCAGGCGATGGGCCTGTAAGGAGTAGCCCTCTGGAATTTGTATAAATACAAGAAGATCAGTCCTTTGTTGATGGTTTTTTATGGATATCATCTATGGATAATGTACTTGTTGTTGAACTTTGAATCATGACTTCAATTACAAGCAATCATACTAACAATAATAATCATAACAATAATCGTAAAAGGTTTTCATTGGCAGTTGAATCTGCTGGCACCAATTCATATCCCGATTCATATAGAGAATCACCAAGAAGCGTGTCAAATCAACCATTGACAGCATTTTTGGTTGATTTGTCACATTCTCATATTGATAAGTCGACTCCTTGTTTGCAAAAAGAGCCAATTTCTACGTCTTCTTCTACTTGTTCAGTTAATTTGTTAAATTCAACTAGCTTGAGGCCCAATTCGGTGCCTCCTTTAAGAAAAGCAAAATCATTATCTGATTCGATTCCACTGGCTTCAATCCGTACTCTGAATGGTAATGAGGCAAGTAAATACTCTATTTGTGATCTAAATAGTTTACATCAAAAGATTCACTGCCGTCGCTCTTCATTACCAGAACCTAATACTAATACATGTCGATATTTTACTGATGGTCAAATTGAAATAAATACAAATACTTTTAGAAATCATCATCGGAAACCTTCGGTTTCGTTGAGATTTCAAAATCCAAAATATATCGATGACTCTCTTCATTCTTAATTTTATGTCGTTACGAATAATAATATACCTGTCTTACTATATAAAAAATGTAGCATTTTATTCTGTACCAAAGTATAACGAATCAATAAAACGAGTTCTGAAATGCCAATCAGTATCTTTAAATCCTTCCTCATTATACCATTTCTTTTCATGATTATTAGTAGAATTAGCTTCTTCGTCAATTGAACTTAATTTACCAATTACTATATTAACTTTAGGAAAAACATTCAAGATTCTTCTTAATCCAATTTCAGTACATAAATAAGAACATAATACTATATCACAAGGATTAGTTTTATGGTCAATTAAAACTTGAATTGCCATAATAGCAGCAGCTCCACTTATAATTTGAGCATCAAATAAGAAAAATTTCTTATTTGGTATTAAATCTATTCTTTTAGGTAATGACTCAGTATGAAGTTGTGGTTCTCCAGTTAATGAATCACTTTGTATAAGTAATTTACCAATAGTGATTTCTGGAAATGTTTTTTTAATTGAATTCATAAAGCAATCTCCTGATCTAATGATATTAACTGCAATAACTTCTTCTTTGGGTTTAATACCTTGGAATTCGTAATTAGTACCAGTTGTTATAGTAATCGGTTCATAATTTGTTAATTGATCAATTGCATTTTCAATTATTAATATCGATATACGATCAAAATAAAATATAAAGTCTGACCTTTCAGTATTTTCATTAAATAATATCGAATGAATTCCCCTTGTGTGATTATTATTAGGTAAAACTGTAACATTCTTAGCAAAATCTTCAATTTTAAATTCTTTTCTAATCCCTAATTGTTTCAATCTTTTCAAATGTAATGTGGATTTAATACTTAATTGTTTTTGTATATGTTTAATCATTAAGTTAATGGCAGTTAAATTATCTAATCCTCTTGGTATAATCAAATCAGCGTTATTCATGGTTGGGTTAACGTGTCTAACTGCATTAGGTTTAACAAATGTTTCCCATTGTTTCATTGCTCCTGATAAATCACGTCCTCTAAATAAAATATCTCTAGTTAATCTACGTGACAAACAGATATCTAAATCAGTATCAACATAAACTTTTATATCCATCAAGTCTAATAATCTTTGATCATATAATGCATAAATTCCTTCAATGATAATAACATTGGCTCCATAAATGGTGGTTTTTTTGTCGGTTCTTGCATGTTTAGCAAACGAATACACCGGGATTTCGGTCTTATTACCCTTTTTCAAATTCTTCACTGTTTCAACTAATAAATCTAAATCTAAGGATGTTGGTGTATCAAAATCAAACTCGTTTTTGAAAGCCTTTACCGATTCTTCTGGAGTCAATGGCTTATAAAAATTATCAAATGATAATAAAACAGTCCATGGTTGATTCAATTCTTGAATAACCTTCTGTGATATTGATGTTTTCCCGGATCCTGAATTCCCAGCGACCCCAATGATATAAGGTTCGGTCCATGGTGGTATATATATATCAGATTCATCCTTATTATGTTGTGAATGAATTCTTTTATCTGATTCCTGAACTTTCATGTTCTTATCAGAATGCATTGGACTCGGAGTGAAAAACGAATCTTCGTGATCCGGTGCTATACGTGAGGATCTTCTCCCTCTCTTTTCTATTGGTTGATCTAAAGACATTTGGATCGCACTCGTATAGTCTAGCTCAAAGTAATAACCTAAAAAGGTTTCCTGGTTGTACTGGGGGCCCAAGTCTTCTTGAGATGATCTTCGAATTTTTTTTTTTTCAGTACTAAAAATGCAAAAACCTAATTTTTAGGGCAAACTGAAAACTGCGTACTACTTTTCAACTACTCTGAGCTCATCTAATCAATGGAACAATCCAATATACAATCGGGGAAAGCCAGGCATAGACGAAGACAGTATGACAGTGAGTGGGAAGATGAAGCAGCTTCACCGGAAGAAGTAGAATCACAGAAACCCATCTCCGAATCTAATCCTGTCTCAATCCTGGAGTCTGAACCAGCACTGTCTACAGTTCGACAATCAAATTCAAACCAAGAGATAGACTTTGATCAGGCTAGAATACAGTCTAGAAAACAGTATTTAAAAAGAAGATTCGATACCAAGTTAAAAGAACTCGAAAATGAATTGAAAGATCTATCTACCAAAGCAGACCTTACCTCAAAAGAACGAGAAGAGTATAGCCATAAATTGAAGGCTTATAACTTAATGAAGGAACGAGAAGAGTTATCAGAAAATGTTTCTAATATCGATAATCTATATAACTTACCGTCGGAGTATGTTACTCATGAAGGTAAAATAGATAGGAAACGTAAATACGAAACGCTTAATGCAAAGTCAAAATATGATGATTCACAAGGCTCGGAAGGATTTTCGAAAAACAAGGATTATGAAAAAAAAAACCGCTATGAAAATCAGTGGGAATTAGATCAGTTGAAAAAAGCTCAAAATATAACGGGGATATCGCAAGAAAAGTCGGATCAGATACAATTAGCTGACCAAAAAGATTATGAGTTCGTTTTTGATGATTCTCAGTTTGTTGAATTTACTGATGATGAAGATGGACTCTCGGGTGATGAAGAAGAAGTTGAGGAGAATGTGGATTCTAAAAGACACGATATAAGGGAAACTAGAATGTCTTTACCAGTCTATAAACTCCGGGATTCATTTTTGCAGTCAGTCGAAAAACACCAAATTTTGATCGTGGTCGGTGAAACTGGTTCAGGTAAGACAACCCAATTACCACAATACCTTAATGAAGCTGGATATTCTAAAGGTAAAAATGGCGAAAAACTTATCATTGGCTGTACTCAACCTCGTAGAGTTGCAGCAACCTCTGTCGCTGCAAGAGTGTCTGATGAAATGGGTTGTAAACTAGGTGAAGAAGTTGGTTACAATGTTAGATTTGATGACAATTCGAGTCCTCTGACAATAGTAAAGTATTTAACTGATGGTATGCTTTTGAGAGAATTTTTAACTGATCCTGAATTGCTGAAATATGGGGCTATTATGATTGATGAAGCTCATGAAAGAACAGTTTCAACTGAGATTATTTTGAGTCTCTTGAAAGACATCATAAAAATACGGCCTGACCTTAAGTTAATTGTTGCATCTGCTACTATTAACGCTAAAAAATTCTCTGACTTTTTCAATGGAGCACCGATTTTCAATATCCCTGGGCGTCGCTTTCCAGTTGAAATCCATTACACTAAAAATCCTGAAGCAAATTATATTCAAGCGGCTATAACTACCATTTTTCAAATTCATACAACTCAAGATATGCAAGGTGATATTCTTGTGTTCCTCACTGGTCAAGAAGAGATTGAATCTATGGAGGAAGCTTTAAATGAGGCTCGTGAAAAACTAGGAAACCTGATAAATGATTTAATAGTGGCTCCTATCTATGCAAACTTACCTCCAGATTTACAAAAAAGAATTTTCGAACCTACACCTTCAGATTCCCGAAAAGTCGTTTTAGCGACTAACATTGCCGAAACTTCTATCACTATTGATGGTATAGCATATGTTATAGATCCGGGTTATGTTAAAGAGAATGTTTATAATCCGAGTACTGGAATGGAAAGCTTAGTTGTTGTTCCTTGTTCCAGAGCATCTGCTGATCAAAGAGCTGGTAGAGCCGGTAGAGTTGGACCAGGGAAGTGTTTTAGATTATATACTAAATGGTCTTTTTATAATGAATTACAATCTAATCCAACACCTGAAATTCTTAGGGTAAATCTAACTTCCATCGTGTTAATGTTACTTTCATTAGGAATCACAGATTTAATTGGTTTTGATTTCATGGATCCACCTAGCCCGAATACTCTTATGAAAGCGTTAGACTTATTGTATGCTCTTGGTGCTTTAAACTCGAGAGGAAACTTGACTAAAACAGGGCGGAAAATGGCTGAATTTCCTATTGATCCAATGTTTTCCAAATGTTTAATCAAGAGTGCTGATTATGGTGTTAGTGATGCGATAATAAGTATTATTTCATTACTATCGGAAAGTTCAAGTCTTTTTTATAGACCCAAGGACAAGAAGGAACAGGCTGACAAAAAGAAAGAAGCTTTTAATCAGGAATTTGGGGATCATTTGACATTATTGAATATTTGGGAGCAATGGGTTGAAACTGGATATTCGAATATCTGGTGTCAAGACCATTTCATACAGTATAAAGCTTTGAAAAGGGCCAGAGATATTAGAGAACAATTGTCGAGATTATGTAATAGGATAGGAATTGAAACAGATAAGGATGATCTGACAGAAAATAAGACTATGAAAATTCAAAAAGCCATTACCTCTGGATTCTTCCCGCATATCGCAAGATTATCCAAGATGGGTGACTCGTATCGTTCGTTGAAGAAAAACCAGCCTATTTTCATACATCCTTCATCATCCTTACACTCGGTGAAACCACCTCCCAAACTCATGTTGTATCATGAGCTAGTTTTAACAAGTAAGGAGTATATGAGGAATTGCATGTTGATAGATGAAAAGTGGTTAAGTGAGCTAGCACCACATTACTATAGTGCAAAAGAGTTAGAATCTTTAGAAAGTAAACGTCGTAAGTGATTAATATATATCATCTAGAGTACTTTGAATAATAACATTTACATAATGATAGTTTTTTTCAAATTTGTAGAGAATATTTAAAAATTTGAGAAAACTTTAAAAAGCTGAATGTATTTTATTGCCAGAGATAAGTTTTACCAACGAAACTGATTTTAATTTTCATACCTGCTTGATCCACACTGCATCAACCAAGTAAGAATAGCTCAAATAAATTGTTTGAACGGAAGCAGACTCATTATATGCGTTCAAATATGGGCACCTAAATGATTATATGTTCAGCATGGGTTACGCCTAAACTTTTATTAGTGTAAGCAAAAGGCCTTGGATGTCACAAAGTTTCTTGAGCAATTCAAACTGGCCAGACTACTGAGACTGCTGCTCAGCATTTTGATGCTACTAGTTTCTTCTACTGCTCAATATGTTTTCAAAGGCGCCAGCACATTAAATATTGAAAAAAAAAATCACCATAAAAATCCAAGCGATTAGAAAATAATAAATACGTAATTTTCAAAATCACGAAAACAAGATGCACGATAAACAAATACTCAAAACAGAAAATATAAAGCCTTCATTTTTTTTTTTTCCTTCAAAACTTAATAGCATTTTGATACCATGTGAAAAACATACTAACATATTTATTTTACATATTTTTCAGTCATAAAAACGGTTTTATAGTGTAGTGGTTATCACTTTCGGTTTTGATCCGAACAACCCCGGTTCGAATCCGGGTAAGACCTTTCTTTTTTGCAGCCATTTTAATTGTCTCTTCTTTTTGTCTCTTCACTCATATACGCTTCTGGAATATAGAAAACCAGAGATGGATATATATAGCCTGATCTCCTGGGGGAACAATTCAGTTTGTAACCAATACACACTTAGAGTGACGGCACCACAGATTACGTTAAAGCAAGAGCTAAGTTAAAGCAAAAGTACGGCCGTTCCACTCAACTAGAATACACTTACACCCAGCTAAAATACAGAACACCATTTACATACACTACCAGTCGGGCTAACTGACCGCGATAGTTAAGCTCACTCAATACCCAAGCGAACCATGGCTCTCTAGCAAAGAATCCATTAATAAAGAAGCAGTAGATCATCCACCTCGTCTCGCTCGTCACTAATTTCACATTGGCTAGCACATTATTTCTACTTATCGATACTCCAGTATTGGTATCTCCCCCATCTCTGGGTTGTCCTTGAGCCAATCAGGAACTAGAGTTGGCCGTCTCTTGCTTTGGAACTTTCTTCCAAAACGAGACCTAAAAAAAAAAAAGAACGCGGATTTTTTCATTTTCTTTTTTTTTTTTTTTTGATGTTTACGTTTTACAAATCAAAATCAAATTTAAGCTCAAACAATTCTAAAAGCTTTTCTAGTTCTAGTCTTGAGTCCTAGGTAATTGACATTCAAAATGGACAAGAATAACCCTTTACTTCCATTTGCATTCTCGACATCATCATTTGATGAGAAGGTGCCATTGAACACAACTCCCAGAAACCGAAAGATCATTGATGAAAATGCTAGCAGTATGTATCACACGAGGGTTACTCCCGAAACCAAACGAAAAGGCCCTATTTTGAAAGTTCATCCCGGTTTGAAGCGTAAAATGGGAGAAAGTTTTAATGAGAAGGATGATATCAAAAGAAGAGATACTTTTTTCAATGATTTTGGCGACGATCCAACATTGATCGATGGAGATTCGAAGACTGACGAGGATACTGATGGTGAAGAATTCAAATCCAGAGACTATAAAGATGGGTTTGACAGAACATCAGAATCAAATCACCCCGATCCCGGCTTTGGCAAGAAAACCTGGTCTCACTTACCGAGTAGTCCAACTTTGGAACCTCAGATACATTCCGAGTTTGACATTGGGACATCTGATTATAATGTTCCAGATTCCCCAACCCATAATTTTCCGAGTGAAATCAACCACCAAGAATACCATGAACTTGATTTGAATGATCACAAGCCCAATAGTGCTAAATCTTTAAGATATGAGTTATCATCTAAGAAAAAAAGATCCCGTCTTGAAAATATGAGTTCTGATGCCGACTTCGGGATTGACCAATTCAATAGATTCAAGGCTACTACCAATTGTCCATCTACTGATAAAAATTTGGATACTGAAGAGTACGAAGAACAGCAAAGGCAAGTTCATGAAAACGCAAGACAAATTGTAATCGGTGCTTTCGAAGATATGAACACTACTATCCATTTAGAAGGATTGGGAATACGACAAATCCCCGAAGAAATTAAGGACTTTGATAACTTAGTGATTTTTGATTTCGATGCTCCTACACAAAATTCTTACCAGTTATATCTCACGAATAATAAAATCGACGAATTACCTCCATCTTTATTCAATTTCACAAAACTAAATGTTTTGGGTTTACGTCAAAATAAATTATCAAGAATACCTCCACTTATAACGAAATTGGAAAATCTAGTTGATCTTTCCTTGGGAACTAACAAGTTAGAATACTTACCTCCACAAATCTTGGATTTACCTAATCTTTCTACATTTAGAGCTGGTCCAAATCCTTACATGAAAATATCTGATGATGCTATAGAAGTGAAGACAGTTACTTTAAACCTGTTCAAGACTAAAAAATACTTCACTCCTTTAAGGTGGAAATCGGAGAGTAAAAAATTAGTGCCATCTTTAAAAACTTATGTCTTGATGCAATTGCCAATTACGATGTCACTTACCAAGAAACAAAAAATTGGAAAAAACATACTCCTAAAATTTTTCACAGCGTAATTGCATCAGCAATTTCTAAAGGTCAATATGAAGAGTCCTGTAGTGAATGTGATAGAATCGTGGTTGAACCAGTGGCTGAAAGTATCGAATGGTGGGATTTCTTACAAAATAAATATGTCCCAATTAAGAGACAATTTTGCTCGGGTATGTGTGCAAAAAAATGGGAGAGGTCTACATTTATCGACCAGGAATATTTTTGATTCTGTTTCCCCTTAATTAATCAACGATTGACGACTTATATTACGATATTATTTATGATACCCTATATATTCCATTTATGCATTTTTTAATTCATGCTTTTCTTCATGAAAAATTCGTAGTCTTCTTTGACGACATAATTTCCTGGAAAGATTCCCGTTTCACCATTGAGCTCTCCTTTCCACCACTCGCCAGCATAGTCTATAAGTCTGACAGTATCCCCTGCTCGCACGGCGAGATCTCCCGGTTCTTGTCCATTGAAACTAAATTTTATTGTACAGTAAAGTTTAGCTTCTTTGATATTGCTGGTTGTCGCTAAAGACGAAGCTAAATTTTGAAAGTACTGTTTTTTAAAGTTCACAATGAATAATTCTTCAATTGAGTTTAAGACTTTTTCATTCTTCTCGTTAAACTCACAAAGTAAAACATCAATAAAATCCTTCTTTCCCAACTCATCCGGTGTACTGTCGAATATACCGTGCAATGAATTTAGGTTGAGACTAAACTGGTAGATCACCATTAATTGAACAAAGTATATCATGGTTTGTATTGGTTCCAAAAAAGCATCTAGAAAGTTGAAAAAGAAAGAAAGTTCTTCTTTCAAGAAATCATTTAATCTATCATACTCTTGCTTATGCTGATCCATTTTCCTTGCTAAACTGTATATTTGTTGAGATTGTTTGAAACTTAAATCATTTTGCTTCTGTTTAGTCAATAGAGATTCATGATTGTTATACGCCTTATCATAATCCAATTTAACGTATTCTCTTTTTTGAATATGCTTATTAATAAATCCAAATAATTTTAAAACTTCATTCACTTTCTTATCAATGACTTCTTCTAGTAAAGCCAATTCTGGCTTAATGGCCGGAAGGATTTCGTCGATAGAGCTTTTATACACACCAATGGTCTTCCAAATCTTGCACTCTATTAAAAACGCTTGCTTTTGAGATTCCGTAATTTCAGCTCCATCAAGTGAGGATAAGTAATCCTTCCCTTTAGAAACCTTCATTCTTTCATTCAAATCAGCTTTTAAAGCCTTAGGCAAGCTTAAGAGTGGATCATACAATTGGGTTAAAGTTTCTGCAATTGTAGTTGCGATCTCTATATTTTGAAACAATTGCTCTTTGAAGCTATGAATATGCTTAGATAAGGCTTTTAGGTTTCTTTTAGCAACTTCAAGCTTATCTTTTAAGTTATCAAAATCCTCGTCGATTGTATACGATCCTAAGTTGACTTTCTGTTTAAGAAGCTGTGGAGTTCTTTTCAATGAGTCCCAATTCATACGCTCCTTTGTGCAAACCACTGCATCTTCAGGTAGATGAAGCTTTGCTGTCAAACTGGTGATAAGTCCCACAGTTTTCTTAGGTGACTCCTCTGAAGAATGAGGGAGAACCATCTGAGTTATTACTTACTCTAGAAGGGATCTCTGTTTTAATTGAGATTTGTGGCTGCAAACTTTTTTTTTGCAGCACACTTATCAACTCAATAAATAGCCGCAAATTTACAGAAAAAACGACGAAGCATGCGATATGAATATACATTCACACACAAATATATATAATAAAAACTAGCTTTTTATGGGTGACCATGGTTAGAGCCCGGCCATGCTGATATTTTTTCCGGACCAGGAGAAGAACCTCTGCTGCTTCCATCCACTGAGCTATTATTGAGCTCCGTAATGTTTTCAGAATACAGAGCCTCTGTGATTTCACTCAATTGTCTAAATAATTGAGACTTAGTTTCAGGATCTAAGGGCTCATCAGATCCGATGTCATTTATTTCGTCCTTGAGTTTTGTTAATTTTTCTTGAGATAGATCGTCCAAACTTCTTATTAATCGATCACCGAAACTTTTATCTGTAGGGCAGTTTAAATATATTTTTCTTTGCAACATCTTGACTATTTTCAAGTTGTCTACCATCTTGAATAAATAAGTGGACTTCGACTCAGCATCTCTATTAGCAGATTCTATAGGAGGGTTGATCAATAATAATGCTGCGTAATATAGCATTATATGAATGTGGACAGGAACGTATTTCAAGTTATTTAGAATATCTTTATCATTTAAGACAAGATTAAGCACAGTCTGAGCTGCAGTAACAGCAATATTAGCACTGACTATTGCTTCGTTGTCTGATATCAATTCATGGTTGGATACAAAATCTTCATCACTGTCCGAAGAATCGTCTGAATCTTCCTCATCGGAAGATTTAATATTTTTGAACTTCTTACCTAAATGAACCTTCGAATTAGCTCTTACCGGGCCGTTGCTTGTTGAATTATTCCAACGAGGGAGAATGACCCTATTCTCATCACCAGTATCCATTTTCAACTGCCTTACAGCAGCAGAGTTGATATGCATCTTGGCGAAATTGTAATAAATAAGAGTAGACTTGGAAGACCAGACAGCCCCATTATTTACCGGTGAAAGTAAGACAGCCCACGAAACCATCCATCTATCCAATTCCAAATTACTTTTCGAGGGTATTCCCAAAGATGAAGGAGCTAATAGGTCCCAAGCCTCGCCCCTAAATGCCTCATTTAAAGCTTGATTATATTCAACTTGTGATACAAGTCTCATATCCGTAAATTTTTGTGATGATTCTTCTTTGTTACTGGTAATAACGGAATCATCATGCTGATTCGAGTCTTCATCTTTATTCGTGCCTTCTTTATTCCCGTTTTCAATTTGAGAAGGAGAACGTTCCATGTGAGTCAAAGAAGTTCGATTATCATTTATAAGTATACTTTTACTATGCTTAAGGGAATATTCGTCTGAGCTAACCAATCTTTGCCTATTGAAAGTCAAACTTTGTTGTCCATCTAAGACGTATAACAAATACCATAATTTTAATCGGTCTCTTTTACTCAAACCTCCACTTTTTTTATAATTATGATTGGTTACAGAATCAGTAAGTCCAATCTCTTTGGCAATTTGTAAAGCTAATCCTGTAAACATTTGGGCGTTTGACAACCAAAAGCTGCAAAGAATTAATGCCATAATTGTATTGAAGCCATCAAGTTCATTGACAGGCCTTCCTTTGTAAAGTAACTCACTGCATGATATATGAAGATACTCCTGAAGTTTGTACAGCTTCGAAGAAAGAGTCTGATCAGGATGATGCATGGATGCAATAGTACATATAGCACAAATGAGAATAGGTGAGGATTCCCAAATAGAATCCACCAGGAATCTTGAAATCTCAAATCCGAATAGTTGAGGAGATATGTTGGTATCAAAAAATTTAAATAGCTCTTTCGCTTGAGCTTTGTCTAAAAATCCATCTCGGAAGTCTTTGGGGTAGTTAACATCTCTTTTATCGTCGTCAGATTCTCTATCAGAGTCTATCAATTTGGGTTTTTTCTTTGAATCTTCGACGTAGTGTGAATGACGCCTTTTTGTATTTGGAAAGTCATTTGAGGGAAGACTGTGGGATGAGTAATGCTGTGAGTATTGATCTCTATTATAATATTGATTTGGTACTGATTCGTTTGTAGGATCGGGTGAGTATGTTCTTGAACTAGGAAGTGAGTCATAATGGGTAAATGGGGATGCATTGGCATGCAGGGAAGGGTTGTGTCCGTGTGTATCTATAGGGGCCTTTCTGAGGAGGGTAAGGTGTAGGGTATTGCAATTGTGATTGACCATATCTGTGCTGATTTTCCATTAAAAAACGTTGATTTGATTTAAGTATATCAACTAAATCATTAAGCTTATTATCGAATCCATTTATTTTGTTTTCCATTTGAGTCTTCCAGTGCTGATCAGATTCGGATATATCTTCATTTGGCAAAACTGACATGTTAGGTTGCGGTACATGCTGCACCATATATTGAGGTATTGCATTTGGAATATGGATTCTGTGTCAGAGTAGATACAGTAGGGTTTTGAAGTGGTTGGGTATTTCCAGCTATTTTATTCGCTGCTGTAACGGCTTTGGGCCGTTGCGGTAAATTGTCTGACGAAGTTGCATTAGCTTGATGATGGTGCGAAGCAGGAAGCAGGATATGATTTGTAAAAGAGTTCAATGGAGGAAGTCGTATATCGTCTTGGGCTGGCCGTATAGGTTGAGGTTGTGGAGGTATCAGGGGAAGCTTTAATGAAGGAAGCTTTGGAACAAATTGGCAATTAACTGCTTGACCAATTTTAACACAACGCTCGCATGGTAAGCTGTTCGAGTATATACATTTAACTTTTGACTTCTTGCAATTAGAGCATGGTTTAGTTCTTTTTTCCTTAGCCATACTTTCAGCTAGTTAAAGGAAGATATCATAGATGCCTTTCAGCCAACTCGAATTTTTTTATCTACTTCATGTAAGGAAAATGTCGCTCTCTTAAACACGACATTTATACACCCAAACACCAAAAAGTATCCCCGGATTATTGATCAAGTTAAGCTTGTGAAATGATTTGATTAATAAGACAACTAGGTACTCTTCAGATACAAATTTATTATAAATTAGATTTGACAAAATGTCCATGAAACCTAGAATCAAAGCCTTTTTTGGCGCCAATAGACATTATGTTGTGAGTGGGGCCTCTAACAATCCAGGAAAGTTTGGGTTTAAGATATTACTGTGGTATGTCAGCCACGGTCTACCAGTGATCCCAGTTAACCCAAAAGAAAGTGAAATATTAGCACAGCCAGTAGTGAAGAGTGTTCCAGATGTTGTTCAAGCTGCTGTTTCCAAGAAGGACATCAATTCTTATAAACTTGGTGATTATGATGGTATCAGTATTTCATTTTTAACTCCTCCAGGTGTTACTGCTACAACTTTGAAGGAAATAACTATGGTAAAGGGATTCAAAGACGTAATTAAAGGATTGTGGTTCCAACCTGGTAGCTATGACGAAGAGGTTTTGAAAATTGCTGAAAAGATCGGAGTTTTTGATCACGTAGTTCATGAAGATGAATGCATTTTGGTTAGAGGTGAAGAAGGTTTATACAGTGCCAATTTATAATCAGAGTGCTTTTATATATATTTAATGAATGTTCTTTTTGCAATTCATAGTAAGTGTATTGATTTAAATTCTTGTATTCCTACTTGTTTTGTTAAGTATTGGAAAAGAAAAAACATATAGTACAAGGGTAGACTATTATATACAAAGGAACTGAGCAGAGCTAATCAAGAATTTTCTTTATGTATTGGCCCCAACTAGCATCATCTTTTGTAGTAGAAGAATCAGGTTTGATTTCTATAGTATATGGAAAAGGTGAACTTTCTAATGATGTTATAGGAGGAATGTGATCTTTATGAGTGTCAGAAATATAAACAATATATTGCATATTTTCGTCAAAGCTTTCAGCGGATAATTCAAGGTTATCCTTTGACTCATTCAATCCCACGATATTAGAAACATTTGATATATCTTTTGTTGATGAGGTATCTGAATCTAAAGGTAGACACTTAACGTTAATTGTCCATGACTCCCATGGACTCAAATCATCTTCATTATCACTTTTACCTTGACCGAACCAACCGGTTTTCTTCTTGATTTTGGCAGTACTTTTATCAAGAAAATATATAATTATTTGTCCCCATTTAAAAGTATCTGAATCTTCTGCATTGATATTGGACTTCATATTTGGCAGTAACAGGCTTGACTGATCATCTTCAGGGGTTTTGAATTCGTTATTAGGATTTTCGTTATTATTCTTGAGACTATTTCGATCATTGATCTTAATATTCGGCCTATCAAAATGGTATTTTATCAAATAGGATATTTTTTCGTCTATTAAGGAATCCAAATCAGGTAAATTTGATGCCATTGGATACGTTGTATTCAAAAACTCGTTGGTTGTTGGTGTAATGGGCCCAAAGAGTCGATGAAAGAATATTGTCCATATTATACCTATATTAATTAGTTAGTCATACTATATTCAATTTATTAGTCTTATATTTCTTTATCTTTCACATACCTTTTAAAGACTCTCTCACTACTGATCTCTCAGCCGTGAGATGAAGAGTATACTCCATATCGCCTCTTGAATATAGTTAGATTCGTTTAACAAAGGACAAGGAGGCCGACTGAGAATGCGTTGATGGCTCGTTGTCTTAAGGAAGCTCGTCCTGGCAAATGCTGATGAGTCAACTTTAGAATCCCAAGATTGTCCACAGGAATCGACGCGTGTATACTCAAGCTTTATTATGGGTGGACTTTGGATAACAGGTTTCTGTAATGAAGAACGTAGTTGGTCTGTGCTATTATTGATAACTTGTGAGATCGTAGCGATAAGAGTACACTAAACTTTTTTTTTTTTTTTTGGTTTTTGCTTTTTTTTTCCTGTTTAACGAGACTCGGGCCACTAAGTTATGGCTGCCAAATACATATACCAACAGCATTTGACGTTTATTTACAGTACAAATACTATGCACGGGATCATTGAAATGATATATATGCAATTCTATAGATATTTATGCGCAAATGGAATCAGTTATGATTTTTTTCTTTTGGAATCAGTCTGGGGATCAAAGACTTCGAATACATGTTTCCCGGAGGCCATTTCGTCAAGTATAGAGGTCACTTGTGGAACTACATTTGATGCTAGGCATTTCAATTCATCTTGCGTGAAGGATGAAAGAACATAGTCCGCTACTCCTTTTTCAAGAGTAGTATTTTTTGGTTTGCCAATACCTATACCGATTTTAGTATAGCCCATACCCATTGATTCATTAATTGAGCGTAGCCCATTATGGCCTCTGGCACTGGTATTCTGTCGGCGAATCTGTATCTTTCCAAGGGGGATTTGTAACTCGTCATGTATAATGACTAAGGCAGGAGAGTATTTGGTCAGTTGAACACGAGAGAAGTTAGACCAAGTCTCTGCAATTGGTCTTCCTTGCAAATTCATGAACAGATAAATTGACTTGAAGAAGAAGAGATTGGCTCGTTTAGACTTCGTTTCGACACTAGTACTATAGATCCCATGAGGTAAATTAGCATGACTTTCAAAAGGCTTGAATTCTTGCCATTCTTGTGTTACTATTTGATCTAATATATATGATCCCACATTATGACGGGTTCCTTTGTATTTAGGTTCGGGGTTTGCTATGGATGCAACCATTATAAATGGTGGTTTATTTGGTTGGCAGGTGCTTACGCCCCGAATGACGGTTGTTTTGCTGCCATACCCCAAAACCGTGCTTAGAATTGATCGGGAAATTCGGAAAAGCATAGATATACCGGTACTTATTGCAAGACGTAAGTAATATAGCATAGTAAAGACTACTATTTAAAGATAGCAGCTTATTTTCTCATTGATTTTTGATTTTTTTTTTTTTTTTTTTTTTTTTTGTTTTTGATTTTTGTATTTTTCAAGTTATTTGCAGTAAATGATTACTCGAAGATTTTAAATTTACCCAATTCACATTGTATAAGACTGGCAGAACGTTTCATCTTCTGCTTCTTTATGTTAATCACTGCTTCCTTTGCGGTGATTGCCCTCTCGGAATTAGTGAGTCTGGTACGATGGTTAGTTTTTGATGTAAAGAAACGTCATTCCTGTTTTCTACATACCTGTGAATACTTCTAAATCTATCTAAATTGAAAACAAGATCTTGCCATGCAACTCGTTGCTATTAGAGAAGTTAGTAATGTTCTAGAAAGAAGAAGGAGCTTCGAACGTACTTTGAAAGATTCTTCTAATTTCATAAGAATTTCCTGCGATGTATTAGTATAATCATCAAAGACAGCATTGTAAGCATCTTCCAAGACACTCCAAGCAAAAGGGGAAACATCTTGAGCAGCTTTGAGTGATTCTAGTTTCTGCATGTTCTGTTTAGCAATTTCATGAAGTGTGTCTAGTTCTTTCAAACTGAATGATTCAGGGATTTTGATATTGTGTTGGGTAAGCATCGAGGCAATGGAATCCAAAGATTCTTCTTCATACTTTGTGAATTCTCTGGGGTTCTTGTCCTCATTTGAAATACATTTTGGCATTAGTTCAGTGTTTTTTTTAGGTATTTCAATATCATCGATAATTAGCACTTCTTCCCCGGGATTCCCAAGACTGTGAATGGACGAAGTGTTATCAGGTTTTGAAACTTCCCTTCTCTTAACTCTCTTGTTTGCCGGAGATGATTCACGAGTCATTTTGTAGGTGTACTGATAAGAATAGACGTAGGCGGTTAATCTTTCTTTTTTTTAGCCTTTTTTTTTTGCAGTTTTCTTTTGATGTTCACACAGAAAACCTTACATAATTTTATGTTTCATCATAACTTCATGTTTATTATTTATAAATACTTAGATTCTCTATATAGCAGCTAGTTAATAAATAGGGTTAGTGACTGGCTAATTCAGTTAAATTCTTATGAGACTTTTCATATCTTAAATGTTGAGCATTTGAAACCTTTCTTAATTCTGCAAGACGTTCTTTTAGCACTGGAACATCTCTTAAGTTTTTCTCCAATACAAGACGTTCTTCTTCAAAACGTAATCTTTTTTCAGCGTCCAATTCACCAAAGAAGTAACCGCCTTTACCGTCGAATTTGAGTAAATAATTATGGAAATGCCATAAAGCAGGTCTATGAGCAACTGATAAGAGAGAAATTCCTAATTCTTGAGCTCGTTTATACATAAATTGTTCCATTGATGGAGAAACAGCAGAGGTACACTCATCTAGGACGGCAAATTTAGGTTGATGGTAATATAAACGAGCCATAGCCAAACGTTGTTGAGCACCAACCGATAATTCTTCTGACCAATTACGAACTGAATCCCAAGGGTTTTTATCATTTGAAGAAGTGAGTAATTCTGATAAATTTAAAATTTCTAAAATTTGCTTTAAATCATTGTCAGTTTTACCAGACTTATTTTGTTTAAATTGACTTTCAGTATGAGGGTAAATGATTTGTTCTCTGAGACTTCCTTTACATAAATAAGCTCTTTGGGGTAAATAAAACATATTTTCAGTAGTTGGAATAATGATCTGACCTTCTTTACAAGGCCATAACCCACCCAACATTCTGAAAAGAGAAGATTTACCAGAACCGTTTGGACCAGCAATAAGTAAATGTTGACCAGGTTTAATACTGAAGTTTAGTTTTTCAATTAAAGTAACATCTGCAGGGGTTACTAAACGAACATCTTTGAAAGTAACTTCATCACCATACGATACGTTACCTTCATCTTTTACAATTGAATTTTTGGAAGATTTAATTTTGTACAAGACATCTTGTAAATCCGCAACTCTTGTAGCATGACCAACCACTTGTAAAAGGTATCTTCTTGAATAAATCAAACGATCTAAAGAATCAGAAGCACTTAATAGTAATCTTCTATTAGTGATAAAATCACCAGAAGCAGAAGGATCAGGTTCTTCCCCCCAATATTTATTAATGAAAACCGGAGCAGAACATAAGACTAAACCAGCAGCACCCCAAAAATATTTTACAATGAAAGTTTGAGCAATTTCATGGACAGCTTTTTTCCAATATTCCATTTTAAGAAATCTTTCAAGTTGATAATAACAATAATCCAAATAATCTAATTCACGATTATGGCCACGTAAAAAGGCAATTTCTTCATTATTAGTTACAACTTTTGAATGGGCAGATCTTAATTGACCTTCCAAGTTAGCTCTTTCGGAGGCTAATTTAGCGAATGGAGGAGAGAAAAACCGAAGGATAGTAGTTGAAAAATAAGCTAATAATCCCAAGGCTAAAGTACCTTCACCGGAGCCCACTCCACTTTTCGATAATTCTTTAGCACAAAGTAGCAAGTCAAGAGTTGGTTTTAATAATTGACCAGGTAAACTTGATAAAGCAGAAGCTAAACGAGAAACATCAGTAGAAAGTCTTTGATCAGGATCTTTAATTTTAGAATCAGATAATTGAAGTAAAGAATAATAATTTGGATCTAAAGAATCAGGTAAATAATCTTCCATTATACTATTATTAATATTGATTCTTAAATGTTGACGTAATTTACTTTTAGTATAATTTAATAAAGAATTAACTACTGAAGCTGGTAAACCAAGAAACATCCAAAATGCTAATAATTTACCAAATTTTTTCAACTTCTTCGAGACTAATGCACCAACCAATTTACCATCTAAACTTGCAACTTTAATAGTAAGAAAAGCTCTAATAACAAGTAATACAAGATTACTCACAAAATAAGCAACCACTGGATTTGCATACGAAGGTATTGAAGCCTTATATAATCGACGAAAGGACTCTTTCGACAATTTAACTGACTTATTGACTGGTTTAACATGAGTGGAAGTCAAATCCTTATCTGAAGCATTTTGAAGGGTATCGGAAGGGGTATTATCCTGTTGTCCACTATTATCAGATTGGCGACTAGATTTTGTAGTAGTTGCTCCTGAAAATGCTGCGGTTATTAAGATGATATAAGATGCATTTAAAAAAAGTGATCTATTACCTTTATATACATTAAAAATTGAAAGTGCAAGTGAATTTTGACTTGACATCGTTAATTGAGTAAAGCAAATTTCAACATATGATAAAAGAGTCTATTAAATTCAATGAGTTTATCCTTTCTCTGCTCATCAACACAAACTGTTGTAGAAAAACTGGAATATGAAGGAGTGTGGGGAGGACGACCGCAACCGCTCTTATACTTTTTTACCGAGGGACCAAACAATACGGAGGGGAGTAAGTTGGTGGTGTACGGAGTATTCTGTTAGTGTACGGGTTTATTCCAAATTGGGGAAGGTCAGTTTATACTGGTCAATCTTGGAAGTAAGTTCGTTGATTCTGGTGTAGTAGTAGTGATTGGCTAGGTCGGTGGTGTTTTCACAGTCCGGGTTCAGTTTGAGCAAGTTTTGGTATAGCTGGTAGCATTGTTGTCGACTCCAGGGTTTGTCTATGGGTAATCCGTCTTGAATCGAAAGTTGGGTAGAGGTATGATGGAACCATTCGGTGCTGATATCGTCTAGACTTGAGTCGTTGTTCTCCACTGACTTGGGTTCAATGTACCCTTTGGTATGGAGTAATTGTGTGAATAGAAGGAGGTCTCGATTACTATATGAACTAGGATCAATGATCATCCTACTGTTTGCTGGTGCCATACTTCAATTTGTATCTCTATATCTATCTATATCCCTTATGTCTATACCATGCAATATATAATCATACAATCATAGAATATATACAGTCATAGAAAATATAATCATAGAATATATAATCATAGAATGTATAATCAATATCATAGCATAATACAGTTGAGATGAGCGCGTAATTTTTGAACATCGGTTGGTGTACGGAGGTGTTCTTATGTCAGAAAAAACAGCAGTATCAGATCCGATTCGTTTATAGGTTGGGAACTACCTGTTAGGTTTCTGAAGAAGATTTGGTCTTGTAAGGGAAAGGGAAACCCTTATTGGTATGAAATTTGATAAGATCGAACATTAGGTTAAACTTACCTTTGTTATTTTTCGAAAAAAAATTAGTTTCAATCAAGTTAAATGAAATGCTGGCCCATAAACTATCTCCAAATTTTGAAGATCGTTTTGCTAAAATAGATATTGGAATTCCAAAGCTTGGAGATCCTCCTATATTAAAGAAAGAGTCATCTCCTTCCAGAATCACAAATTCGAATTCAACCCATTCTTTACAAAAGGTGATACCTCCATATACTAAAACAACCGATTTCATAATATCTCAAAGTCCAACTAAGAATAAGAAATTATATCCTTCTTCTTTATACCCAAATAATAATACTCAATCATCTTCAGGCATTCGAAATGTAAGTAATACTACTACTTCGAGGTCTCCCTTCCTTTCTACTGCTAGAAGAGCGGAATCAAAATCAGGTTTGTCAAATAATACAATAAATAAACAAAAATCCTCGATTCCTTCTATAACTAATAATCCAGGAAGTAAAATTAGAAGTCGTCTGGTTTCTTCAAACTCACTATCATCCAATCAATACAGATCTCAACTGCATTCACAACTTCCCTCACTTCCTAAGACTCCAAAACAAAATAAACCTCTTTCTAATATAACTCAACCTTTACCTTTAAATCATAAAGCAAGTTCGAAATCATTGCCTCCTTCAAAACAACAGTCTCATAAACGTTACCTAAGTTGCCCACCTCTGGCAAGAGCTGCTACTAGCCATGCTTTACATCAATCTACTACTAATGAAAATGATCAACGATTTTCTTTCATGAGAGAAACTTCCTCTTCCAAAAATAAACAGTCTATTCCTTATCAATCGCCAATTCCGACTCCTAATCCTTCAAATCCTACAGCGGCAATAGCTGCTGCTGCTGCCACTGGGAGTAGATCTAGATCAGTATCGGATATTAATCATAAAAGAAGTAGTCTAAATGGATATAAAAAACGCCAACTTTCAAATAATAAAGTTCCAACACTCACCAGTAATACCAAGAAAGCTGCATCAACACCAAATAAATCACTGGACTCAATTAATTTAAATTATAGCACAAGTAAATTTTCTCAATTGGCTCAAGATTCAAAACTGAAAAGAAATTTACTGTACGTTGATATATCAAGCGGAAGCGAAAGTGACATTAGCATTTCTCCAACTCACGTTATTGGTGATGAGCCATCGGTGCTTCCAAAGAAAAAAGAACATCCGTATACGAAATTGGGTGGTTTGAAACAGCAGCAACAAAGCCTCCAGCACCAACAGCAAGATCAATCTTCTCGTTCTATGAAATATGATTCAAAAAGACCTTCAGAACTAATGACTCCAAAACAATCTCCAATCAAACAAGCTCCACCACCAGTTCAATCTAATAAAATTAATAGCATTAGACAACTTTGTACTATAGTTTACCACCAAGATCCATCATTATTCGAATATAAAAAAGAATCAGAAGATTATTCTTTTACAACAAACCCTCCCTTTGCCCCTCAGGATGTTATTGCGAGTGCTGAATCTCATGGTGAAGCATCTTTCAATATTTATGAAAGAGGTGAAATTCTTCGGAAAAAAGATTTGTATTACATCCCCACAAATAATCAATCTACTCGTACGATAAATATCAGAAGTTACAGTGATAATTATGGATTTGATGACGATAATGGCAACTACGTTGTTATTCCTCATGATCACATAAATTATCGATACGAGATTGATCGTGTTTTAGGGAATGGTTCTTTTGGTAATGTTGTACTTTGTAAGGATCATAAATATTTCAATGGTAACCAAAATAAAATGGTTGCTTTGAAAATTATTAAAAATGATTTGAATTGGTCATTACAAGCAGTTTACGAAATCAAAATGTTAAAACATTTAAATGAAAATTTCAAAGTTGGGGGACCGGGTATAAATATTTCTAATTTTGATCTGGAATATTTACGTGAATATGGAAATGATAGTAAAGAGTCTCCTGTGTTAACTTATTATGATCATTTCCATTTCCGTGGTCATATGTGTATTATTACTGAAGTTCTTTCATTAAACTTATACTCGCTTCTAGAAATCACAAAATTTAAAGGTTTTTCAATAAATTTACTTAAAAAATTTTCTTATCAGATTTTGAAAGGGTTACAATTTATTCATAGTAATAAAATTATTCATTGTGATATTAAACCAGAAAATATAATGATTAAATTTCCTAATAATTTTGATCCTAATAGTATTAATGAATGTAATGACTTTACGATTAAAATTATTGATTTTGGTTCCTCTTGTTTTAATAATGAAATTTCTTACTCTTATATCCAATCAAGATTTTATCGGGCTCCAGAAGTTATCATTGGTGCAAAATATAACTCCATGATTGACCTTTGGTCATTTGGTTGTGTTATTGCAGAGTTATACACGGGAATACCTCTTTTCCCCGGGAAAAATGAACTAGAACAAATAGGACTCATTTCAGAAGTATTTGGGGCACCAAATAGTTCTCTAATCGTGTCTCAACGTAATCTCTTATTAAGATCCATAAGGAGTCAAAATGCTGCTAAAAACATCTTAGATGGTGCTTTAATGAATCAAAATAACATGAATAAAAATAGTTCGATTGATGAAAAATCAATTAAGCGTACCTTGTTGTATACTTTATTTGATTCAGAAGGTAAATTTAATTTACAATTTCTAAACGTTAGATTACAAACAATCGGCCAGTCTCAGACTCCAAACAACTATAATAATACAGCTCCCAGGCGTAATTTCAGATTAAATTCCAAAAACTTGGAAATAATGCTCAAATTAGCTGCAAATAATGAAGACCGAAGCACTGGTCAATCCTTCATCAAATTTTTGCAGTCTATTTTCAAATGGGATCCTAATGAAAGATTAAATGCTGCAGATCTTTTAGCTCACCGTTTCCTACAAAACTAGGATCAGCTCTTTCATACATACATACATATATTATATCATATAAATAGTAACAAATCGTAATAATTAACATTACATTTAAAAAGTATTTAGCCGAAGTCCTCATGTGACTAAAATTTGCGACCGAGCAAGTCAGAAAAAAGTTAAAAAACAATCCAGTGTTTGACTGAATCAACTCCGCATTTAAATACATTCCAACTCTTATCATCCCTTACTCTTCTTGAACAAACAAGTAACTAAAAGATGTCTAGCTCAAGCAATGATCCTTCCAATTCCAAGAGACTAAGAGCATTGAACAAAGCATACAAGTACACCAGTAGTTGGGCTGATAAGAATGTTGGTACTAATCGAGGACTAGCAGCAGGGACCGCAGCCTCCGTGATTGGAATGGGTATTGATAGGACTGAAAGAAGAGATTCAAGAGACAGTTTGGACACAGATATTTTCTCGGATGAAGAATTGAATGCACTTAAAGATATGGAGGAGCCAAAGGATAGTAAGACTAGCCATTTCATGGACCATTTTGTTGAAAAATTATTGAAAAATACCATGCCAGATGATGATAAGCAAATAATCGAAGAAAGATTACACGATCCAGAAAGAACCAAGAGGCCGGGTCTTTCCCTAAAGATAATTGCCTCGAACTTTAAAAAATTAAGTACCAAAATGAGTGGGTTTTTTGAAATTCAGTATGGGTTAATACATATTGTTACATGGAAGAGACCCACGAAAACCTTATCATTCTTAGTGATGTATACCGCAATTTGTCTATGGCCACACCTTGTATTGGCTTTGCCATTATTATTTTTGCTTTTTGGAATAATGATTCCTGCTTATATACATAGACATCCTATGAAAACTCCTGAACTCATAAAGGTCAAAAAAAGGGGACAATCTATATTTGAATTCTTTAACCAATCACTGGAAGATAGTATTTTAATTGATTTGCTCAGTGATGAATTCAAAGAGCATGAACTTCGACCAACGAGCTCAATAAGCTCGGAAAGTTCAACATCTGTATTCACTCAACAGCCAGTCTCGGCCAACTCTGTTGCAAGTGACCCAGTTGATGTGAATGAAAAATTAACTAAGAGGAGAAGAGCTCGTTATGTGAAGTCTCAAATGTCTTTGTTTCTCAATATGAGAGATTTACAGAATCTAACATCTGATGTTATAGTTGCATTTGACCAAGCAGAAACATTTTGGTTTGAAACTGCAGGTTTTAAAGATGAAAGATTTTCGACGTTTCTTTTCTATATAGTAGCCATTGCTACTTATATCGTCTTGTTCTTGGGGAGATTTATTCCTTGGAGACTCATTTTCATTCAATCGGGTTGGTTAAGTATTATTTTATGCCATCCACATAGTAAAAAACTTTTAGTCGCCATCCTGAAAAATAAACAAAAGCAAAAATTGCAAAAACAAAAGAAAGAAGAAGATTCTGGTTCACCTAAAGAAGACGAGGAGCCAAAAAAGTTCGATAGACATGACATTATCATCGATGATGCTGCTGACGTTCGCGTCGTGGAAATATATGAGTTAGAAGTCAAAAGCTTGACCAAAAATGAATGGTCTTTTTACTGCTATTCAAACAGATTGTTCAATTGTCGTGATCATTTAAGGTTATCTGGAAAAAGACCAACTGGAGTTGAACATTTATCGAAAGTCTTACCTCCCCCGGAATGGAAATTTGATGTTGGGTACGAGAATAACTGGGGTATAGATATCGATCCTTCAAGATTTTTGGAAGAAAGACAAATAGATTCAACTTATTTACTAATTAAAGATGATGAAAAGGAAGGTTGGATCTATGATAAATTGAAAAATGCTGACACTTCTGACAGTGTATATGAATTCCGTAGAAGACGTTTAGTGAGGGAATGCTTCAGGTACTCCAGACCACCTAAGAAACCTCTGTCTTGCTAGTTTTATAAATAGATGCTTATCATCCGAGATATAATAATGTTGTAGGTTGCAAAAAGTAGGGCAAAAGTTTAGTCGTGTTACCCGGTCGCATTTTTTTTTTTTTCAATTTTTTTTTTTTTTGCATCTCATCTTCAGAAAATGGTATAAAAGAAGCTCGATTTCTCGTCCTTTTAAAAATTTTTTACTTCTTTTTTTCTCTGTCGACGTACTTCATAGGATCATTTCTATAGGTCACGTCCCATCTTTGACTCTTCTAAAGAGCCACTGAATCCAACTTGGTTGATGAGTGAGATACCCTTATACCCTCAAAGTGAGAAACAATTTAGCTTGTCTGTGATTCTTAGCAGTCCAGTCATCTATCTTTATTTGCCTTTTGTTTATACGAGATGAACTTGTTTCATTATCGTCTTGAAAGGAGCGATGATCTTTACCCTTTGCTTCATGCCTCTTCGGGGGCTTTAGTATTGGGTGGGTATAAGTGGCTGTCTGACAAGTTGCTTCTAAACATGTTTTGTGTTTAGTTGTGACTATAGTTAACTTGTGTTGATTCGTCGACCCTCTTTTAGAAGAGTAGTTGGGTAGTCGGAGTTTTTTTTTATGTATTACATTTTTTTTTTTTTCAGTTTTTTTTGTTAGGTTTATTTAAATAAATATAATCTATATACAATTTTTATCTGTAGTTTCAGTCATCGTTTTTCACGAGACCTTCGAAAAGACGTCCGTAGCAGTCGCTTTGTTTATCATTAAAATGATAGTATGGATCATCAGGATTCAAAAAGGTTCCACATAAGTTACAGAAGAGGGTCTGGCATGTTGAACATTTCATTTTATTACAACCATCTGATCTCTGAATGACAATTTCACAAACTGGACATTTTTGAAGTGAATTATCCTTTTCTTTTAACATTTCATCAAACAAGATATCCATTCTGTATTCTTCTGACATTTTTGCCATTGCATTTCTTCCATACATTGAGCTTAATTTTTTTCTTTCTTCTGAATCCTCTAAAGATTCAATCCATAAATCTAATGCTTTGATGGGGATATTCGAATATAGTCCTGTTTTACCTTTACATTCGACGTATTTCCCATGCCACGATTTACGACATCTCTGGCAAAAAGCACTATTACACCTTCCGCAAATGACCAAAGGGTCCGTCAAATCTTCTCTAAAGATCATTTCAGGACAATTTTCATTGAAACATGGGACCAACCTTGTTGGGAATAACTTTGTAATTATTGCATGATTTTGCCTCATGAATAAGTCTCTATACCTAGCAACTAATTTTTCAGAGTCTGAAGTTCTTTTAACGAGAATAGATCTGAGTAGATCTAGTGATATTGGGGGAGTCATAAGATGACATTTGAATTCATTAAAGTCAAAGGCTTCATTTGTTATATTATCAAGTCGTAAATACTTTTCTCTGATCTTGGATAATTTAGTTGTGCATTCGTATTCAGGACAATGAACTCTTTCAATGGAACCTGATTCGATCAAACTGGTGAAATATTCAAATAAACAATCATTACAGAAAACATGCCCACATTCAAATTTAGAGCAATACTCACCTTTGTAATCGGTCTGGCAAATTCCACATAAATAGGTTAAATTATTGAAAGCCAACTGTTCTTCATCTTCATTGAACTTGCATAGATAATTGAATCTTTCAATGCTCTCACATTCGATTACCGATCCGATAAACTCATCAAATTCATAATGTATTTTATTCTGAATCATTTCCACAAGGGTGAAAATTATACAATCTTTCAAATCTTCCCAACATTGAAGAAGCTCTTTTAAAAGGGTTGAGCTTTTGGTGCTTGATACCACATTAGAAAATATTCGTAACACGGGAGGTGCATCATAAGGATACCGTTCCATCAACCTGAATGTGAACTTTATCGCAGGCAAATAGAATATTTTTTGTTTTTCAATCTTGGAGTTGTCAGACTTGTAAACTATTTCAATGCCCTTATCATTTTTGACGGGTATATCTAGTGATCCAGACAACGATTCGTAATTGACCTTTACACTGGGATAGATAATTTCAAGAGATTGGAGCTCTTGAGTCTTTACATCCTCAGAGAACTCTATCTCTTGCGTCAAGTCTGTCATTCTATAGCATTAAAAGTTGGATCCATTAGAGATAAGTGAAAGTCTTATAAATCAAAGCGATATTATCCTGCATGTTAATCCACTAACTGTTTTTTATTTTTTTTTTTTTTTTTTTTTTTTTTTTTTTTTTTTTTCAGTTGAACACGATTTAAGTCGTTGTCGAATAGCATTAACTTCTTGCTAATAGTCAATAAAGATGGATTCGTTCTCCAAGAAGGTTCGTACGTTCGATGCGTTTCCTAAGATTGATTCGGAGCATACTGTTCAATCGAAGAGAGGAGGTCTCTCTACTCTTCTTACGGGATTTTGTGCCTTGTTAATTCTTTGGGTTGAAGTTGGTGGATACTTGGGAGGATACGTAGACCACCAATTCAAGATCGATGACCAAGTGAATACAGATATGTCAATAAATCTAGATATGCTTGTGGCCATGCCATGTGAGTTTTTGCATACCAATGTTATGGATATCACCGATGATCGTTTTTTAGCAGCAGAGTTATTGAATTTCCAAGGTACTGATTTCATTTTACCAGAAGGATTCCAAATAAATAAACACAATGATGCACATGATACTCCTGACCTTGATGAAATCATGCAAGAAACGCTCCGAGCAGAGTTTAGAGTTAGTGGTGCAAGAATACACGAAGATGCACCAGCCTGTCATATATTTGGTTCGATTCAAGTTAATCAAGTTAGTGGTGATTTTCGTATTACCGGTAAAGGGTTTGGTTACAGAGACCGCCTGATTGTTCCATTCCAAGCATTAAACTTTTCTCATGTAATTAAGGAATTTTCCTACGGTGATTTCTATCCATTTATAAACAACCCATTGGATTTCACTGGTAGAACTACCGAAGAAAAACTTCAAGCATTTAAATACTACTCAAAGGTTGTGCCTACGATGTACGAAAGACTAGGTATAGAAATCGACACTAATCAATATTCATTAAGTGAACAACATCGTGTTTACAAGACCGATCCAAGAGGTAGACCCCAAGGTGTTCCAGGAATTTATTTCCATTATGATTTTGAACCCGTCAAATTGATTATCTCTGAAAAAAGAATTCCGTTCCTTCAATTTGTAGCTAGATTGGGTACTATTCTTGGAGGAATAATGATTTTAGCGGGTTATCTTTACAGAATGAGTGAAAAATTGATCAAAATCTTATACGGGAAGAAATACGCTGAGCGAGATACTGAAAAGAAGAAAGGTGGTCTCTTAGATAGTTAATTGTATCTAATGTATGTCTATATATATGTATTTAAATCTTTCATTTGTATCTAAATCTAAATTTATATATATCTAATTATATGACTACCTTCCCCATTGGGAATGTGCATGCGACTTCCATGTGACGGAAAAAAAGATTGAAAAACCGTTCAGACCGCTGCTGAAAACACTATTGACTTGATTTGAAACTCAAGTCAATAGGTTTAAATCAATTACTAAAGAACGGTTTTGGTATAAATGTTGACTGAAAGATGAATCATTTTTGTCGTTTTCGAAATATTCATTAAATACTTTTAGGAACAATGAATCATTCCAATAACGATGATTCCGCTGATAATCAGGCCAAAGAAGAAGAAGAATCTACAACCAAACCTCCTAGGCCCAAGACTCAAAAAATTCAAAGATCAAGAACGGGATGCTCCAACTGTAAGAAGAAGAAGATTCGTTGCAGTGAGACCCGGCCATCATGTGAGAATTGTATTAAAACCAATAGCGAATGTGATTATTCGTTGAAATTAACTTGGGGAGGAAGACCTTATAAAGATTTACTGAAGAGAAAGGAAAAGTATTCTGTCAGCCAAATTAAAGTGAAAAATGAAAATAAGTCTAAAAGAAAGAAGGATATACAATTTGTGGTTAGCGATTTATCGAAAAATTTGAGTCAAGCAAGTACTCCAATGTCTTCACTGAGCTCAATTCAGTCAATTGATAGAAGGGAGAAACGGAAACTGACTGATACTCCAGAATCGGTCTCAATGGATGAAAGTTCATCTTTATTGAGTAATTCGTCTTCGGGTTCTAATAAGAAAAGAGCCATGTTAAGTGTTGGGGATTTCACTCCAATAACCGACTTGGCTCTGGCAAATCAATTTGAACAATTTGAAAATGGGTTTTTATCTCCTGCCTTCCCAATTGTAGAAGATGATCACGAACCCGAATTTAATAACTCTGAGCTTTCTATCTCCGATGGAATAGAATCGTTATCCAATGCCTTAGATAGAATCTCAAATGGTACTCATGAACTTAATTTGCAGAATTCGGATATATTTAATAATTTAGTGATGCATAATGATAAGATTAAAATAGAGGAGTTTGACAAAATCGATCCTTTTGATGAGATTGGTGATTCTAATCAAAACTTTGATAATTATTCTGAAGATTTAGCTAAAATTGAATCTTTTTTCCCAAAACACCCTAAGCTTGTTAGCGAATCCTTGTCATCATCATCCTCGCCAAAAACTATAACATATGATAATGAACTCGCATTGGATGAAGAAAATAGTCCCTACTATGATTTCAGTCTGATTCCACCCCCCTTAACACCTTTACCAGATTATTTACTACGTATTCCTTTGTACCGTAGTCTCATGCATTTCTGGGTAGAAGTATTCAGTAACAATTTAGTTCCAGCACCATCAAATATTTATGAAGATAATCCATTCAAGGTTTTATTACCTCAAATGGCAATGCAAATCCCTTCACTTTTATTAATCTTATTAACTTTTGCAGCCAAGGCTAGAACAACTTTAGGTGAGAATGCAAACTATATTCCTAAAGAATTGATCGATCAATTATTGAGCAGAGCATGTAATGAATTATTGAAGTGTTTGAAAAATAAAGACGAGGCAAAGTCAGATGGTACATTAGCAACAGTTTTATTATTTTCAGCCTATGAAATTTTTTTGCCGAAAGTATGGAACGCCATAGAGCTCATACTACAGGTGCTAGACAAATCATTAGGGCAAGAAATAAAGAAGAGTTGGCTGAATCATCTCATTTAAACGTTGGAGTCGTTCCCTCCAGGAATGAAGGTGACGTTTCTTTCTTTCTAATGAGATGGTTTTTATATGTCGATGTAATAGGATCACTATCAACCGCAAAGATTTCTAGTGAACCTTTGTACTATGATAGTGAAACTCCTTTGAAAACATTTGACTCTAAGGTTGAGGAATCAGATCAAGATCCTAAAAAGGATATTGATTATTTGTTGGGTTTCGATGTCAATCTTTTTCCAAAATTTGCTGAGATTTCAATACTCATTAGAAAATCAGAAAATTATAATTCAGATCTCATTCCGGTTACTTTAGTGACAGACGCTTTGAACTTAAAGGAGAATTTTACCAAGGCATTCGAAGAAGGAGAAGCAAGACGCCAGGCAGAATTAGACTTGATATTCAAGAAAAAGTATGCTACAAGTAAAGACCTCAACATTACCAATTTAATCCAACAGGATAAAATATTAAGATGTACCAATAAAATCTTCTGTGACATGGGTATTTTAAATCTTTATCGTCGAGTCCTCAAAATTCCTCGTAATTCAAGTCTAATTCAAGACTTGGCCAATGGAATAGGCTACATATTAGAAACCACCATTCCTTCCCTAAGTTCAGCTGAAATATGTACTATTTTCTGCTTATTTTGCGCTGGCTGTGAAACCTTGGATTCTTCTAAAAGAGATCTATTTTTCGATAGATTTACTAGATTGGCTCGAAGTGGCAGTGTTAGTGCAAAGAAAGGTCTTCAAATCATGACTCGGTGCTGGGACACCGGTGAAGATTGGATCACTTCTGCCAGAGCTTTAGATATAGATATAATTCTTTTGTAAATACTTTATATACTTAGTTACTTTCCTATAGATTTTGCAATAAAAATGTGTCTGGTGCACAAAAAAAGTTCAAAAAAAAAAGGACCGCGTCTTCGATTTAGTTTTTTGATGGGCACTGAAAAAAAAAGAGCGTCTATCCTCTTTTCTTTCTTACTTCTATAATCACCGTATTGCACCGGCTTCTGGCCTTTTATATTGTAATAGACTTAGAGAAGAATAGAAGAATGGATGAGCGGGTTAGTGATATACCGCCTGCTGATTTTGAAGCTATCTTTAGTGCGTTAGCTTCTGCTGAAAAGGAGCCCGGCAATTCTGAAAAGCATTCTGAAGTTTTGATAAAATGTATGAAATACATACCTAAAAACTGCCCACCTCGTCATTTTTTCTGTGATAAATATATGTATCCAATATCTGCCCATTATTTAATCGTTTTTTCTTTTCCAGGTGTAAAAAATGATGAAATCAGTCATATTAATGAACTTCTAATCCAAAGCTTACAATCATGTGAGAACTGCATTAACAGATTCAATTATGCTATTGCGAAGTTACGTGAAAAGTTCCTTATAGAAAGGCAACTAGATCGTGGTTCTTTTGAAAGTTTTGTAAATTTGATTTATTCGTGGCAAGCTTTGAGAATTAAACTGACTTTACAATCTTGTGTGGAGAAATTTGACCTGGCTTATTCTCTCACTGACATTGATAGAAATGCTATTAAAGAATGCATCATTGGACCATCTATACTAAGAAATGATCCACTGGTTAGAGAGTTACTTAAAAAGGTAATTGCCAAGTTTCCTGATGACCAATCTCTTCTTCCAAATAGACTATATGCTGGTCTTCTTTTTTTCCAAATTGAAGGGGATTCTCTTGAAAAAGATTGGTCGGATAAATGTATGAAGCATTTGGAAGAGACTAATTTCCATTTTGATGGAGAGACATTAGATGAAGTTGTACGAGATGAATTCAATCTTTATTTTTACAAAGTTCAAAACGCTAAAACTTTTACTGAATCCTTGTGTATTAAATTTTGGAATACCCTTACAAAATTTCTTGCATTCCTTGATAAATCTGCATTTTTAAAACTTAATGAACCAAAAGATATTGAAGTCATGAGAAAGCTTGAAGAAATCAATTTTTTCAATCTTATCAGAGTCCTTTATAATAATTTGATGGCAATTCAAGATAAACCTTTACCCTCATTATTATCCGCTTTCGATGCTATTTTGAAAACAGTAGGCATTGATTTTTGGAGAAATTCTTCAGCCGTTCCATTTCCTGGCTTCTTGGATCCAATTCTCCTGAATCCCAACTTTTCTAAATATTTATTAGATCCTTCCAATTATGAACTCAGTGTCTTCTTAGATTGGACTTTACTGTTTGTTGGGTCCCTCACATCTTCACAAAGACAAACTGCAGCCGTGAGGATTTCTACTTTCTTAATGAGAATATCACAGAAAAGGGAGGCAGATAATGGTTCTATAAATGAAACCTCTCAACTTAATCAAAAGTCTTGTCATCTTTTACTTCAATGTTTTGATATAGATATGAATAAAGTTAATTTTGCTGAACCTAATTTTGCTGTGAATATATTGAAAAGAAGAGACGTTAGAGCAGCTGTTGATAGTCAAGCACCCCTTGTGGTTTCAATGGCGATACAACAGTTGAAGAACTTGACACTTGAAGAAAGTGAAAACACTGAACCAAGCAATGCATTACATTTAATAACCAGTAGCGTGGAATACGATATTATTAGTTTAGCTCATAATTCCAGTATATTAAAACAACTAGGCAATGAAATACCTTCTTCCTTTGATGCTTTCCCCTTATTATGGGAGGAATTGGCTAAACTGCAGCTTTATATTTATCCCCAGCTTACCAAAGAATTGGTTAAATCAATGAGGAATACTTCCAATATCATCAAATTTTCACAAAAGAAGAATAATACACAAGTCAAGGAAAAGTCTGATGCAATTGCCAGACATAATGGTAACGTTACACTCATCCTTAAATTATTAGGAAATGTGTTGGATAAGGTGGAACAAGCAGATTCCTATGTTTTAAAAAGCATATTTAATGATAAAGATATTGCTATTAGTTATTGTTCTTGTTTATTCTCTCCCTCTGTGAATCAAGCTGCTCTTAATATCTCTTATCAAGCTTTTGATGCTGCTGGTAGACTTGAAGCAATTGGTGGTCTTCTTAAGTTGAACTTGGAATCGTCGCTAAATGCAATCAATAAGAACTTGCGCATTCTAACCAATTTGGCAGTTTTTGAACCTTGTCCAAAAACCATTAGAATTCTTATGGATGTTGTCCGTGCATTGACTAACCCTTTGGAAGGTATTGCCACGATAAGATCTTCTGAGCTCTGCAAACCTGAAATTAGAGGACTTTGGGAAGAAAGCTGGCACTTTTTAATGATGGTTTATGAAAAAACTTTACTTTGGGCTAGCCATTATCATTTAGAGGAGCTTATTGAATTTACTCGTGATACTTTGGAGTTGAGTCATTCTTTGCTTGATTCCTTTATGATAATTCTGAATGCATTGAGTGATGAAAACAATAACAATACATCATATTCCTTGCTTGGTGTCTTCATGAAAGCTTTCCATTATGTGATTGTTTGGTTGAGGTTGGGTGATACCTCGCTTTTGAATTTATGTTTGACTTTGGTTTTTAAAGGATTAGAGTTGGCTAAAGATTTAAACTTCACTGTTGATATAAAATTCATTGACTCATTCGCCAGGTTTGGTGCAAGATCAAAAAAATTTAAGAATAAGCTTAATGATCAACAAAGAGCTGACATACTTGCGAAAGCAAGTGAAATAGATGGGCCACTCGTTGACCAAATCCTCGCCGAAAATCGTAAAACTAAAGCTTCGAAGTCTTCGGTTATGGATTCTGTTCAAGTAGATCAACAGGCAGCTTATAAATATCAAACACATCAAAAACCTACTAAGCAGCAAACATTAAGCAGGTTTGGTGTAGTGACAAAGGAACCTCCAGTAGCACCTCCTCCAGCTGAGAAGGGATATAAGTCTGCAAACTTAGAAGCTATTAGAAAAGAGTTAAAGTCTAACAGAGCTCCATCTGTCAAGCCTGGTCCGACTGTTGCTCCTGCTGCACCTAGACCTGCTGGCTTCAATTCCAAAGCACCAGCTGTTGGAAGATCCTTGAATATAACAAAACGAAAGAGGCGTGATTCTGAAAGCTCGGAAGAAGGAGATGATGATAATATTGACTTTTCTGATTTATTTGTTGATAAGAAGAAGAAAGCAAAAGTCGTTGAAGTTGATATAAATGGTAAAATTATAGACAGATCTGCTCAAACAAAGAAAATCGATGAGGAGCGTAAGAGAGAAGAAAGAATGAGACTTAGACTTAACGTAAGTTTAAAACCCCTTTATTCAACTATTTTGAAATGGAACTATAATTCTACGAGTGATTATCCTGGAGACGACAGAGATATTTATAAGAAAACAAAAGAGACTTACGAAGATTGTAAGGACTATATCAAGACAACAGAACCTCTTTTAATGCTTGAATGCTGGCAAGGAATTCAGTCAGCTAAAAGGACCCAACAGGAGCTTCCTTTTGAGCTTCTCATTGGAGGAAGGACTAGTTGTGATGGATTTTTTGATGTTTACGCATCTATTAAAAAGCAAGATTTGAATGATAGGAAAATAGGAGACTCCGACTTGTTAGTCTTGGGTCATGCCGAGTCCACAGATTTTTCTTCTGCCAAAGCAGCTGCTGATTTCCTAAAATCGCCTGGTGCACAAACATGTCTAGCTAAAGTTCGAGATATAAAGTCTGCTAGTGCTGACCATTGTGATATTGTATTAAGAGTGTTTCCACAAGGGCCTATGATGGGAATCTTGACCCCTAAGTCTATTGTTTTGAGTATGCGGGTTACTCAGATGGTTACCACTGAAAGAGAATATTCCTCATTGAAAGGCTTAGAGTTTTACGACTTGTCTGAAGAAATAATTAAAGGAAAACCAGCAGATCATCTTGAAATTGGAGATGATGAGGCCAACAGAATAGTTGATATACATAAAGTGAATAAATCGCAAGCCAAAGCTATTATTGGATCATTTGTTAATGAAGGATTTTCTTTAATTCAAGGTCCACCGGGTACTGGTAAGACGAAAACCATTTTGGGAATTGTGGGTTACACTTTATCTCAAACAAAGGCGAACCTAATTAATGTTCCCAAAAGTATTGAGCTATCAAAAAGTCCCTCTCCAGAGTCTAATCAAGGACCCAAAGTATTGATTTGTGCTCCAAGTAATGCAGCCGTTGATGAATTGGTTTTGCGTTTGAAAGATGGTGTTAATGATAGTAAAGGTGAGAGGTTTTCTCCAAAAGTGGTCCGTTTAGGAAGAAGTGATGCCATCAATGCTGCGGTTAGAGACCTTACATTAGAGGAATTGATTGATAAACACTTACAGGCCCAATCAAAACAAGCCGTCATAGATCCTAGCATCAGAACTGAACACACAAAGTGTATCAGTCTAAGAGATCAGCTCAGAGATAGATTAAACAGACCAAATTTATCTAGTAATGAAATAGTTGAACTTGAAACTCAATTAAGAGAAGTCACCAAACAACGTAACGAATTAGGAAAGAAATTGGATGAACAAAGAGAAAATGCTTCCATCGCTTTTCGTACTAGAGAAATTGAAAAGAGGCAATTACAAGCTAAGATCTTATCAGGTGCACAAATTATCTGTTCTACATTGTCAGGTTCAGCTCATGATTTTTTGGCAAGTTTGTCTATGAATTTTGACCAAGTGATCATTGATGAAGCTTGTCAGTGTGTTGAGCTTTCTGCTATCATACCCTTGAGATATGGTTCAAAAAGATGTGTGATGGTTGGTGATCCAAACCAATTGCCACCCACTGTTTTATCCCAAGCCGCTGCAGGACTCAACTATGAACAAAGTTTATTCGTTAGGATGCAAAAAAATCATCCCGATTCCGTATACCTTTTAGATGTGCAGTATCGTATGCATCCAGATATTTCTAAATTTCCAAGTCAAGCATTTTACGAGTCACGTTTACAAGATGGTAAGAATATGCTTGAGAAGAACGACAGACCGTGGCACAAACAATTTCCACTCAGTCCTTACAGATTCTTTGATATTGTTGGTGCACATCAACAGCACGAACTAACTAGATCTTTATTCAATTATCTGGAAGCCAGAGTTGCTTTAGAAATAGTTGAAAAACTCATGAAAGTTTTACCAGAGGACCAATTCAAGGGTAGAATAGGGATAATATCTCCGTATAAAGAACAAATTAGAGTTTTGAAAGATGTCTTTAGAAAGAATTATGGGATTGGTATTTTAAATGAGATTGACTTCAATACTGTTGATGGCTTTCAAGGTCAAGAAAAAGAGATAATTATAATGTCTTGTGTCAGAGCCAGTGAATCTGGTAATGTTGGGTTCTTAAGTGATGTTCGTCGTATGAATGTTGCCCTCACTCGTGCCAGAACTTCTCTATGGATTCTTGGTAATAAAAGCTCTTTAAGCAGAAACAAAGTATGGGCCAAACTTTTGGCTGATGCTGAGTCACGTAATGCAATCACTAGTGCATCTCCTGGTTTTTTAGCAAGAATCTCAGCTTCTAATGTCTCCAAAAACATACCAACACAAGCTGCGGCGCCAAATTCGGTGGGTGATAATACTATATCAGACTCGTCTATATCGGTATTGAGAAAAGAAAGTCACCTATCAAGCGATAACCAACAAAATCGAAAAGATGACAAGGTTTTAAATAATGACACTAATCATAACTATAAAAGGCAAGGCAATTACACTGGTAATGGTCAGTCTGGCAATAATAAACAAGCCGGCCATGGTAAGCCAACTCAATCTAAAGAGAAAAACGCTCATAAGTCTAATACTGTGGGCGGACCCTCTCTCAAGCGAAGCTCTTTATTTGAAGGTCCCACAGTTAAAAAGAAGAGTGTTTCAAAACCAGCCATTGCTATAAGCTCAGCCAAATCTCCACCCCTCCCTCCTCTAAGTCACCACCTCTCCCTCCACCAAGATCACCACCTCCCGAGCAACTTTCATCACATACTGAAAATAAAGGGACATCACAACCTTCAAGTAAATATGAGTCAACTCAAAAGAGTCACCAAAGACGAGAATACTTTGGCAATGACTTCCAAAGCAAAAGCGATGGCTATCAGAAACTTGAGAGTGCAAAAAATAATGACAATTATCATGATAATAATAGTAACCATGCTGATCATAAACATTCACAAGCTAGAAAGCTGGTCTCGTTTGCTGAAGATGAAAGTAGGCCCAAAATAAAACCCTCAAAATCTGGAGTAATAGAAAGACCGGCAAGTATATTCATACCTCAGAAGAGAAAGAAGAATCGTTGAAATAACAGCTTAGATTACTATAAATAATGTACATTAATAGACTTAATTGTTCTTGTTGATTGTAGCTACAGATTAGTCAGAATAGATGAAATATAGAAGGTTAATGTAAAGACCTTAAAGACGATTAAAATACCTATTCACTTTTAACTTGCTTATTTGCAGTTTCGAACAAGCTTGCAGCAACATCTTCCCGTTTGACATGCGTCTGTGAAGTACCAGACTTGTCAAGTTCGGTGGAGCTATTCTTTGAACCAGACGAAAGAAAGTGTAAATTATTTGTACCTACTTTTGGCCCTCTCTTAGCAACAGGTTATTTCAGTGGGTGATCTAAATTGTCTTTCAGATCCTTGAAGTGAACTCAAATTGGTGTGAGAATTAGTTTCGGATAGGCTTTTGGAGTCAATGCTATTACTCGTTGAACTCTGCAGATTCAACATATTATCTTTGTTTGATTTTGGTAAAAGCTTTTCTGGTAAGGGGATATCAATATCATTGAATCCCAATTTTTGAAACGATTCGAGAATATTCACATACTTATTTTTGTCTTCACTGACCAAGATCAAACCCAAATAAATCGATCGAATTTCATTTTTTAGGATGGTATAGAGCATTTTCTCTTCGTAAGAGGACATTAGGGTCAAACATTCTTCGTTTCAATGTGGATTCAGCCTGAGAACTTAATAATTTTTTCAAAACATTCATTGATGATATAAGAGATGGGATGATATAGCCATTTAAGTCTGCTCTAGAGTCAACTGAGTTGGAAATGCGATTGGACATTTGAGATTCTTCATGTTTAATTATATCTACTGCATCTTTCCATATTAAACCAAAGGACATAGAAGCTAGCAGCGCTTTTCGAAGTTGATCTAACAAAATCCTCCAAAGCTTCTATCTTGAGACTAAGGAGATTTATGACTGGTTCTATGTCTATTTTTCTCACTAACTGTGTTTTCAGCATCATTTATTTCGATTTTGTTTAGATTCTCTCGTGTTAGAATGTCTTCTTGTTCTGCTTTCTTACTAACAAAGTTTTTCATTAGATTATTCAATTGGCTTTTAACAAAGTGTGATTTTTCCGAACCTTTAGCAAACCCTCGCTCGTAAGGGGTTGGTCCCTTGTCATGATTCAAAGAAGATTGATCGACTTTTGTCGCTAGGTGATCATCTTCGGGTATTAAAAAGGGCTGGGCCCCCATTTTACTAGAAGTGAGGGCGTCTTGGTTGATTATTGGGCTTTTATCTTTAGGAAGTTTCTGATTCTGCTCTCGTAAGGGTTCAGTTTCTTTATGGCCCATTGCTTCTAATGATGTAGATAGTTTTGTTGACTGTTTTGGACCCGAATTCTTATTGAATCTTACATTGACTGGGGCCCTTCGTATTATCACGTCTAGTTCTTTTTCAGGTAATCCACTCAGTTGTAAAAAATTCATGATGGCTTCTAGGCCCTGTTTATCTAAATCTTTGAAAAGGTTGACGTATTTAGATGATCTACTCTCTAGTACAGAGCTGGTTTCCTGTATTTCCAGATTTAGTAGCTTCTTCTTATTTTTCAATTTGATTAGAGACTCTTCTAACTGAAAAATCTCTTCGTCAATCATATCTGATTCATTGAGAAGGTGATTCAACTTCTTGCCATGCTTATTATCATCGCTTTTAATTGACCTTATTTTATCTAATACTTTGTTTCTCCTGTGGTCCCAGCGCTCAAACTTATCAAAAAGTTCTTCAGTGGAAGTGATATCACGTTCATACAATTCCTTCAATGAGTAATTATTCTCTGAAAGTTGTTCAAAATTTTGCTGTATCATACTTCTTATTCTATCTAGTTTGCTACTACCATTTTGGAGATAAAGTTCATGTTTAGTAACGTTTTTTTGTAACTCATTTCGTAAGACTTCATTCTGATTTCTCAAGTACTCTAAGGCGCTTTCATTGGTATGAGTTGGAGTTGATGCTTGATTAAAAAAAACTGAATTACCGTGAAACGAATTATTCATTGAGTTGTGAACAGAAAAGTTGGAATGATATAAAGCATCATCATTCATGCCTCTTCCGTTCAAAGGTTCTTGGTCGTTGGTAAATATTCTTGAGGGATTAGAAAAGAAATCTTGGTCGGGAATGTTGGGAGTAGATTGTAAAGTATTATTATTACTTTGAAGGTCTCCTTTGGACCCATTGCCAAATATACCAGCATTTTGCATTGAGCCTGATGAAAGAAACTCTGCTGGTTCATGATTGTCTTCTTCTTCCTCTTCCTCTTCCTCTTCCTCTTCTTCTTCTTCTTCTTCTTCTTCTTCTTCTTCCTCCTCATCTTCATCTGATGTAGATTCTGGTATGGCTGATTGTGGAACGTCTTTTCCATGACGCTTTTCGTGAACAGTCGACGCTAGACTAATGGACTGGAACACACCATCCTTAGATGAGTCCATTGGCATCATGAGGTCTGAGTTTCTTCTGGTTCAAGATATATATCTACGAGTTATCTGTGGCGATGGTTATCTTTTGTCGTTTTTTATAACTAAAGCGCGATAAAAGAGATTTTGCTTAATGATCTCGTGAACACATTTTATCACTTAAATCTCTACTTATCAACGCCTCATTCATACAATCGTTATACGGGTATAAGTATATATAGTTGCAATAGAAATCAAAGTAGACTAATGTGAAATAAATAAGTAGAATAGAAACAATGAAATAAAAGGAAATAGATAGTGAAGTGAAGCAGAAAGGGAAAATCAAGCATTTAAAACGAGTCATGAGCCCAATAAAGTAATTAAGTGACCATGTTGATGGTTAGAGATTAAAACATATTCAAAGTTAAAGCACTGGCAACAGATTTGGAGTCAACTACATTCTTAAACTCATCAAAACTTAGTTTCCCGTCACCGTCTTGATCTGCTTCCATCATGGTCTTATCAACAATCTGTTGTAATTCTTCATCCTGTAAGTTCTTACCAACCATCATTTTCATAACGATGAAGAGTTCCCCGTTTCCTATGTAACCATCTCTATCGATATCATAAATTTTGAATGCAAATCTTAATTTATCAATCTTGGAAGTTTTCCCGCTGAAAGCCGATAACCCAGTAATAAACTCTTGGAAATCAATGGTTCCACTACCGTCTTCATCGAAAACATCCATTAATCTTGTTGCTAGCGGATTAGATGATATCCCTGGAATACTTAAAAATTCATTCTTGTCTATGGTTCCACTACCGTCTTTATCTAATTTCATAAACCTCTTTCTCAATCTATCAATCTCATCTCTATCGAAATTGGTTCCTTCCATAAGTTCATCTAAGATTTTTGACGATGCTAACCCCATTTTACTTGATCGTTTCCTTGTTTAAATTACCTTGCTTTAAGAATAATAAGAGGAACAAATGGCATCTTTTAATTAAAGAAAAAAAAAACTTTGAATATTACTAGACATCCGTACATCACACATGTATTATAATATATAACTACAACATATAAAGACAAGAGAAGAAATTGATTTGGATAGACCCAGAACAGTTCAGTTAAAGTTTGGATGAAGAAGGAACGAAGGCACCACTCAAGTAACTACCACCATCGATTGGTAAAACAATACCGTTAATATAGTTAGATTCCTTAGCACTTAAAAATAAGACAGCATTTTGAATGTCTTGTTTTTGGCCCAATCTCTTTCTTGGATTTGATTCAACCA
Organism: Cerrena zonata; assembly: GCA_038087015.1. Lineage (NCBI taxonomy): Eukaryota > Fungi > Basidiomycota > Agaricomycetes > Polyporales > Cerrenaceae > Cerrena > Cerrena zonata. The sequence goes on along the minus strand of JASBNA010000045.1, from coordinate 143,842 downwards.
TCATATCACCAGCAGCAGAGATAAGACCCTTTGACATTTTGGTTGGGAAGAAACCTGGAGCCAACGAATTAACGGTAATGTTTCTAGGACCCAATTGAACGGCCAAATTCTTTCCCAAGTGACTAACCCCAGCTTTTGAAGCCAAATAACCATAAGTACCAACTGGTTCTGAAGAAATCAAAGAGGCAACGGATGACATGATAATGATTCTTGCAGGATCTTCGAAAGTACCAGCTTTCGATAATAAGGGAGTGAATAATTGAATGCTATGGAACACAGAAGCAATATTTAAGTCTAATACTTTCTTAATGGCACTAACTGGATGGTCTTCTAATGGAGCACCCCAAGTAGCACCAGCATTAGCAACCAAAATATCAACTTTTTCAACTTGTTTAGCAACTTGATTGAAAAAATCAACTGCTTGGTCTTCTTTAGTAAGATCAGCAGGAATTGAAATTATCTTGACTGATTTACCATTTTCTTTAGCAATCTTCTCTAAATATTCTTTAGATTCTTTACAAGCATCAGCTTTTCTTGAAGTAATAACAACTGTTGATGCTCCGTTTAAAACGTAGGCTTCAGCACAATCTAAACCAAGACCTCTGGTCCCCCCAGTGATCACTGCTACTTTGTTATTAACGTTTAAATCAACCATTATGTATCTAAATTGACTAATTGAAGTTCAAATTCACCTCTAAACAAATCAAGAAGGTTGGCACTTGTACTCAGTTTTATACAATTTCAATTTATGTCCGGTATTCACAATGTTTTTTCCAGTGATCGCTTGTCTCCACATTCGTATTTACTGATTTGTACCTCGGAAAACACTTCTCACAAGCTTACTACGAAAAAATAGATTATATACAAAAAAACCGTTTAATACAAAGAAACCCTTGAATATGAAGACCCGAAAAGAAAGAGAATTAATAATACAGAGAGACCTATTTAACAAAATAAACGAAAGTTGAAAAATGCAAAAAAAAATGCAAAAAAAAAAAAAAAAAAATCAAAAAAAAAATTAAAAAAAAAAAAAATGATTGCAAGACGATTGCAAAATGAAAAAGATGAAAGAGATACTAAGTAAGACTGTTTTCGACTTCGGTAGAAACATTATCGAGACGGAAAATAAGTTGGAGACCAACTACTTTTGGATTGGCCATGGCAAAACTCAAATCGTTGGAATCAAGCATATTTATATCTTTTCCAACGATAACTTGGATTAATCTATTGGATCCATTGACAAAATCACTGATTGACCATATTTCGATTGCTTCATCGCAGACCAAGAACAAGTTATTGTTTTTGAATGCGATCGACTTTGCTTTAAAGTCAAATTTTAACATTGTAAATCTTGATAATTTCCCGTGTTTATTGGTGAAAATGGCGTAATCGTTATAAACTAATAAGAATTCAGCGTTGTTAGTTAGCTTGAACATCCCCATTGGTTTAATACTACTAGCGTGCATTGCTCTTTTGATGGCATCAATTCCGGGGTGAGAAGAAGATGCAGTTATCGAAGTACTAGTGGCCATAGACATATTGGTACCATTTTGTAGTAATCGTCTTCCGTATGCATCAGTTTTCTTGGAGTCAACGTTTGGAATTTCTGGTATGGATCTTGGAATAAGTTTATCCAATTCCAATATTTCAAAACCTTTATGAGTGTGAACTGCAAATGAAGTATTAAAAATTGATAGTCCAAAGCATTCAGCTTCCACATAGAATTTTTTCACAACCTTGAATGCATTGAAAACGCCATCGTTATCAGTTTCAGGAATTAAAACTTTGAAATTGGTGGTTCCTGAAGAGTTCCCCTTTCTTTTGGCGTAAAATAACATAGTTATTTCTCGGTGGCGGCCAATTTCATAAAAGGATACCGGTTCATTTGATAATGAAATAGAACTCATTGAATCTCGGCGTTCGTAATAAACATTGATAATCAGATCTAATGTATAGTATCGTAACTGTTTATTTCCTAAGATCACCACTAAGTTGATTGATGTAACAACGCTAATCTTGGTTATATCAACCCCGTTAATTACTTTTTTCCATCGATTTTGCATATCACTCAAATAAACACCATTAACTAATCCAACTAAGTAAAATTCCGTGCCTCTATACTCAAATTTGGAAACACTTTGAGCTTTACTGAATATGATATGATTTCTTGAATTATTCAATGAATAAGCATCACCATTACATCCTAACTTGGCCAACCTGGTAAATGCATCCGTTGAAATTGATTCAATTGGATCGTGAGGTGCACAAACTTGTAACTTTGTAATTCTATTACTAAATTCATAAGCAAAGTTTGTATTTGAAATTAAGTTCAAATTATAAGGTTCTGTTTTCTTTAATCTGGAACAAAGACTACTTCTTGCCGAAATTAATTGATTAACCCAGTCCATTCTTTCACGCTCTGTTTTTGCTGAAAACGTAAATGAATCATGTTTGCCTCTTCCAGCATATCTAAGTTTTATAGGGAATGATGATGGTTCATCTTCATTTTCTGGTAATACAGGATTAGGAGATTTGGGACTTGTCAGAGGATTCAAATTTAACGTTTTACTCAATGAAATTTCAATACCCCCACTGGTTGCGAGTGTTTGATTTTCTTTGATTTCAAAAAGTAATAATTCAATTGGTATTGGGTTTTCAACAACTTTATAATTATATCCACCCAGACGAGGATTTTTAATTTTTTCAGTTATGAATAAATAATTATCTAATAATATTAAATGATTAATGTAAGTGTTAATTTTTAAATCACCTTTACGGGATAAGTCACCCCTGAAGAGAAACCTTCTATTCTCTGATCCTAAATTAATGTTTGGTTGTTGAATACTACTTTTCCAAGTTAATTGTTTATAAACTCTCTTCAAGGCATGAATATTATCCGCGTGAACCTTCATTTCATTAACCTTCGAACCTAATTTCTTGATACCATCAATAGCTCTGGTTAAAGCAATGTATTCAGGATCTTGAGAGTCAAAAGATTTTCTAATGTCCGATAACTGTAGTGGTAACAGCTGATAACGTGAGTTGAAGGTACTCATGAATAATAATGGTCCGTTAACTTTCAATTCTTTGACTCTGCTTATGTTTCTAACATTGTGGTCAACCCAATTTTTAATTAACTCATATTTTAAAAGATCCTCGATCATTGGGACAGTACTCATATATTTGAGTAAACTATTCTTGACAACCTGAGACCAATTATAATATATATTAGCGATTTCCGAAAGATTGGAGATAAATTTACCGTTGGAAATCAATATACGAAGCAATGGATGAAAAAGACTTTTTTCATGAATACCGACTAATTCTTTTCCAGGGCTAATCATATCATCTTCGAATTTATTTATCAGGACAATTTCGGGTCCAACCAAAAGCTGAGCGATTTTGATGAACTCTGGTCCAACAATCTCAACAAAACAAGTAGCTCTTTGAATAAAAGTTTGTTCATATCTCAAAAGATCGAAAATTAAAGATTGTCTTTTCGAAACATTTTTATCAAAGTTTCTTAAATCTTCAGCTGTCAATTTCCAATGTGATGCCCAATCTTCACCAAGGACTATTTCGTGAATGTTAGTGTTTTTCAATTGAAGTTCATGTTCAATTAATCTGTTCAAATTACAGTTGAATGAGTAGCATCTTTTTTGTACATTTTCATTATGGTTTTCATTCGAAGTTTGATTTTGCTGGCGACCACTTGCGTAATTATGATCACGATCATGACAATAACAGTCAGTTAAATCAACCATAACACCGCTAACGTAAGCCGAATCATCCATTAAAATACCTGGTTCGTCCTTAGAAGCCAATGCAACATTATCAGGTGATGTGGAGACTTTTGAGGTAGAAACTTCGCCAGTTGCAGGGTCGGGTAAAGATTTTTCATCATCTTCGTTATCTTCAACGCCATAATAATAAAATATTGCTTTTGATTTCAATAATTCATCAATAATACGATCAGCGTTTTGACCAATCAAATCCAATGGAACATCACGTTTGTGGAAAACGATCAATTTAATTAAAGCCTTTTTGAATTCCCTTTTAGATATGAACAGGTCATGAAGCCAAACCTTCAAATTCAAGCACCACTCAAACACGCTGCTTAAAGACCAAACACGCTCACATGTTGAGAAATGTTGAGTGACTAAAGACGAAGAAGAAAAAGGTAAAGAAGGTAAATCAAGAGGCACTGGAGGTAATTCATCATCTTTTTTCTTTTTCAATGCAGCTTGATTATTAGTTTCATCATTTAATAGATTATTTTTAAGGAAAGAAATTGCAGAAACTGCAGAGTTCATTGTGAGGTGTCTTTGAGGCCCATTATTTGAATCATTTGATGAAGCAGATGGTAAATCAGGTAGAATTGAATAATCGAAATAAGAATTAATGGGGGTTTCCGTTTTACCATAATCAGGAGAATATATTTTATTGTTGGCATAACTACTTGAAGTAGTGGCAGAATTAATCTGGCCCGTACCAATATTGATATTATCATAATAATCACTGATATCAGTTTTTTGAGTTTCAGATGATTCAATTGAACTCCAGCGAGAAGGACGTTCGGATTTTTCGAATTCGTCATCATAAGAGACTTCTTGAATTTCATTTGAATCAGGTGCGTAATATTGGCTATAGTAATTGTCATAGTAAGATTCACCAGTGGTTGGAGAGGGAGAAGGGGGTAAATCCGAGTCATTATGTTGGTATTGATAATCATTAAACGGGCTAGTATAATTAAGAGAAGGAGATCTTCCATAATATTTTTTTGGGGACGATGGTTTACTACCAAATTGATCAATATCCTGATTGTTTAATGGGATATTTAAAGAAGGAGTTGATTTAGTAGAACCGCCAAATTTTGCAATTCCGTGTCGACGATTAGTAGGTGATTTTGAATTATTATTGGAATGATCGTCTGATCTTAAAGCAGGCATTGATTTTTGAGGTTTTAAAACGGTGGATCCATCAGGGAGGCTTAATAAATTATCATCATTTAAAGGAGGGATTCTTGAAGGAGATCCCGAATGGGAATATCTACGAGTGATTGGGGAGGAGTTAAGATGGGAACCATCAGAATTGAAATCAAATTTTACTTTAGAAGGAGTTAGGTCCGGATTGAAAAAATCATAAGCTTGATCATCATAATCATCATTATAAGTAGCTATGATATCCAAATCCGCATCATAACTTTGGGAAGGATAGGGAGGCGTAGGACCATTTAAAACATTTATATTATCGATTGGTAAAGGACCAATTGGAGAGCGGGAAGCTTTATTTGATAATCCTTGAAATTTTCTCGCTGGACGAGATCTTGACAGTTGAGAATTTTGACTAGAAGGCAGATCTTGATATTGTTTATTCGAATGAGGCGGATCAAAATCATCATAGCCGGGTAATTCTTTAGGACCCATTGGTTTTGGACTTTCATAATGGAAATAAGTATCATAGTCATAGGCGTCGTAAGTATCGTTATGTGTTTGATCGTTATAAGGAGGATACTGTCGCTGTGGTAGCTGTTGATGTTGATATTGTTGTTGTTGTTGATATTGTTGTTGTTGTTGTTGATATTGAAGTTTTTGGAATTGTTGTTGTTGTTGTAGTTGTTGCTGTTTTAACTGTTGCTGTTTATATTGATGAATATCAGGAGAAGTATTAACTTTTAAATTCATGGTTGGTTTTTTATTTGAAGGATTGACAGGATTTAGAAAAGTCGTCGACCCGCCTTCAGTAGTTGAACGATTGGGTCTAGCAGGTAGAGCAGGTAGTATTTTACTTGGAGGAGTTGAAACTGAAGATGTTTTGGTGGGCGGTAATGGAGGTAAAGGTTGCTCCGATTGAATTTGACCAGAATTTGGAGTATTTATTTCTGGAATTTCAATTCCTGGAGGAGGCTTCCTTTTTAAAGCTTTTTTGGTTGTAGTTACTTGAGACGAAGGCGCTATTGAGTGATTAATGGGGTCATTATTAGACCTAGTTGATGTTGACTGATACTCCCGTTGATACATTGTGGATGACAAGGGAATTTGGCGCTGTTATAGACAGGAAGACGATGAGCTATTTGCAAGATGGTTGGGATGTGTTGAAGGGGAATAAATCTTATTTTAAAACAAAACCTTGATCTTTTAAGAAGTATTGTTGATTTAACCGTTTCAAAATGAAAACAAGTCACTCCCTCACTAAAACTTTAAACCAAAAAAAAAAAAAAAAACGCTAACAAAAAAAATGACAATCTCCAATTCTCACAATGTTATACGTGAATATATAGCTATACGGGAATGCTTGTACGGGAATACTTGTACGGGAACATAGAAGAGGGTAGGCAATCAGTACACACGAGTAGTAGAGTATTTAGTAACCGGTTGAAAAAAATGGAAATAAAAGGAACAAAAAGCAGAGAAAGAAAAAAAGAAAAATGGCAGACGAGACGAATACCAAAGTAAACAAAAGAGCCTAACAAAGCTAACAAAGCTAACAAAGCTAAGCTAAGCTTGGACTAGACCGGTTTCATTGCACAAAGGAGTTTTGCATTGGGTGGTGATGGAGAAGAGTGCCAACTCCTTCGTGCTCAGATCAGACCCAATTCCTCGCAGAGACGATTGCAAGTGGAATCTCTAGACTTGGTCAATTGACTGACTACAACTTGTAAGGACAACCGCCGAATATTTGATCGAAATCCTCTATGGAATGATGGAACAGGAGGATTCGTACGGGCTGGCATGACTTAAAGGAATGATAGTGTAATTTAGAAAGCTATACAAAATACTAACCTAATGACATGTGATGACAGTTGGTGGTTAGTAGTTAGCTGTGGTTAGTAGTTAGCAGTGGTAGTAGTTAGCAGTGGTAGTAGTTAGCAGTGGTAGTAGTTAGCAGGTAGCCAGTAGTTAGTAGTTAGCAGGTAGCCAGTAGTTAGTAGTTAGCAGTCTCAGATTTGGTGTATGGGCAAAAAGATGAAAAAACTCAAGACGCGTTTGGATGACCCGAATGAAAGAATCAGTTCCACAGCTTCATCATCGATCGATACCATGGCCTACTCTCCGGAAGTCAGCAAGCTCATAGCCGAGGGCTCCAAGCTCTATGCGGTCAAGGAATATGACCTTGCCTCTAGTAAATACGCAGATGCGTGTGAATTATTCAATAAGGAAAACTCCAGTGATGACGGGGACTTATTATTATTATACGGGAAATCATTATTTCAAAGTGCAGTTCTGAAATCTGAAGTCTTTGGTGGGAAGCCTGAGGAGTCCGAGAGTAAGAAGGAGGAGGAGGATAAGGAAAAGGAGGATAAGGATGATAAATTTCAATTCCATGAGAATGCGTTGGCTGAAGAAGAAGATGACGCCGTACCTGTTGCTGAAGAGGAGGACAGTGAAGAAGGTGAGGAGGAGGGTGAAGGGGAAAGCAAAGATGAAAGCAAAGATGAAAGCAAGGACGAAGAAGAAGAACAAAGTGATTTTGAAATTGCTTGGGAAATTCTTGATCTTACTAGATCAATCTTTGAATCGAAAATTGAAGATTTAAAAGAATTGGAATCAAAAATTAGTCCTCCTTACTTATCAAATGATCGTGAAGAAACAACTAATGAATATCTTATAACTTTGAAGAAATTATCAGAAACATACGATATTTTAGGTGAAGTTTCTTTAGAATCAGAAAATTTTAGTCAATCAGCAATTGATTTAGAAAATTGTTTAAATTTAAGATTAAAATTATACAATCCTAAAAATTCTTCGCTTATTTCAGAGTCTCACTACAAATTATCTCTTGCATTGGAATTTTGCGTTGAAGATCCCGATTCAAGATCTAAAGCTGCTAATCAAATGAAATTAGCAATTGATTCAGTCAAGTTAAGAAATGAAAATGAATCCGATCCTAAAAAGAAACAGGATAATGAAGATTTGGTAAAAGATTTACTTGTGAGATACAAGGAATTAGAAAAAGATCCCGCTGAAGAATTAAAACTTCAACAAATGGATATCATCAAAGGTATCTTGGGTGAAGCTACCTCTTCCGACTCCAACCAACCTAAACCTTCCTCTTCTACTCCTGCTGTCAATGACTTAACCTCCGTTGTTAAAAAGAGAAAACCTACTAAATCCTCCGGTAATGACTTAAAAAAACAAAAGAAGTAAATCTGTATATTACTGTAATTTTATAGATCGATATGGTTTGTCCTGCATGTAGCTTCTCTTTTTTTTTTTTTTTTTTTTTTTCCTCTTCTCTTCACTTAAGAGAAGAGCTTTGAAAAAAAGATTGATATACTTTATCTTCCCATAATCCGAATTCCAGAATCAAAGTACAATGGCAGCAGCTCAAGTGCCTAATGAAAAGTTAGGAAACCCCAAGTCCAGCAGAAGAAGAAGAAAGAAGAGAAGAACTGAAGATTTTTCGTCGGATGAGTCGTCATCTTCGTCTTCTTCTTCCGATTCTGATAACGATAAAGAAGAAGAAATTAAGGGTTCTGATAATATTGAGAATGGGAAAACCCCAAACATAGATGATATCGATATAGATTCAGATGATGAAAAGATAACAAATAATAAAAATGAAACTGAACTTCTATCACAAGAAACTCAAAAGCAGATAAATGAAATTAAATTTACTTCGAATACATTGAATTCAAATAACACTACTAAAACTGCAGAAGAAATAAAACAAACCGTTGACAAAAATAGAAACGACCTAGAAAGTCAATTTTTGGGATTAATGGCAAGTAATTTTTCAGACGATCTAGATGAATTGAGAAAAAAACCTGATTTCACTGATAAGAGTTTGGTAATGTTGGCTAAAGTGTTACAATCGGGAAGTAACATATTTGATGAAGATTCTTTGGATGCTCTAATTAAAAACTGAGTATAGCTTTTTAACGGTTTGGAAACCTCTGTATATTATTATTTGATAGATTTAACTTGGTTCAGCATGATCAGTTTTCCTTGTAGTTGAATGTTGTAGTCGATTATTCTGACAGTAAAGTACTGGATTTTTCATTTTTCACTTTTTCATATTTTACTTAATTTTTCACTTTTTCCTAAAAATTTAGGGTAAACTTATTGAAAATAACATTCATATTAGCGAAAAGGTGATTTACTTAGAATTTTTTGAAAAATTTCAAAAACCTTAAACCCGATTCACAAGGAAATCTACACTTATGTAGACTGGCTTGTAAACAACGTGAGCGGTTTAATTAGACATGAATACTTCGCAGCATAAATAAATATATATATAAGTTGCTTATGAAGCACCCAAAATGACTCCAGAGAGAAAAATTGAGTATTTTACTAATGAATAAATGCATTTTTTCTAATTCTAGCTTGTTATTTTAAAAATATTCAATGAATTCAAAAAGTTTTTTTGAAGTTGGAGAATTTGTTTAAGGATTGTAAAAATTAAAATAATAAACCAGCTTAAAACTCTGTCATAGAAAGCGCCTGGCTAGCTCAATCGGTAGAGCATCTGACTCTTATTTATGAGATCATCAGAAGGTTGCGGGTTCGAGCCCCGCGTTGGGCTTTCTTTTTCATTTTCTCGATTTTTTTTTGCATCTTGTCCTGCTGTGAAAGTGCTTCAGGTCATTTTTACAATTGGAGAGTAACATACTTAACGTATATACATTCTATAAACTCTAAATCATTAAAACGGATCTTCGTACGGATCCTCTTCATCATAATCATCATCTTTTTCGAATTCGTAAACAATAGCCCCACCAGCAGAGCCAAGTGCTTCTTGAGCTTGCATAAATGGCAATTCAACTTGTTCTCTGGCAAGCTTTTGTTTCGAGTTGGTGGTCAAATTGAACGTGGTGAGGTCTTTCAATAAGGATTCATCTTCTTCCACTTCTTCGGTATTTTCTTTGAATGGCTCATAAGTATGGTTTTCTGTATTGATGATGAATTGATAAGTCAATGATCTACCTGATTTTCTTCTATTGGTGAGAATTAACTTGAAAACAGGAGAGTTCAAATTCAGATTCACCGGAATTGAAGCTTATTAAGTTTATTATCCACGGCTTCCTCATCATCCAACTTCTTGGGCTCTAACTCAAATATCGAGCTTGCAACGTAATTCAATAAACTTATAGAGCTTGGATAGTTGATGCTAGCAGGGCTGGGGGACATGCGTATGAAATACACCCAAGATTGTGATATTAGGCAGTATGAGACTGGTTATAAATTCGGTTAATTTCTTATTTTCAATATAGTTTAACGAATCTATTATCACTAAGGACTTAGTGGTTACACCCCCGGTTTTTTTCTGAACAAAGTCAATTATCTCTTGCTGTGGTATAACAGAGCAATCTAAGAACTCATTAGCATACTTTGGCTTATTAAGAGTCTCAAATGACAAATATATTATATTATTTCGAAAACTTATGTGCAACCTCTTGGATGAAGTAATGTGATGTTTGGGCCAACGAATCGAGAACCAATAAAAAGGGAGAGCTTTCCTTGAGAGAGAGTAGCCTGTTGAGTAGAACCACCGAGTTCTGACTAGCCATGTCTGTTTTTGTATATTAAGATCTAGAGGTCTTCAATAGTTAGAGCTTCTTTCAAATTTTTTTTTTTTTTGGACTGATTGATACTAGCAGCAATAAAATTTTACACCAGCACTACTCATCTAGCTTTTGGATGCGCTCTCCATATTCAAGTTAATACAATCTTTCAACTGTACAACATAACTAAACAGGTCAAGGAGAACGAATAATATGTCGAAAAAGTCTCTAGTGGGCAGCTATACGATACCTCAGGGCCTACAGAATGAATTAGCCCAGGAGTACAAGGAGAATGATTCTATTTCCTCACAAGATTTGAAAAATAACATCAATCAGAATGACTATCAAAAGAAAAGATTCGAAAGGAAAATCGATCTTGAGTCGACTCAAAGCTATAAGGAATTGATGGAGCAACGTGCATTTGAAAGAGATGAATTTAGGGTAAAGAAATTGATCAAGGAAAAAGAAGCAAATGGTGAACAAGCCAAATTACTACCAAGAAAGAGAAAGAAGAGGTGGGATGTGACTCCTGAAGAATGGCAAAAACAACAAATTTCCATCAGTGATTTAGTTTTGCAAGAAAAGGTACCTATAATCAATGGGATTCCATTGAATAATAATGTGTTAAACAAAATTCTTCCTTCTGGATACAGAATAGTTCCTCCACCCTCAGACTACAAGCCGTTAGATCCAAGTCTAGCGCCTGATATTACAGAAGCACCTCCAGATTATTATGTGCCTCCCTCTGAGGAAGGAACTCAGATAATTGCAAGAAATACAGAGTATAGTGGTATACCACTTAAGGAGGTAGACATGAAATATTTTGGGAAATTAGTGCAGTCTGACGAAGCATCTGGCCATCAAACCATCGAACAAAAGAACGAATTGGAAATACTAAGCTTACTTCTCAAGATAAAGAATGGCTCTTTGCGTTCAAGAAAACATTCTCTTCGAAAATTAATAGCCAGCTCCAGAAAATATGGCCCAAAACTTCTATTCAACCAAATATTACCGATTTTATTAGAACCATCTTTAGATATTCAAGAGCGCCATTTGTTGGTCAAAGTTATTGGTCGCATACTATTTCAGCTCGATGATCTTGTTCGCCCATATACCGACAAAATATTAATAGTAATATCACCCTTATTAATCGACGAAAATTTCACAATGAGACTTGAAGCAAGAGAAATAATATCAAGTTTGAGTAAAGCAGCTGGTTTGAGTAATATGATTTCTAATTTAAGACCAGATTTAGATCATGTGGATGAATATATCAGGAATATAACATCCAGGGTTTTTGCAATAGTGGCAAATACGTTAGGGTTGGTGAATTTCTTTCCTTTCTTAAAAGCAGTAATCAAATCTAAAAAAAATTGGATGGCTAGACATACTGGTGTTAAAATTATTCAACAGTTATGTGTTATGTTAGGTGGTGGTAATGGAAGTTCTATTTTACCTTACTTACCTCAATTAATAGAACTTTTAAAGCCAGTTTTGTCTGATGAGATGTTACAGGTTCGTACAATGGCAGCGTCCACGGTAGCACAATTGGCTGAAAGTGTTAAACCATATGGGATAGAATCTTTTGAAAGTATTTTAGAGCCAGCATGGATTGGATTGAAAAAACATAGAGGTAAAGGTTTGGCAAGCTTTTTGAAATGTATTGGAGCAGTTATCCCCTTGATGGTGCATGATCCAAATTATGAGGAATACTCAAATTATTACACTAAAGAATTAATGTATGTTATTACCAGAGAATTTCAGTCACCGGATAATGACATGAAAATAGCTATTTTAACTATTTTAGCGAATTTGCCCATGTCCAAATCGTTATTTACAAAATATGATACTGAGGTTGTTCAGCCATTCTTCAAATTTTTTTGGAATAGGAGAATTGCAACTGATTCACAACAATTAAGTAGATTAGTGGTAGATACTACAACTCAGCTTGCACTTAGTTTTGAGTTTCTCGATATATTGGAAATGATTGTTTTATTTACAAAAGACGAAAATGAAAATTTAAGAAAGATGAGTTTAGAAGCTATCAATAAAATGATTATCACTGGAAAAGATGAATTGATAGGGTTGGACTCACATCTTGAGGCAAGATTGGTTGACGGTATCCTATTTGCATTTCAAGAACAAACGATGCAGCAACATATATATTTGCAAGCATTTGGGACGGTTGTGAAAACTCTTGGAATTAGAGTCAAACCACATATGAATTCTATCATAAGTACGATTTTGTATCGTTTGAAGAATAAATCTTCTGAAGTTAGACAACAGTCATCAGATTTGATCACCACCATCGCTCCGGTTATCAAAATTTGTTCCGAAAATGATGAACAGATACTACTCAAGTTGGTTTTAATATTATACGAATCATTAGGTGAAGTATATCCTGAAGTATTGGGATCAATTTTGAATTCTCTTTACGCTTGCATTGATTCCATTGATAAAACATCTTTATATTTAATGCTGAATCCTTCTCTTAATCAAATATTACCAACTTTGACCCCCATTTTAAAGAACAGACATGAAAAAGTTCAGGAAGCTTCAGTTAAGCTTGTTGGATTGATTGCCAAAAAAAATGCTGAAACGATAAATGCCAAAGAATGGATGCGTATCTGTTTTGAAATGTTGGACATGTTGAAAAGCACGAAGAAAAGAATTAGGATTGCAGCTAATAGAACTTTCGGATATATTGCAAAGACAATCGGACCACAAGATGTACTTGCAATGTTATTGAACAATTTGAGAGTACAAGAAAGACAACTAAGAGTTTGTACTGCGGTTGCCATTGGGATCGTTGCTGAAACTTGTGAACCTTTCACAGTACTTCCAGCTTTGATGAATGAATATAGGATTCCCGACAAAAATGTTCAAAACGGTTTATTGAAAGCTCTCAGTTTTCTATTTGAGTATATTCAGGGAGATATGATTAAAGATTATTTATATGCTATAACTCCATTACTAGAAAACGCATTAACTGATAGGGACTTGGTACATCGGCAAACTGCAGCTGCAGTAATAAGACACATGGCTCTTAATTGTATTGGGTTGACAAACGATGGATATTTCGATGTATTTATTCATTACTTGAATTTGCTATTACCAAATATCTTTATAACTTCTCCCCATGTAATCAGTCGTGTTTTGGAAAGTCTTGATGCATTAAGACTCGTTCTTGGGAATGGTACTTATACAAATTATGTTTGGGCAGGTCTATTCCATCCTGCTAGAAAAGTGAGAGCTCCGTATTGGAAAATGTATAATGCTGCTTACGTACAAAATAGTGATACCCTAGTCCCATATTATCCAAGGATAGATACACTTCCTGATGAAAGTAATTTTAACTACGAAATTGAGGAACTCGATATTTTCCTATAAATAGTTTATGTATTAATTTTAATCTTAATAAACTTAATTTTTCCATTCAAAAAATTTTTCGTTCGAATGTTTTTGATTTTCTCCCAAAAGAACTAGTTCATCTTCATTAAATCCATACTTGATGATTTCTGCATCGGAATAGTATAATTCAATCACATAACGAGTAATCTTTCGTGACTGTAGCTCCTGGATATCATCTGCATCACAACAATCCATTTCATCGTAGTCTATACTCTCACTAGTCACAATTCCAGGAAAACAGCTAGTGACCCAAGGACCTTCCTCTATCTTCCAGTATGGTAAATTCTTAATCCACGCGTTCACTTTTTCTTTAGCTGAAGGATTTTCCTCCGTTTTAGGATCAAATTTTGTAAAATCATTTGCACTTGTAGTGTGGCCATTGCTAACTCCTGAAATATCCTTATTAAAATAATCCGCTATTGCCTGCTTGTTCTTTAAATTAGCCTGCTGACTTATCCGTTCAGCTGAAGAAAATGGTTCTCTTCGCTTTATATTTTTCATTTGAGCTCCCCAGTATCTCAATACGAGAAATATTACTTATAGGCAATGGTCCTACCAACTTTCTGTTATGTCACAATCAATGTAGGAACTCTTCCGAATGCCTCTTGTACTATAAATCCGTTTTCCAGCGGGAATTTATTGAACATTTTGCAATCATAATTACTACTCGTTTGTGGAGTAGCCTTTTTTTTTTTCCATCGCTAAATTAGCAGCTAATTACTATTGAGGAAGGTTGCAGAAAAGCTGCACACACACGACGGGAGCAAGATTTGAGAGGTTTTATAGAGAAGAATAGTAAGATATGCCTGAATACATTTCATTTTGATCCATGGCAATACCGAGGACTTGCTGGATTCGCTGGAGTTGCATAGACATTGAGAAATGGGTGTTACATCTTTATGGGAGATACTAGGTCCCACGGCTAGACCAGTCAGATTAGAGGCATTATCTCGAAAGCGAATGGCGGTGGATGCATCGATTTGGATATATCAATTTCTTAAAGCAGTAAGAGACTCTGAGGGTAATGCATTACCTCAATCGCATATAGTCGGGTTCTTTAGAAGGATATGCAAGCTATTATACTATGGAATTCTACCTATCTTTGTATTTGATGGGGGTGCCCCTTCCTTGAAGAGAAGAACTATACTTAAAAGACGAGAAAGAAGAGAAGGACATCGGGAAAGTCTTGCCCAAACAGCACAACGGTTACTAGCAGTGCAGGTGCAAAGGGAAGCCGAAATGACGAAGAAACCAGCTACAGAAGGAGATACTGTTTATTTGGAAGATCTTCCAAATCTACATCCTCAGCATGGCTCACCTAGTCAAGCAAATAATGATAAAGAAAACAATGTTTTTGTTCGACGCGACGAATACCATCTACCAGAGTTGAATAAATTCAAAGTATCGAGAAAAGACGCCCGTATAATGCCCGAGGATGAGTTTCAAGAGCAGTATGATTATTCTTTTGACATTGTTGATGGTATAGATATCAATACGGTTGATCCTGCGTCTAAGGAATTTGCAGAATTACCGACCCCTACTCAATATATGATTTTATCCCATTTAAGACTACGCTCCAGGTTAAGAATGGGATTCAGTAAAGATCAACTAGAAACGCTTTTCCCCAATAGCTTGGATTTTTCAAAATTCCAGATTCAACAAGTTCAAAAAAGAAACTTCTATACTCAAAGGTTAATGAATGTAAGTGGTATGAGTGAAGATGGTGGTAATGTAACAAAGAGAATTTCTGGTGACAAAGATCGTAAATATGCTTTGGTGAGGAATTCTGATGGCTGGACGTTAGCTTTGACCGACGGAGGCGAGCAAGAATCAAATCCAATCATGTTGGACGAGAATGGAGAAGTTCCAAGAGAAGTCATCAATTCGATGAAAGAAGAATTAGAAGATAACAAAAGCACCAAAAAAGAGAATGAAAAACAAGAAGAAGACAGTGAAGTCGAATGGGAAGACGTTTCATCAAACGAAAACGAAGAGACAGAGGAAGAAAGAAACATGCAAAAAGCAGTCATTGAATCCATTTACGACCAATATAGAGATGAAGACCCTGGAACTGCTCACGCGACGGGTGAGGATAAGTTGGAACAAGTAGTTTCTGCCCCACCATATAGAAATGAAGATTTTGATGAAATCGAACTTAAACAAGCTATCGAAGAATCTAAAAGGGACTTACTCAATCTTGAAGAACAAGAGAAAAAGTTTAACCAGGGAGTAGCTAGGAAAGATCTTGACTTGAAGAAAGTAGAAAATCCCCAATCTAGTTTATTATTCAACTTTGACCAGTCTTTATTATTTGGCAAAAAGGCTCCAGATAATACTTGGTCCCAAAAGACTCAAAGCTTTAAAAAAGAGGAACATGCATCAACGAATCCCAATATTAACTTTATTGATCTAACTCCAGATAAAGTATTGGGAAATGGTAAGAGCGTTCCACGAGAGGATCACGGATACGATGAAAAAGAGAAAGAAAATACTGGCACTAATGTCATGTCGAAAGGTGAAAAGAAAGAAGCTCCACATGAAGAGGAAATAAAAGTTAATATTGTTCATGAAGATAGTCTGAGAAAACAAGATCTGATCCAATTGGAAGATAACTCTTCAGACATTGATGACGAAGAAGAGCCAAATTCAAAACCAGAAAAACCTCGTGAGTTACCTTCCTGGTTTAATGATAGTATTTCCCCTGCACAAAACCCACATATCCAAAGAGCTGAAACCACAAGGCCTTCTTTTCAGGAAAGAAAGGAGGATGATGACGAAGCCGCAGGACTTATAAGTTGGAGAGAGGCCCAAGAATTGATGAATGAAAACAATGAAGAAAGTGAAGGGAACGAAGAAATGTCACCGGATGAAATTGAAGAGATTGCCAGAAGTGATGTTTATCCATCTCAAGAAGATAATGAGCAGTCGAGTCCTCAACATGGGGTAGAAGAAGTTGAAGAAAAAAAACCAGGAAGAAAAGCAGCTATTTTAGATTACGATTTCGAGGAAGAAGAAGAAAATAATTTGGCAGAACAGCTTAGAGTGGAAGAAGAAGAAGATGAGCACTTCCGGTCTCAAATTAAATCAAAAAATATGAATAGCAACTTGGGTCTAGGAACTAGCGTTACTGACGCACAGTTAATGCAAGAGAAGCTCCAAAAAGATAAGAGAGATTCCGATGAAGTTACTCAAAACATGATTACGGATGTTCAAGAGTTACTCAAAAGATTCGGTATTCCTTACATTACTGCACCCATGGAAGCCGAAGCCCAATGTGCTGAATTATACCGGTTGAAATTAGTTGATGGTATTATAACAGATGATAGTGATTGCTTTTTATTTGGAGGAGATAGAATATATAAAAACATGTTCAATCAGAAGCAGTATGTGGAGTGTTACATGGTGGATGACATAGAAGGCAAAGTGGGTCTCACTCAAGAGAAGCTTATAGAGTTGGGGCTTTTATTAGGTAGCGATTATACAGAAGGTATAAAAGGCATAGGTCCAGTTTTGGCAATGGAAATTTTGGCAGAATTCGGGACACTAAAGGCATTCAAAAATTGGTTCGATGAAAATACTCAAAGGATCCCAGATAAAAAGGATCAAACAAGCTTGAAAAGAAACTTGCTAAACAGGATAAAAAGCGGTAAATTGTTTCTTCCTGATTCTTTTCCTGATCCTACCATAAGAGATGCATATACAAAACCTGAGGTTGACCATGATGCAAGCGACTTTAGTTGGGGAATCCCCAACTTAGATCAGATAAGATCATTTCTTATGTTCAGTTTGCGATGGTCGCAAGCTAGAGTAGACGAGGTTTTGGTTCCACTAGTGAAAGATATCAATAAAAAGCGAGCAGAAGGAACTCAATCCACAATTGGTGAATTCTTCCCTCAGGAGTCAACCTCTCTAAGAAAAAGCATTGGACTAGGAAAAAGGATGAAGTCTGCTGCTGACAAACTAAACAAAAGGGCCAAACGTTGAAAATATAATGAAGTAATGCATAGTTTATAGCCATTTTTGCAGTAATTGTAAAGTTTATATTTCCTCAAGTTGTCATACCTTTCCTGTTTAGGAAGTCTACGCACAAATCTGATTCTTTTTTTCTCTTTTCATTCGGATTTTTTATTTGAGACTAATAAGTTGTTCAATGTTCAAGCATAGCTTTACAATTGATCTTGTTTGAGAAGAGAATACCCTGGATTGAGCGAGGTTTCAACTAGAGCTCTGCATAAGATGACTGAATCTCTAGCAAAAATATCTTCCATGTTGGAGTCCGCAAAGGACCTCACTATTGAAGCAGCGGTGTCAGCCTCTTCCAGGTTGACCGACACCCCAAGCTCGTTGCGCCCACAAGAGATTTCAAAATTGTTAAATTCTAGGCTTGATAGAGATGTTTTAAATGGGATGAAATGTGTTATATCACTAATTTCAAGAGGGGAAGATGGGTTGACTCATTTTGCCGATGTTGTGAAGAATGTAACTTCCTCCAATTTAAAAATAAAATACTTAGTTTTGATCTATTTAACTAGGTACGCCGAAGTTCAACCAGACACGGCATTATTATCAATCAATTCGATCCAGAAGTCATTAAGTGATAAGAATGCCTCCTCAAGAACAACAGCTATTAGATCTCTTGCAGGTATCAGGATCCCAGAAATTTCTTCACTTTTATTGTTGTGCATTAAGAGAACAGTGACTGATCCAACACCATGGGTAAGAGCTGGTACGGCTATAGCTATAGCCAAAGCATACGAGATCCCAAATATCAATAGAAAGCAATTGTTTGAATATTTATGTCAACTTATTGCTGACAGTGATCCTTTGGTTGTTGGCTCGGCGATTAAAGCCTACTATAAGATAAAAGTTGAGCTTAACAATAATCGTAAGAAATGGGATCCGATTCACGGAAACTTTCGAAGATTTGCTGAAATTATGTCCCAGCTTGACGAATGGGCCCAATGCTATTTAATAGAAATATTAGTTGAATATTCACGGAAGTTCTTACCTAGGCCAAAATTATATCTTAGAAGCGAAGAAAACCAAGTTATCAATTTGCCGGACGATTATTCAGATATACCTTTCCCAGTCTACGATGTATCAATGGACAGTGATCTCGAACTATTTCTCAATTCCTTGAAAGTTTTAGTTTATTCAAGATCTGAATTTGTTATTCTTAGCATCTCAAAAGCTATTTATCTATTAGCACCCCCACTGACTTTCAAACACTTCAAACTAAATGCGGCATTATGTAAACTTGCTACAGGATCGAAAAACAACCAAATTTCTTTGTTTGCATTGCAGACAATATCAATGGTTTCTTCTCATGACAAATCCATCTTTGGTCAATACTACAAAAAATTTTACCTTTTCCCTTCGGATACAATACCGATTGCTACTTGCAAACTTCAGATTTTGTCTTCCTTGATTAGTGAAAACAACGTCAAGATAATTCTTGATGAGTTAAAATATTATGCATTAAACTCAAATAACCATTTACTTATTGCCAAAGAAGCAATAAAGGCAATTGGTTGTTGCTCCCAGATATCCCCATATTGGAATGAAAAGATTTTAAAATGGTGCTCTAAACAAATCAAAAGGACCGGTGGGGGTATTTTAAATGAACTTTTGACCGTTACAAGGTACTTGATTCAGCAAAAACAAAGTCAATCAACTGTGCACAATTCCGAAGATGTAAAACAAGATATAATGAAGACCACATACAGACTTTCATTAATTTTGAAAGATGATGAAGTGAACTTAGAAAGCGATGCTAAAGCCAGTATCATTTGGATAATTGGGGAATTCACAGGAGTTGCACAGAATACTATAGCTCCTGATGTAATGAGGATTTTGATTAAAAATTTTGTGAAAGAGGCCGAAAAAGTAAGGTATGAAATACTTGTATTGTCAGCAAAAGTTTTTTCAATTGAGCTCGATAACTTTAAGAATGAGAACAGAGAAGATGATACCGAAGCTATGCTGTCCTTCCTTGAAAATAATATTATTTCAAAAATGTTCCAGCACGTATTGCAGTTAGCAAAATACGATCAATCATATGATACTAGGGATAGGGCAAGATTGTTTCACGTTTTGTTGAACACCGGCAGCTCACAATCACAGCTAGCATCATTATTTTTACAAGTACCTAAGCCGGTTCCAACAATCACCTCATCTACAGAATTAGGCTCAAAGGAATTCAAATCCTTGCATTCAGCTTTGGTCGATTATTTCAAGGCAAATGACTGGACAAGCGATGAATCTAGTCTCCCCCCATCCTCTATCAGAAAGCAAACACAAATTAGAACTAATAATTTATCAAATAGTGGTGGTAATGTAACATCGGTTTCCTCCGCAAAGTCAAGATCAGGATCTCCACCAATTATCAGTAATCATGCGATTTCGTCTGCCAGTTATCATAATAGAAACAACCTTCCTGAAACAAAAGAGACGTACAGATTGCAAAGTTTGGACGAATTTTTTGGAAACGAAGATGAGGAGGAATCGGGCGAGGAGTTAGAAAGCAGCTCTGAAGAAGAGGAAGATTACGAAGAAGAGAGCGAGGAGTCTGATGACGATAACGAAGAAGAAGAAGAAGAAGGTGATGAAGTTGAAGAAGAAGGAAAGAATGAGGAGAATGAGCAAAAGGTAAATGAAGACGGGGGAGTTGATAATTACAGTACATCTGATGAGTCAGATGTAGACAGTCAAAAAAATTTCATCCAGCATCAATGATGTGTCGTACTTAAAAAAAGAAATTATTAATATCATAATAACACCTTTTAGAACAGCAACATTTTGCCAAAGCATCATATGGAAGGAAGCTTACTGAATTTGAACAATAGGCTTCAAATGCATCAAAACGTTAGTTTCGCTTTCAGAACAATATTTTCCAAAAATAGGAGGGCCTTATGTCAATAGTTCTAGAAATAAAGAGTCTTTTCTATACGTTTATCAGAAGATAAACTTGCCCGATTTCCCAAAGCTTTCCTTTCCTTGCATTAACGGTGCCACTCATGTCTCTAAAAAGGCTTAACTCCTTCATTTTTGTTATATAGAAAACGAATAAAGAAATTCCTTTTCCTTTTTCATGAATTAGTAACTAGCTTAATATTGCAATTCAAGTTCTGTATTTTTTTGGATAACAAAAAGCAAGCATGTCTCAATGATTGGATTGCTTACTATAAGTAGCTCAAATTATGTGATCTGCCCTATTGAATAACCATGGGAATGCAGCAATTGGACTTGCAATAATCACGTAATGAATTGAAAAGTTCTTTGGAAGTCCCCCAATTTTGCTGCAACTTTTCAGAGAGTCGAGAAAAAAATGTATGGAGGGCAATTTAGTTGTAAGCTTAATCTTCCAATCTTAAAATTTGTAGGAGCTTTTCTCAGACTATCGGCTAAAGATCGCCAGGTGGAAAACTAAGAAGTAAATTTGGCATTTGAATACAGAAACAAGTGCAACAAAAACAAAAAACGGTAGGTTTGTCCGAGGTTTCTTTGGCAACATTTTAGTTACTAAATTAAAAAAATGCCTCTTTTTATTGTTTGGCCACCGAATTGTAAACCACGAGGCGCGTGGCAGAAGAATACCAATTGGGTCCAGTGGATAGGGATGAAGTCAAAAGAAGGGCTTTTATCTACATTTGATACGAAAGTTTTTGAGGCTTTATTCAGCTGCTCAGTTTGCAGCCTACAAAAAAACTCCCGAAAAATAACCTTACAAGTAGAGAAATCTAAACAGAGGCAACTATCACGGTTCTATTTGTTTACCATTATTCGATTAAAATATACGACTGTTTAAACAAAGTTGGGTATTATAAACAGCTAAAGTATTTTCTGTTCATTGTTGCAGAGAACATTTGAGCAAGGGAATTTGTAACTTTGACACCCAACGCTTAAATTAAACGAGGTTCCTGATTGTTACCGGGGTCCAGTTTGTAAGGGGTGTTAATTTCCCATTTTGAAATTTAAGTATCTTGTAGAATTATGTACAATAACTCATATTTTGGTAATCGAGCTTCGAAGTTATTTAAGGCTAAAGAAGCAAAATTTCAAACTCATCCTTTCAGCCTTAAAAAAAAATAAACCTAATAACAGCTTAGTTCAAGTCTAAGGCTTCGAGTTGCAGGGCTTCCACAAAAAACATTAGTTCCTTCCAACATTCCTTGATCAATTCGTAATCAACCGAACTCACGTGAAATCGGACCCCTTTCAGAGATTCTTCGATCTAGCACTCTTTCAGTTTAGTTTGGTTGCAACAAATGGGAACAATTGACTTGGATGAAATCTCACCATGACTAGCACTCTTGTGTTCGCGATTGTTCTTCAAATGGCATCTACTTGAATGGCGCAACTAAGCTCATATCTCAAAATCTTTCCTAAAGCTTCTTACATGTCTGAGGAAAGTAAATTACGTACCTTATCACCTCAGATACCCGAATCGTACTTTTCATTGCACATTTGGGTTTAAGGCTGAATATGCGAGCTTTCTTTCTTTTCTTTTTTTTTTTTTTTGGTGATAATTTTTTAATGTATTTTTTTTCTATTTTTGCAATAATTCAAATTTTGCTACACCGAATCCAATAGTGAAGTTATTTTGGATTCTGTTTGTTTGTTTTTTTGAAAAGCTGGCTTAAAATATAGTCCCTTGTGTTCAAAAATTAGTAAAAGCGAAGAAAGGAAACCCCGTAGGTTGCATATAGCTCTAGTTTACCATGAATAAGTATAATTCGATATGAATATAAATATTGAAGTGATTCCTGGCAATTTTGATCAAAAAACTTTTAATCTTATTATCATTATCTCTACTCAGTCACTCGCTTCAATTTTTAAAAATGAAATTGCAAAAAGTTGCTAACTTTGCTTTGATTGCCGGTGCTTTGGTAACTCCAACAGCTGCCATTGATCTTTCCGGTAAACTTCACTTCTTAGAACAATTAATTGACTCTACTCTTACTTTGAAACAAAATATCATTACTGGTATTCTTGAAGACAAGTTCTGTTTCATTAAAGGTCTTGTTACTACTTTAGAAGGTAAGAAAAAGAGAGAAGAAGAAGTTATTGAAGAAAGAGATTTAGGTTCATTGGTTCCAGCTGCTGCTTTAGTTGTTTCAGATGTTCTCAAAGTTAAAGACGATGTTTTCAACGTTGTTCTTAATTTTGAAGCTGAAAAAGCTGATGCCCTTTCTAATATCATTAAAGACAAGGTTCAACTTTTACAAATTGTTAATACCGGTATTGATGACGGTATTATCACTATTATTGATAAAATCAACTCCACTATTGTTGATAATCCTTTCAGCTGGGCTGCCTCAATTTTGGTTAAACCAAGTAAGAAACATGGTAAATGTTGTTTACCAGATCTTTTAGGTATTAAAATCGAATTAATTAAAGATATTAAAGATGATCTTCTCAATACTATCTTGAGTGTTCTTGAAAGTACCATTGAATATAAACTTCAAACTGTTGAAAATATCTTGAATGCTTTCGACCCAACCCAAGCTATCAGTGACTTTACCAAGAGAGATGTTGTCTTCAATAATGCTCCTTCTAATGTTGTTAAGGTTAAAAGATTCCAAGAAATCCTTGATATCTTCAACTTCTTGACTTCTATTGCTACTAAAGACTTGAACTTAGCTAACTACTGTTGGGATTGTGACTGTGGTCAATCTTCCTCTTCCTCTGTTGCTTCTTCAACTACCGTCTCTTCTTCTTCTACTCCATCTTCTGTCTCAGTTTCTACTACCGTATCTAGTACCGCTAGCTCAAGCTCTACTCCAGGTTCTGGTTCAAGCTCTACTCCATCTTCTGTTTCTTCTACTGTTTCTTCTACTGCCAGCTCTAGCTCTACTCCAGGTTCCGGTTCAAGCTCTAGCTCTACTCCAGGTTCCGGTTCAAGCTCTAGCTCTACTCCAGGTTCCGGTTCAAGCTCTAGCTCTACTCCAGGTTCTGGCTCAAGCTCCAGCTCCACTCCAGGTTCTGGCTCAAGCTCCAGTTCCACTCCAGGTTCCGGTTCAAGCTCTAGCTCTACTCCAGGTTCTGGCTCAAGCTCCAGCTCCACTCCAGGTTCTGGCTCAAGCTCCAGTTCCACTCCAGGTTCCGGTTCAAGCTCAAGTATCACTTCTGGTTCTGGATCCGGTTCAAGCTCAAGTATCACTTCTGGTGCTTCTGGTGCTGCCTCTACTACCACTGAAATTGAAACTACTGTCATTACCATTACTTCTTGTTCTGAAAACAAATGTTCTGAAATTCCAAAGACTACTGGTTTAACTACTGTTACTGAAGAAAGCACTGTTTACACCACTTACTGTCCATTAACCACTACTACTGAGTCCACTGCTTCTGGTGCTGCCTCTACTACTACTGATATTGAAACTACTGTCATTACCATTACTTCTTGTTCTGAAAACAAATGTTCTGAAATTCCAAAGACTACTGGTTTAACTACTGTTACTGAAGAAAGCACTGTTTACACCACTTACTGTCCATTAACTTCAACCAAAGCTACTGAAACTACTACTCCAGGTTCAACTAAAGCTACTGAAACTACTACTCCTGCTGTTTCTACCATTGAATCTACTATTACTGGTCCATCTGGTGAATCTACTATTACCGTTGAAAGCACTGTTACTAGTACTCCAGCATCTGAAGCTCCAACTACCACTCCAGAATCCGAAGCTCCAACTACCACTCCAGTATCTGAAGCTCCAACTTCTGCTCCAGAATCCGAAGCTCCAACCACTGTTTCTGGTGAATCATCCACCGCTCCAGAATCTGAAGCTCCAACCACTGTTGCTGGTGAATCAACCACTGCTCCAGAATCTGAAGCTCCAACTTCTGCTCCAGAATCTGAAGCTCCAACTTCTGCTCCAGCATCTGAAGCTCCAACCACTGTTGCTGGTGAATCATCCACCGCTCCATCTGTTGCCCCAGTATCCTCTACTGCTCCAGCTTCTTCTGCTGCTCCAACTGTTACTCCAGTTGAAAATGCTGCCAATTTAGCTACTTACTCATTTGGTGCTGCTTTAGCCGGTATGTTCTTGATGATGGTTTAAAATTTTTGAATGAATTCTTTTTTTTTATTTTTAAGCTTGATGTTTGAAAATTTTTTTTGAATTTCACTTTTTGGATTTGTCTTTTTAATATTCTTTTCATACTTTAGTAGTTGTCTACTATTATTCTGTAATTTAATTTTTTACTTTCTGGATTTTACATTCAAATTTCGTTTATAATTTTTATATTCGCTTTTATTTCACTCATGGGTGATTTTTAATATATACCCTTTAATATACTTTTTTTCAATGTATTTACCTGTATTCAAAGGCTTTAGCTGCGAAAAGCTAAGAACTCAGTACTTGAGCCTCGAGTTGAATGAAGTCTTCAGTCAATGTCTCACCTAGTTGAAATCACGAGGTGGTTGAAAGCAATTCATTATAAAACAAAGGTGAGAAGGAAATATTTCTTTTTCCCCTTTGTATTATTATGGTTTATAATGCACTTTGTTGTATTTTAGGAGATTCTTATGCTTTTTTAAGATCGGATTGCTATTTTTGAAGAGTATTGGTGCCATTAAGGAGAATCTTATTTTCTAGAATCTTGCTTATTTCTTCTATATTTGGGTGATTCTACTGTTCAAAGCAAAACGTGGTTGAACTTACAAGATCATAAGCCAAAACTGAAGGCCGAATTAGTCGGGGAAGTGACTTTATTCGTTTCAAAGGTGAAATGGTTGGAGCCAGTAGATACTAGTTCGGGTGCATTTAATAACTCATCTCTTTTAGGTTTATGAAACATTAATTTATATGTCGGGAGAGCTAAAGACTGCAAGAGGCCATTTCCGACCTAGTCAAGCTGAATCGAAATCTTACAAGCGCTTAAGTGTGTAATAAAAGATGTAATTAGACCAACTACAGAGGTTGAGCCTGCAAAAAGTGCACAAGTTACAAAACTATTGTAATGGCCGCAAAAAAAAAAAAAAAAAAAAAAAAAAAAAAAAAAAAAAAAGCACTCCATACAATAAGGGTCCCAATTTGAAATAGCATTGTTATCGAGTAAACCAGAGAAATCCGGAAATAGGTTCTTGAAATTGACCCGGATAGAACTACCCAGAGTCAGAGGATTAGTGTTTACAAATTGTACTAAATGAAATAACAGTGGAAGAACAGATGCAAGCAATTAGGGCAATTGGAAAGAACCATTCACTCAGTACAGCGTAGAAAAACCCTTTTTGACGACGACTCCATAGTGCATGGGGAATACAACGACTCTAAGTATAATGGAAAGGCGGGTTAGCTATTGAGCCCACGATGGGGTAAGTGGCTCCATCTATGAAAAAACAAAATAAGCTTTCTTCATGACAGCTATTATTGGCACCAAGTTGTATTCGTAAAAAAGACTGGCATCAATTTAAAAAGCATACTCAACAATCAGGATATATCGTACAATTGATTTCCCTTATTGTAATCTTTTTTAGGAATATGGGAATCCCGATTTGAGCACTTAATTCAGAAGTAAGAACATTGAGCTCATGATGACAGAGATTTACATCCTAAGATGAATAGACTAGATTGCTGTGACTGACAATAAGAGTTAATCTCTTACCATAAAGAAAAACCAATGAAAAAAAAAAAATAAGCAGAGTTCCTATACTCGAGTCGTTGAGTTGACACGAAGACGAACGAAAAACAACCTGGTAACACAACGCCATCGAAGTATCACTCAACGCTCTTCATTTTAACTCAACTCAGCTAGTGAAGTACCAGCCACGGTAGGAAGGGACGGTCACAAAGGTTGGCCACTAAGTAAATGCACCATATAAAAAAACGCACCATATCAAAAAACGCACCATATAATTTTGTAGTGCGAGAAATTGGAGTTCAAAAACCTACAAAGGGAATTAAACAATGCTACACCAAAAGAAAAAGCTATAACAAACGAATCTTTAAGCAATAACACATGTTTAAAATATTCTCGCTCGTTCATAATCCAAAGGTGGATGTTTATTTACAAGTTCAGGTATTAACTCTCTTTTCAAGTATTTTTTTTTGCTCTTTATTTTCTGCTGAGTAGAAAATTATTTTGCCCAATTTGGTGATTTAACGCCAAAATTAAATCTACGCAAGGACTCGATCTTGATGATCATTGACATTAAGTGGTGCGTTTGGTGTTGACAGACGTAGATTTAAATCTAATGCTGTCACTGAACGTGTTTTTTTTCAAAACTTTAAGTTCGACACATTAGAAATTAACTTAATTTTAGCCCTGCTGTATTGGTTCGAGGAATTCATTCTACAAAGACCCTCTCATCATGGATATTAACTCTAGCAAGTCGCCTAAATCCCTTCTTGTTATTGAACTAACCAATTCAGGATGTTTGTAGTTTTGTTCCATATTCCAACACCCAGTGGTTCTTTGTTGAGAGAAAGGCTTCATTGTTCTGTTGGTCTTATTGTAATTTAAAGCTCACTCACTTTACTTCTTTTTTAAACATTTAGCTATTTTCTTCGTTTTGGCTTGTTTCCTTTTTACCTTTCCCATACTCGAGACAAAAATTGGTGTTTTCTTCGTATGCACTATTCGTGAATAGATGAAGGAAGGTGAAATAAAAAATACTTGGGAAAGGTAAGTAACCGTGGAACTCTGCTTATTGTTCCAATTGTCGTAGATTTTTTTTTTTTTTTTCAGTCTGTTTTTTTTTTTTTTTTTTGCAATTCAACCACTCTTCCCTTTACGCCTTCTGACTGTTGGTGGTGAAGGTGCATTAGTAACCCTTGTGCATTCTACGATAGACAATAAGGGTTCAGTACAGGCTTCTTCTTCCTTTTTTTTCACTTTCGTCTTTGTAATACCAAAGTAACATTTTAGCGTATCCATCAATGGATTAAAAATAAACCAGTTCAATCTTAGATTCAGCTCATGCAACATTAATCCCTTTTTTTGCTTCTCTTGTTCCTTCTCTTTTCAAGTCCTTTCTTTTTATTTTTTAAATTTTTTTTTCAACTATTTCAACTACTCTTTGTTAATTGAAAAAACAATTGCAACAATGAAAAGACTAGAGCTTTTAGGTAAGAAAAACACAGGCTTTTTGAGTTATTTGCAATTACCTTGGTTCATCCTCGAAGGAGTTCCATTCTTCAACATCTGAATGGAAAATGGAATATAAATATCATTGAATTCCAACTTCAAATATCTTATTTTCGAAAATCTTCTTCATCAATTAATACCCATTCTAGTCTTTCGCTTATCTTCTTTTAAAGATGCTTTTCACTAAATCGACCATTGCCTCTCTCGCTTTGGCTACTTCTGCTTGCATGACCAATGCTGCTGCTCTCTCTTTTGATTTCTCTCAATACTTTGATTTCTCTTTATCTTTAGGTTTACCAGATTCTGATGATTGTGGTGGATCTAAAAATATCTTCCAAATTGGTATTGATGAGTCATTAGACTTAGGTATCGACTTATTCAAAAGAGACGGGTATTGATGGTAACTATGGTATCAAATGATATCGAAGTCTTAAAAAGACAAGTTTCTGAAGAAGCTATCCAACAATTAAACAAAAGAGACAATAACGCTCCAAAAGCTGCTTTATCTGTTTCTGATGTTACCTACGTTAAAGATAACTTATATAAAGTTACCGTTAACTTTGAAACTGCTGCTCCTCAAACTTTATCCAGATCTTTTGGTGGTGAAGCCGATTCAGTTAAAATTACTGGTTTAGCTCCTCAAAAATCTACTGCTATTGTCTTTGGTGCTGGCGCTGAAGCTGACATTAGCAACATTTTCCAATGGTCTGCTACCATTTTAGTTGAAGCTTCTTTCCACAAAGGTTTATTCTGTTTACCAGATGATTTTGCCATTGAATTCGATTTTGCTTCAAATGGTACTGTTGGTATCTTTGATACTTGGAAAAAATACTTTGCTACCAACTATAAATATACTTTAGATAATGATTTCGATAACCTTAAATCAGTTACTGACTTAAAGAGATCATTAGATCAAATGGATTCTCAAAAAAGAACTCAAGTCGAAAAAAGATTAATCGATTTAGGTTTCGATTT
Organism: Cerrena zonata; assembly: GCA_038087015.1. NCBI lineage: Eukaryota > Fungi > Basidiomycota > Agaricomycetes > Polyporales > Cerrenaceae > Cerrena > Cerrena zonata. The sequence continues at coordinate 114,864 of JASBNA010000045.1, read as the reverse complement.
GAGTCTTTTATTGAAAATTGGTATTCCTTCTCCAAAATTACCAAACTTCTGTTGGGATCCAGCTTGTGTTTCTTCCACTTCTTCTCTCCCAGCTTCTTCCGCTGAACCTTCAACCACCACCTTAACTCCATCTTCTTCTGCCGAACCATCTACTACTACTGTTACCCCATCTACTTCTGCTGAACCATCCACTTCAGTTGTTCCATCTTCTTCAGTTGTTCCATCTTCTTCAGTTGTTCCATCTTCTTCAGTTGTTCCATCTTCTTCAGTTGTTCCATCTTCTACCCCAGTTTCTGTTACAACCGTTACCGTTACTCCAGGTGAAACAACCACCAGTTGTCCAGAAGTTCCAGGTGTTTCCACTGTTACTGTCACTTGTGATACCTCTTCTGTTCCAGTCAATGGTACTACTTCCACTGTTTCTGATATCCAAACCACCGTTGTTACTATCACCTCTTGTGAAGATCACCACTGTACTCCAGTTCCAGTAACCACCGGTGTTACCACTGTTACTGAAGAAAACACTGTTTACACCACTTACTGTCCAATTACCAAGGAAACTACCACTGGTGAAACCACTAAACCAACTAAGACTGCTCCAAAAGAAACTACTTCTGAAACTACCAAACCAGCCGAAACTACCAAACCAGCTGAAACTACCAAACCAGCTGAAACTACCGTCAAATCTACTTCTACTGGTGCTGATACCACTTCTACCGTTGAAGTTGTTTCCACTCTTAAACAATCCACTGCTCCAACCACTGCCGCTGAAGAATCTACTGCTCCAACCACTGCTGCTGGTGAATCTACTGCTCCAACCACTGCTGCTGGTGAATCTGCTGCTCCAACCACTTTAGCTGGTCAATCTACTGCTCCAACCACTTTAGCTGAATCTTCTGCTCCAACCACTTTAGCTGCTGAATCTACTACTCCAGCTTCTGAATCCGCCATTGCTTCTTCTTCTGGTAGTGGTGTTCCAACCATTTCTTCTGCTTACGAAGCTGGTGCTAACATGATCACCCCAGTTGGTGGTGCTTTATTAGCTGCTGCTATTGCTGCCCTTAACTTGTAAGCAAGTTAGTTTTTCAAAATTTCTGTGGCTTACTTTTTGGTTAGCTTAATATTTTTACCGGGGCTTTATAATTTCTAACATCGAATTTTGATACCTATTTTCGAAGGCTTTAATTAGTTGTTATTCGATTTTTTTTTTTTTTTCTCAAAAGACATATTTGTTGAGGCAACCAGCAATATGAGGAATTTTAATATTTTTATTCTTTCTTACTCTCTTAATCAATTCTAAAAATTAGAAACTTTCTGTAACTAATATATATATATATGGACTTTTTAATAAAATTTCAAGTGCTCTACAAATTTTTGTAATGTTTTGTCTTTTTTTGCAGCATTTTCAGATAGTGCGGGACCAAAAAGTTGAGGTAGTGAAGAGAAAGTGAAAAAACTCAAGAAGAAAACGAGTCTTGAAAGCAATCAAATTACATCGATACTCCACACTTTGCAAGCATGATCCACCCAATAAGAAGCATAACCCGTTCTTTCCCTCGAAACGGTATCCGAAATCCTTTCAACGCATATCGTTTCTATAGCAAGTACCACCTCAATGACCAAATATACATTCACGATAACGAAAAGGGACTTTTCACTTTCAACCTCACCCCAGAGCCTACAACTCTCGCTGTGGGATGGTGTGACTCCAAACGCAACGTGACGCCCGGGAACTTCCACGTTAACGAAGAATTCGTATCGCTATTACATAAGTTTATTGGAGATTCGATCCAGAATGATTTTGCATTTATAGTAGAGGCCGGAGCCAACGCTAACCTGTTCATGCCTATCTATGATTTTCGAGAAATCCCCAGGTACGGCAGAATCCCCGAGGTCGACAATATCTATGGTTACGTGATGGTAAATGAATCGGGTAAGATTGTACCGGGAAGCTACGAAAGTAACAACTTGTATAGAATCTGTAATGGTGCTGGTCTAGTCAAACTAAGTGACTACCTATACGAGGAACTTCAAAAGAAAGTAAAGCAGTAAAGGAAAAGAAAAGAAGAGGAACAGAAGAAGAAAATAAGTAAATAAAAGAAAAGAGAAAATCGTTAGCCGCTGTAAAATATACGATTTGTTTTAGCCGCTCATATAAAAATACCTGTAACTTTGTCATAAAAAAACCTGTAATTTTGTTTTTGTATTGGTTACCAATGTGATACATCACATTCTAAAAAGTATATAAACCAGGGGATGCCACTTTTCTTCAGCGGGTGTAGAATATAGGTCAAGGATGATGTTTTTAACAAAGTTTACTACTGCAGTTTTAATCAGATCAATTCAATTGATCATTAGTGTTATTGTACTTGGATTAAGTGGTGGGTTGATTAATGATTATCTGTATGGCAGAGGCATATATATACTTATTATATCAGTATTTAGTTTAGTTTATCTTTTGGTTGTATTGACTCCTTATGTGATACAGTACCTCCAACCAATTGTGCTTATAATTTGTGAAGGTGTATTTTTCATATTTTGGCTTATTTCATTTGCACTTATTACTGATGACACTGGATCAATATCATGTTCTGGATATTATTATGGGTTTTATTATGATACTACAGATTGTAAAATCAGCCATGCATTAATTGCCTTTACCTTATTTGGATGGTTAAGTTTTATAGTTTCATTAGCGTTACTGGTAATTTACTCAATGATACCTTTAAATACCTCAGGAGGAATTGGCTCTTTAACTGAATTTAATATTTTGCAATTAGGAGGAATTTACCCCAAATTCTCAACTAATCTTACAAGTGATCCCGAAAATCAAAAAACTGATGCGGTTAGTGAGTCCAAAGCGGCAAGCACTGAATCTGCCCCATTGGAGCAAACTGACCAAGCTGAAGTACCGGCTGAGGCACCACCTGCTGAGGCACCTGCTGAGGCCCCAGTGACTAAAGAAAGTGACTCCCAGGTTGCCCAGTCTTAGTTTATTATCTCTTATTTTCTTTTCTTTTCTTTTCTTGTGATTCATGTTTTACATAAATAATACATAAATAATAATCGTTTTTTCGTAAACTACAAACTGTACTTTTAGTTCAAACAAGTTTAATTGTGAATGGGGATTCGCAATTATCTTTGTTTAATTTAATTGGAACTTGAACGTATTTGCCATGACCGTGTTTACCTTTATCGTCAAAACACCATTGATTAACTGAACCATAACTGATTTCTTTCAGTTCTTTATCGAAATGAAATTGGTATCTCAGGGGTTGATTTTGACTATTACAATTTAATCGGTCATTTGAGTCAATTCCACAATATCCCTTTGACGATTTAATATTGTAACCACCAAAGGCCAGTTGATTGATTTGATATGTGGCACAAGTTCCATATTGATACCATTGTCCATTACTTATGAGACAACCGGGATTATTGGATAATTTAAGGTATCCTCTATTAGGAGACTTTGGGGGTTGATTTGGTGGTGGTTTGAAACCTTGATTTTTAGGTATGAACTTAATACCTTGATTTGGACAATTTGAATTAATTAAACTATCAATTGGTACAAAATCTTCATTTAAAAGTGATCCTTTTAAATGATGATAATACCAAATCTCTTGTAATGCATTATACTTATTACATTTGAAATAAACTTGTTTCCCATCAAAATTCTTCTTCAAGGCATTAGAGATTTCTTCCTTGGTATAAGTTTTATCATTTGATGGGATGATTCCTTCTTCATTTAAAAATTTAAAGGTGGGATACTTTTTAAATAAATTAACCGAGATATTGAAAAATTTATAAACATTTTCATTTTCCTTATAATCAGCAAAACACTTGGATCTAATGGTCTTAATACACGTTCCGTGTTTATTAAACTCATGAGTCCATAAAGATTCATCGTTCCCGTTGAAATTCTTCCAATTTAACTTCATAAATTCAACTAACTCTTCATCTTTATACTGATTTTTGATAATATCAACTACTTCATTCTGTTTTAAATTCAAGCTATCATCACAAAATTGTTCATAACTACCATCACAATTATCTGGCCATAACCCATGCAAGGTAAACGTCTCATTATCCCCAATTGGTGGATAGTAATCCCAAAACTGGGTCTGCAACATTATACCTCCTGGACTTTCAAAACAACAACTATTCTGGACCGGAGTCGTATTGGTACAGCTTAACGGAATATCAATTGGACATGTTTGAAATTGGTCTAGTTCATAGTTCAATACTTGCTGGTTTTCAACGTATGCTCCTGTAGCAAAGCCAGTGCAAATGGCCACCAAACCCAAGCTTAAAATCATGATAATCTGAACTAATAAGCCGAACTAATGACTAATGACTGAATGGGCTGAATTGACTGAAGAGTCGAAGATAAACCGTGCTGGTCCAGCGATAAGCTCCGCGTTCTGCCGCGACCTCTACACGACTCGGACCCCGTTGTTGGTTCACAAAATCCGTACATCTGCTATTGTGAACATGTTGCAAATTGCAAAACAAATAAGAACAATGTCACTGAAGGAGTTGAAAGTTATTCTATTATAGTTTTATGTTGCAAGAGAAGACAAAATGGCAGTAAAGGATGAGGGGGGGCAGTGACGAAAGTATCTCAGTAGTATATAGATGCTTCTCGATTAAATAATTTTCTTTCTTACTCTTCACTTGGTTACTTTAGTCATAAGTAATTCTTCTCTCTATAACAAAAAAATTATATTGCTTGCATTTTTTTATTATATAAAAACAATAAATTATATCTTCAGGCTGTTACTTTACAGCTTATTATCAATTGGATTTACAGCCGTACATACGACTCAAACCAACTCAAATTCAACAGATTGGAAGTCAAAACTTGCTTAAAAAATCTTTAATAATGTCCTTTGATAATCAAAAGCTTTTCCATTAATAAATCCACCGAAAAATTATCAACCAATAAAAAATCATTTGAAAATCAACAAACTGAAAATGTTTCAAATAATGTCGGACTCTTGCTAAGATTTGTGAAGCACACCCGGAACCAGTGAAGCGAGTCTACTCAATGAAATCTTTAGCTAGGGGAACTTAAAAATGGTATTGGTTTCGATGATATCTGTGTTTTTGAAAAACATTTGAGGTGACGTCGTAAAGAAACTTTGTTTTACATTACACATGTTTATCTTAAAGATTTCCATAGTAAGGTCGAAGAATTCAAAGACTACGAATTTGCAACTAGATCGGTATTTAAATCATCATGTTGGGAAGTGGGATCAACTAATTTTCATCCGTCGATTATGGCAATAGATAAAGTATACTTTAGAAGTTGAACAGATCAAAATCAAAGAGCTTGTGATATATATTTTGCCAAATTATAAAAATCCCATTTAAAACAAAATAGTTCTAATTATAAGAAACATCCTTTGTGTTCTACAAAAGTATGGAAATTATATATTATATATAAGACAATCTGGTGGTTTTATGATATGAAACAATCAGGATATGAATTGGTATGAATATACTACAAGCGTGTTATTGAATTTAAGTTTAGGTGAAGAAAAAGATGGCCGTGGGGTCTTTCATAAAACTCACGACGATGGCCTGGTGCTTTACATAGTCTTACATGTGGATGTTTCATTTTTAACTTCGTCCAATAATACGAATTTAGAAAACTTTAAGATAGAATTATCAATTTTGATCTTAATTACCTAGGTCAAATTCAGAGATATATCGGTATTGAATTTAGTAGAAATAAAGAAGGATTCAAAATTAATTAAAAACACTATACTGAAAATATAACTAAAAAAAAAAACCTTACAAAAAATCAAATTCATCGGCATTAAACGGTCGTTTCCGGGAATTAGAACTCTGAGAAACTAAGCTCCTCACTGACGATGTAAAGAAAGTATATCATTCTGGTGTTGAAAGATTAATATGGCTCACTCAAGGAGCCAGACCGGATATAAGCCATGCTATGAATCTGACGAGTTCGAAGAATAATAATCCAAATGAGTCAGAATATGGAAAGTTAATATATTGCATAACACATATATACAGAACAGCTGAAGGATAAAGTTGACCAGTACGTTTACTGATCTACATAATCTATTTTTTGATGCTTATGTTGATGCTTCACATGCTCCAGTACAAGAAGACAGAAGACAGATTACAGCTTATGTGATTTATCTAAATGGTAACTAAATGAGGATCAAAACGTCAGATGCTGGTTAATAGCAGTTCTGTTGCTAGTGAATTAACTGCATTCGTAGAATGTATCTTTCAAGTAAAAGCTATACAAAATTATCAGATGTACGGATGTTTCATTAATGTACGGATGTCTCTTTTACTTTTGACGAATGTTTTATCATGTATCGGAGCAGGACATTGTGACTAGAATCCTCGTAAAACAATAAGGCATCACGAGACAACTCAATACACTTTTGAAAAAATCATTTGAGCAGTCATTTCGCTTGTTGTTTGTTGAGTGGAGAGACTTGTTTGGGCGGTTTTTGCAGCTGGCGGAGGTTGCAATCCTAAAAAAAACTCTTTTTGCAATTTCGTGGTTACTGCAAAAACGAAAAACGTAAAGTATACTATAAGTATAACAGAAGTATACCAGAAGTATACTACTAAATATACAGACACCTACAATACAATATCCTGTAGATACCTATAAGTTAGAGGTCCCGTGAGAGCCATAGCCCAAGTATATTCATCCTCACTTAGCAACACTAACCTACTCATTACGTTGTTAAGGGAAACTTTGTCGACCAAAGATTTACCTTTTTCTCCAACTGAACCGCCTCGTACAAGATACGAGGACGGGGCAGAGCCCTCTGAAAGTAAATGTATGCCTGGTGCGACACAGGCTATATTGAAAGCACTCCCGCTAGCGATTACTTCAGATTGTATCGGCAAGATCTGGCATTAAACCCAGGCGAAGATAAAATCAAAGTTCAAAACTTAAGGTGAAAGTGGAAAAAGTGAAAAAGAAAAATTCATGTATTAATAAACCGCAAAGAAATCAAACCAAGTTGAAAGGCATATATAGCATCAGATGCATTACAATTTTAGCGATGGGAGTACAACAGTGGACAATGCCCAATGAGAAACGGCTTTCGCAGACAATTAAATCACTGGTGCCCATCAAATATTGTACTTAGAACGAAGATCTTAATAAGACAAGACCTAGGACCAACAACTTAGGACTGAAAATTTAAAAAGGATTATCAAATTTTTTCCTGTGAGATGGAGCAGTGCCAGTCCGAATCACCATTGCAACAGAACATTGATCAACAAAGGACTTATTATGAACAAAGAAGATAATTAAGTTTAACAAAGAGGAAAAGTTATATTTTTGACGAAAAAAATTGATTGATTTGCTAATTAATAACCAATCTTGCATCAATGATTTTGAACTAAATCGTAATCCAACAACCTTAAATTACAACAAATATAATTATTTTGTTAACAAAAAACGAATCATTGTACAAGGTAAAAATGAATAAAACGAAAAAAAAAAAGAAAAATTGAAAAAGGCAAATAATAATAGTACAAGATTTAATCATTTCTTTGTAACTTAATGTACTTGATTTTTAACTTTTTACTCCTTACATTAGTGCCTTATCTATTTAACTTTGTTATTGATCTCATATAATTTTTTGAACCAATGATGTTTTCTATGAATAAGTTTTTATTTGTAATTAATTCGTGAATATGTAGCATGGTATTAATGCCGTTTGCCTTGCATTTTCCATGCCTTTGTTATTTTAACTTCTTTCCTTCCTTTTTCCTTTATTCTTTACCTTTTTGCATTCTAGTTGACATCTGTTGCCTTGGCCTATTTTCAAGCTAAAATTCTTTCCTTTAACCATCATTTAGTTACGGCACTTTATAAAATGATGAAAATTTCCGTCTAGATCATTATATGACTTTTTCTCTTTTGATATTCTTTTGATTTACAATTGTCTTTCTTTCCTATCCCATTCATTCGCTTAAATGTCTCAAACAAGAAACAAACGACCCTTGGTGGTCAATGATAATGATGAGAATTATAGTTTATCTCAACATTCAAATATGCATTCAACTAGTAGTAAAAGTTCAAATAGTTCAGCAGATTCAAGAACAAATCTATTATCAACTTCAAATAATGTTAGTAGATCTTTAACTGGCAGAATGGTTAATTTTATTAGTTTTTCAGCTGCTATTAGTACTAGTTTATATATTTCAATCGGTAGTGGATTACTTAAGGGCGGGCCTTTAGGTTTATTAATCGGTTATAGTTTTTGGACTTTTATTATTTATTTATTATCAAGTTGTGCTGGTGAAATGACTTGTTATTTACCAGTTCATTTACCTTATATCAATTTCTTAGGAAGAACGGTTGATGAAGCTCTAGAAATTGCCGCTGGTTATAATTTTTATTTCATGTATAGTATTTACATTCCTTTTGAAATTACTGCAGTTAACAGTATGATCCATTATTGGAGAGATGATTATTCTCCAATTATTCCTCTAGTTATTCAAATTCTATTATATTTAATCATAAATATCTTTGTGGTAAGAATTTATGGTGAAGCTGAATTTTGGTTGGCTATTTCAAAATTACTTTTAACTTCAGGTTTAATTTTTTTCACTTTTATTGCAATGGTTGGTGGTAATCCAAAGCATGATGCTTTTGGTTTCCGTAATTGGAGAATTGATGGTGCTCCTTTAAATGAATATATTAGTACTGGTGCTTCTGGAAATTTTCAAGCTATTTTAGGTGCCACTATTAACGCTTCTTTCACTATTATTGGTCCGGAACTATTATCAGTAGTTGCTGGTGAAGCTCAAAATCCAAGAGGTACCAAAAAATACCCTGGTTCAATGGCAATTGCTTTCCATACTGTTATTTATCGTCTTGTCATTTTTTACGTTTTGGGTGCTCTTTCAGTTGGAATCTTAGTTGCTTATAATGATAAATCTCTAATCAATAACTCTGGTTCTGGTTCAAATGCTTCTTCTTCTCCTTATGTCATTGCAATGGTCAATTTGGGTATTAAAGGCTTACCTGACTTAATTAATGCAGTCATCATAACTGCAGCTTTTTCAGCAGGAAATTCATTCATGTACTGCTCTTCAAGAATTTTATATGCCATGTCAACTCAAGGAGTAGCCCCAAGAATTTTCAGTGCAGTAACTAAAAATGGTGTTCCAATATACTGCATTGGTGTGTCAGTTGGATTTTCATTATTATCTTTAATGCAATTAGGAACAGGATCTTCCAATGCATTAGGATATATTGTTAGTTTATGTACTGGATCCCAAGTATTAAACTATGTTTATATGGCCATTGCCTATATCGGATTTTATAGGGCTGTTAAAGTTCAAAATATTAATAGGGACGAATTTGTTTATAAATCTTGGTTTCAACCATATTCGGTTTATTTCACTTTGTTTTTCTTAATTGCAATGGTTTGTGTTTTAGGTTATACTGTTTTCTTACCAGGTAATTGGTCAATTGATGAATTCTTATTCTCATACATTATGTTATTCACTTCTATTTTTATTGCAATTTGTTGGAAAGTTTTCAAAAAAACTGAATTTAAATTTAATAAGCCTCAGGAGGCTGATTTAATCAGTGGTTTGGAATTAGTCGAACAACACGAATACGAATACTTTAGTAAACTTGAAATTGAAGGTAAGCCAAAAGGCCGTTCTTGGCTTCTGAGATTTTTTGATTGGTTATTCTAGATACATTATAGCTGTTTAGCTTTATTTTTTTTCTCTTCACATTTTTTTGCAACCCAAATAATTGGTTTAATCATTTAATAGTTTGACATAAGATCTTATATGACAATCTTATTCAATTAATACTTAATATTTAATATTATATTATATTTATTTTGAAACTATCTTGTAGCATTAACGAAGATATCGAATATAGGAAAAGCTTGAAGGAAAATAACTCAATATATAGATCAGAATTTTGAGCTTGTCGAGTACTCAACTGCAATAAAATGATTAAGGGGTAAAAATCAAATCATGATGTAATAAATGCCTTCCTACGATATTGTAACTTATTTTTTTTTTAAATCCGTTGAGGATACCTTTATTAAAATTATATAGATGTGTATAAAAATCTACCGTTATCAGTTCAAATTGAATATGATAAAAAAAAAAATGAAGAAAGAAAAAGAAGTAATGATAACCCAGTATAAAAAGTTTAAAAGTAAAAAAAAACATGTTCAAACAAAAAAAAGTAGAATAATCATTTAAACATAACTTGATTCATAAAAAGTAAGTCATTAAATGCAGTTGATGCAGATAAAAAATAAAATACAGTAAAATACCAATGAGCAAAAAAAATATTAGAAATGATAATCATCGGCAGACTTTAGAATTGAATCGCTGAGGTTAACAAGTTTAATATTTGTAAATTTCAGCTTTGAATGGACCTTCTTGAGGAATACCCAAGTATTCAGCTTGAACGTCAGTTAAGGTGGTTAATCTAGCACCCAAGTGGTCTAAGTGACATTTAGCAACGGTTTCATCCAAGATTTTTGGTAATAAGTGAACACCTAATTCGAATTTGGAGTTTTTACCGAATTCTGGGAATTGAGTTCTGAATTGTTCATCATCAGCTTTGAATAAAGCAATTTGAGCTAAAACTTGATTAGAGAAAGAACAAGACATAACGAAAGAAGAGTGACCAGTGGCACAACCCAAGTTGACTAATCTACCTTCAGCTAATAAGATAATGTGACGACCGTTTTTCATTAAGTATCTGTCAACTTGAGGTTTAATGTTAACAACAGATTCAGCATTAGCTTTTAACCAAGCAACATCAATTTCGATATCAAAGTGACCAATGTTACAAACAATAGCATCTTCTGGCATTTGTTCGAAATGAGTACCAGTGATGATATCACGACAACCAGTAGTGGTAACAAAGATTTGACCAATAGAAGCAACTTCATCTAATGGAGCAACTTGGTAACCAGAAACAGCAGCTTGTAAAGCATTAATTGGATCAATTTCGGTAACAATGACTCTAGCACCCATACCTCTTAAGGCCATGGCACAACCTTTACCAACATCACCGAAACCAGCAACAATGGCAACTTTACCAGCAATCATAACATCAGTGGCTCTTTTAATACCATCGATTAAAGATTCACGACAACCGTATAAGTTATCGAATTTAGATTTGGTAACAGAATCGTTAACGTTAATAGCTGGAACCTTCAATTTACCATCTCTTAACATTTTATATAAATGGTGAACACCAGTGGTAGTTTCTTCAGATAAACCAAAACAGTCATCTAACATTTCTGGGTATTTTTCATGAACTAAAGTAGTTAAATCACCACCATCATCTAAAATCAAGTTTAATTTTTTGTTATCCTTGAAAGCAAATAATTGTTGTTCAATACACCATTCATATTCTTCATCAGTTTCACCTTTCCAAGCGAAAACTGGAACACCAGCAGCAGCAATGGCAGCAGCAGCGTGATCTTGAGTTGAGAAAATGTTACAAGAAGACCAAGTAACTTCAGCACCTAAAGCAACCAAAGTTTCAATCAAAACAGCAGTTTGAATGGTCATATGTAAACAACCAGCAACTCTAGCACCTTTCAATGGTTGAGATGGACCGTACTTCTTTCTGATGTACATTAAACCTGGCATTTCATTTTCAGATAATTCAATATCTTTTCTACCAAAGGCAGCTAAAGAGATATCAGCGACTTTATAGTTGTGGGCTGGAGCAGACATTGTAATTGAATAAGACTAAAGTTATAAACTAATAGAATAAAGAAGAAAGAACTTTGAAAATTTTGAAAAATTTCCACCCTATTGGGCATCGAGTACTTTTATATAACAAAAAAACTTTTCTATTGAGCATCGTGTTTTGATCTGGCACACTAATTTTTTTTTGGGTTTACGACTAAACGACGCCCCTTATACAGCATATGTACGGGCGTGGTACATTTCACATGCATGCTACACTGGTAAACACACGCCCGATCAATGCACCCATACACCAAATACAACGTTACATTAATCTTTTTACAGGAGGATTCATCATCAAGATTCATTAATATCATTAAAATTATACACGGACAAAGATTAGATTTCAAACTTCAACCAATCAAGGTCTTTTTCTTCGTCATTTGAAGATCTTTGATTTTGATTTTTTAAGCCATCCGTTAAACTTGATTTAGTAGGTTTTATAGTATATTTATTAGTTAAAACATTGTCATCAATATCCATTTTATCATTATCATGATCTTCATTTAAAGAAGTATAAGCTTTGAAGAATTCGACTTCAGGCAGTTGAAGGCCGGCGGCGATGTCTTCTTCATTAATTGCTTTTGATTGTTTATTATTGGAAGGAAGTAGGTCGGCAACATTTAATTGATCATTTCGTATTGGAGGTTGAGTAAAAGAATGATTAAAAGATTGACGATGACTTGAGGAAGAAGTATCTGAACCAGGAGTATCATGGTTATTTTGAATATTTTGATTATTGAGATTAGAATTCATTTTATAGAAAGATTGACTGTTAGGATTTTCAAAATAACTATTACTTGAAGAAAATTTTGAATTTAATAAACTGATATTTGTTGGAGTTAAGGAATTAGTTGGGGTAGTATTACCGTTTAATGAATTACTTAAACCAACAAAGGAATTTTTCCGATTTTGAGATGATAAATTTGTCATTGAAGTTCTTCTATTAAATGATGATGATTGAAATGAATTCCTTTTAGACGATATCGATAATTGCGATGGTATTCTTTTAATTGATTCTCCACTTATACTATTTCCATATTCATTATTATAACTTACTGGGATATTAACATCACTTTTTTTCCTTTTAAAAGGTTGATTATTATTAGTGAATGGAGATCCTCCACTTGGAATTGGTATTGACTTTGAATTTGGATTGAATGAGCTACTTACCGTGGTTCCTGGTGTTGATGATGCTGAAAAACTTGATGTTGGAGCTGGAGAACTAGCCACGGGTGGTTTTGGTAAAATTAATACATTTTTATAACGTGAAGTATTTGTACTTATTGATAAAGGTCCTTCACTATTGAAAGATCCTGGAGTTGATGAGGATCCATATAAATTGTTTGATTTTATAGGTATACTATTAGGTTTTGGATTAGTTAAATTATTTTGACGTCCTATTGAGGTCAGATAATTTTCAGTGACTGAATTTGTTCTCACCATCCCACCGGTTGAACCTCTTTTAGAACTTCTCTTTTTAATAACGTCAGTTTTCAAACTTAATGGACGAGTAGTACCATGTAATTTTAAAAATAATCCACATGCATTACATAGAGTATTTCCTTGAGGATCTTTACGCCAAAGAGGAGTCTTCAAAGTGTGACAATTATGACATTCGGTAGGTTTATCATTGAAAGAAGTGCTATTACCATTATTATTGTTATTATTATTGTTATTATTATCACTTTCATCACTATTATTGGAACCAGATTGTAAAATATGTTTTTGTTGGGATAAAGATGAGGTAAGATTTGATTTTGGATGTTGCTGAACCAGTCTAGGATTTGGTCCATTTTGCAGAGCAGTCTTTTCACTAGGCTTAGATGCTGATATTTGCACTGGATATAGAGTAGTCGAAGGTTCTTTTTTAATTTTATTTGATGGACTTAAAGAGCCATCTTTATCATACTCGAAACTTCTTGATTGACTGGACAAAGGAGGCGAATCATTCATACTGGAAGGAGTTATATTATTAGTCGAGCCTCCTCTTGGTTGTTTCGGATTAAAATTAGAAAATTGACTGGTCTTAGAATAAGGAGAATTCTCATTCTTAATATCATCTACTGACAAAGGCGAAAGTAACTCAAGAACCTTATTGCTAGACCCATCAAACACCTTATGTGGATTTGAACTCTCTAAATGATTTTTTTGACATTTAGAGTTATCCTTTCTCAACTGACGATTTTCAACCCTACTTTGTAACGAAAGTAGCTTCTTGGCCGAATGGAATAACTCAACAATTGATGGACCTGCATCAAACTTACCGTTCTGATCCGAAGTATCTGATGGAAGACTCATTTTGAATTCCCAACTTATGCGATGGAGTTAATCCTGTAATTATATTTTTTTTGCTCTCTTCTTTGTTCAAAACTAACCGAGACGGATATAAATGAAAGATATGTTAGATGTAAATGAAAGCACTAGAACACTCTCTGACGTGAAGCAGACCTGGCAGTTAGTATAATACACAGTAAACCTCTTCAAGATTATATTAAAGAAAGAAGACTACTTAATTTTTTTCTCGTTAATAACTGTTCTTTCTCTCTTTTTTTTTTTTTTTTTTTTTCTTCTTCTCTTTTAAAGTTTCATATTTACGTACTTTTTGACTCAAAAATTTTTTTTTTCAAGTTTTTTTTTTTTATTTTGTAGGGCAGCACGACATTTTGCACGACATTCTGCACGACACGGTCAGCCGTAGACTGCCTAATCGGGCAGTGTATAAGATTATATACGTATATATAGATAGTTTATATAATTATACAAAATCACCAATTGAACTTGGATCTGGACTTTTCTTTATCGTGTAAAGAAGGGTTGTTGTTGTCGGCATGCAATCTGTACTCGAAGGAGACGCCAAAGACTCTTTCGTTGGAGCCACTGTCCAAGGTATCGATACAGTCGGAGCCCTGATTGATTAAGTCACATTCTCTGATGATTCTGAGGATTGAATCACAGATGATTCTTCTTGCTTGGAAACTGGTTAAGATTTTTTTTGATTTTTCACCATTTTCTTCGAATTTTTTCTTATTAAAATTTATATTTGAATTCCATATACTGATGATATCTTCATCTTTTCTAACCGAAAGAACCAATCCACTAATATCATTTAATAATAAATCTTGAATTTCTTGAGAATAATTTTGTTTTGGAATGATTGAACCAGTTATAGTTTTAATTAATAATCTTTCCCAAATTAAATTAGTTCTGTATCTAACTTTAGCAATTGAATCTAAGTTATCTTGATGATGA
Source organism: Cerrena zonata (assembly GCA_038087015.1). Taxonomy (NCBI): domain Eukaryota; kingdom Fungi; phylum Basidiomycota; class Agaricomycetes; order Polyporales; family Cerrenaceae; genus Cerrena; species Cerrena zonata. The sequence goes on along the minus strand of JASBNA010000045.1, from coordinate 99,855 downwards.
CTACGACGACTAAAACGAAAAACCCATCTACCACCTTTAGAGTTGATTGGATCTTCCCAAACTGGATTTATGCCACTTTTGAAAAATAATAATTCGGTACCAATTGGTAAATTATGAGATTGTTTAATTGTAGATAAACTTAACCATAATTGTTCTAAAGAACCAATACTATTTATTAATTCATTTGAGTCAATTATTGATTTGAAATTGATTTCGTTAGTTGTTTGTAAATAAGAATCAACCGCAACAGCATTGTTAGTTTCACTAATTGGTTCTTCCATCACTTGTTTGGATTTATTCCGTGAATGATGCCATATTGTCCAACAATACGGTAATATATGATGTTCATTGGGGATTTTTAATAACGTTTCTTTAGAAACTTTGATCGGGTCTCTTTTCGGTAATTCAACCGATGATACTTCATTCTTTGAATGATTATTGTGATGACGATTATGATGATGACGTCCGCCATTGTCACTAAACGTTGAAGACGTTGATCCAATCAGCGGACTTGTTATTCCACTGGGTCCTGATCCTGATGATGATCTTGATTTATTATACTTTCCTTCACTCGTCCCATTATGACTCCCCCCACTATTATATCTATGATGTCCATTCAGACTAGTTCGACGATTACTATTCATACTCCCGGCAGCAGCAGCTGCATTGGCATAAGAACTTGTCTTGGATGAACCAACCGTCTCATTCTTCCCAGAACTCTGATTCATTATTCTATTGAATAACGACTCGGCTCTCTTCAAATTCTCAGACATGATCGACTCAACTTGATTTATTCTATAACAGATGAATGGATATTGGGTTTTTCAAAAAAAATTCGGTGGAAAAAATTTTTCGTCCAGGATATATACAAATGACAATCAGTTTCTCTTTTGACGGATTATGTTGGCAGTATCGTACAATGCAGTCTTCTATCAAAACGACTAGGATGTGCTTCTATGAACAGTAAATGGTGTATATTATATCTAGTTGAAGAAAGTGATTGAGAGAAAAATCCGATGTCTACTTATGCCTATTTGGAGGGTGAGATTTTGTCTTTTATTTTTATTTTTTTTTTTTTTGTTTTGTATGAGTTTTTCGTTTTTGGAGTACGAAAATTTTTCCTTCTCTTCTCGTTTACTTTGCGGACGAAATTTGCGAGAGAATCAGACAAATGAAGGGAAGATCTAGGGGTGAAGGCTACGTAGATGGGAGAAGCAGGGGAGACCGAATGGCTAACCAACGGGACGGCTGGGTTTGCAATTACAAGAGTTTTTGCACCTGAATTCAATAAATATATAGTTATACGATTACTTATTTGACTCGAATTTCCCGTAGTAATGTAAGTAACTACCCAAGGTCTTACAACCGTTGATGTAGTTAGGGATGTTGAGTTTTTCGTTGATTGAGTGAGCACCATCGTCACCTCTACCCATTGGTAATAATAAGACATCGGTACCCAATTGTTGTTCGAAAGTGAGGGTGATTGGAATGGAACCACCTTCTCTGGTGAAGTCAGGTTTCATGTTCCAGACGTGCTGGGTAGCATACAGAGCAGCAGTGAAGGAGTCGTTGAAAGGATTGGAAACCCAATAGTTACCATCGTGAATTAATTCGGCTTTGATGGTATTTGGGCTTGATAAATCTTTGAATAATTTATTAATGTAATTAATAACCAATTCATCTAATTTACCGCTATCGATATCGGGGACGGTTCTAATACTGAATTTACCAATGACTTTGGCTGGAATGACGGTTTTAGCACCACCACCAGAAAAGGCCCCTTCAATACCATGAAGAGATAAAGAAGGAAATCTCCATCTATGTTTTAAAATATCTTGTTTTGTTTGGTGTAAAGCGGTATTTGAACCACTGGCTGCGTTTAGTTCTTCAACTGAGAAATCGATATCATCATAAAGAGAATTTTCTTCTTCAGTAACTGGTGCAACCATATCATAAACACCAGGAATTAAAATTTTACCCGTACCATCAACTAATTGACTCATGATTTTTATTAAATCAGTCATTGGTTCGGCAACACATCCACCGAAAACACCACTATGTAAATCTGCTCCTGGTCCATTGATTGCAATTTGATAATAATTACATCCTCTTAATCCATAAGTTAAAACTGGTTTAGTGGTACCTAACCAATAATTATCACTAATACAAACAGTATCAACATTTTTGAAATAATTTTTTGCTTCTTTGGCAATTAAATCATCTAAACCTAATGATCCACTTTCTTCCATACCTTCAAAACAAACAAGTAAATTGACTGGTAATTCCCATCCTAATTCACGGTGGGCTTGAATAACGTTTAACCATCCCATCACTGGCCCTTTATCATCAGTGGATCCTCTACCGTATAAGATATCTTCCACTTGGACCAATTCAAATGGTTCGGTAGACCATCCATCTTCTTTAGATGCTGGTTGAACATCGTAATGTCCATAAACTAAAACAGTTTTTTTCTTAGAATCATTCCCATAACGTCCTAATACAATTGGTGGTAATCTTAATTCTGGATCATTCACTGGTGGTGGTTGATCCCTAAATCTTTTAATTGGATATCTTCAAATCCCAAATTAGTTAATTCATTAACTAAAAATGCTGACATTTCTACAACATTTGGTCTTAAACTTTCATCTCCTGATACCGATTTAATTGAAACCGCTTTGGAAAGACGTTCAATGAACTTTGGTTTCAATTCTTCAATCTTCTCGTAAAGTGGTTCCAATGGAAGCTTGTTAAATGACATGATATTATACTATTACAAATTGTGGATAGCTTAGTTATTAATTGAAAAATCCTTCAAAATGCGTGAGATTTCCCTTTTATATATATAATTTTTTTTTTTTTCCGTCTCCGTTCAGTTAGCTCTATTATTGTGGTGTTTTAAAAGTAAAGCCGTATTATGACATGGTGCCAGACCCAAGGCATTTGCAAGGCATTCTCTCCAGACTAGCATTTTAAGTAAATTGTATGGTTATTTAATCGTTTACACTGACTGTAACCGACTGTAACCGAAGAACAGTACACCCGCACACCGAGTTATCGATTTTTCAATTTGATATAACGGATTTTTTTTTTTTTCAATATGGAACTGAAAGTCCCCATGGCCATGTCTGATAGCTCGAGTGAAGATGAGGTTGATGTGTTGCAATTGATAAACCCCGAAGCGAGCAAGGCCAAAACGAAATCGCCGACGCCGGTGTCCAAAGCAGAGACCCAGGTCACCAGGTCGAGTTCTTTACCTCCGTTGGTTATTCGAAATCAAGCCAAAAGACTAACCCGGTCTGAAACGTCCCCGTTTCGGAGCTCGAGTGACGATGAGTTTGAACTTGATATTCCTGCCATCTTTAAGACCCATGCCCGGGATAACGAGAGATTACTAAACAACCATGATAAACTACAAGAACAGATTGATCGATCAAATGAAAAAGTTAAGCGAGAATATCAGGATATATTGCAAAGGAAAACCGCATTGATAGATGAATTGAATGATAATGGTTCGAGGTACCGGTATTCCTTAAGTAATACTGGACATAAATCATTAATTGAATCGTTGGTTAAAAAAAGTTTAAAGAAAAATGCTGAATTTCAGTTGAACAGACACTTCTTTTTCATGAAAGATGTTTATGAAGTTGATATTGAAACTGACTTCAAAGTGTCGAAAGCCTCAATCCCGTTTTTGTTCAAAGACGAACAAAGTTTATCCAATTTACTTAATATGACCGATTTGAAAAATATTCTCGATATAGCCCTTTGCAAAATCGACGACTTAAACATGTTGAAAGTTGTTCAAGAATTTTTCGTTAAACAGCATACCAGGAGATTTGGTGATTTTTCGAAATATGTCGAAGTCCTTGGATGTAACACGCCTTTGCAAGACCACCATACAATCAAGCTCGTACAGTACAATGGTCATACGCAACTAAGTCTTCATAGATTATCGTTAGTGTTTTTATACTATGCCGGTGGGGCAATTGACGAATCATTATATGACTCGATGATTTCGTGTTTTATAATGATTGTTTCTGATTTCAACGCCAACCAATATCCGATTGACCTAGTAAACGTTTTCATTAAACCAGTTTTCCGTCAATTGGTATTGAACGGACCCAAAGTTAATCGATGGTTGCAAAACATTGATATAATCAATCCAGTGCTATACAACGGGAAACCAATAAGTCAACTAATCAAGTACCAATTGCATTATAACTTATTAAGGCTACTTGACTTAAGTTTCGATCGTAACGAACCCATGCTAATCCATTTGACTATAGAAAACTTGAAAAGAGCATTTATTGGAATACCACCAATCGAGATATCCAACACCGATACTTTAGTTAATATGATGCAACTAGATACTTCGATTGATTTCACCCCGGATATCCCAACAGTAATATCTGTTTTAAAAGAACTAAATAAAATCGATGTCCCCAAATTGATGAGAACTCCAAGCTTCCAATCATCAAATTGTTTCTACCAGGTCTACTTCAGATTACTAGCCGTCAACCTAGTGTTTGCCAAAACATTCACCAACAACCACAACAACCTACAAAACCAGCAAAACTACACCCAGATTAAAAAACAGAACTATACAAACTTATCAAACATCTGCAAAATCCTCCATCAAATGAGAGATAACTTCCATAACCAATCGGCCGGGATTCTAGGATTACCAAACGAAATCAATGAGTTCTACGATAAAGATACAATCTCAAACATGGTCACCGACATTTACTATCTTCTCAACTACCTCCACACCATCCTAAAGAAAGACACCCAACTAGTGCAAAACGACGTCTTCTATGACTAATAAACGTGGAGATATAAAGCAATCGCACTATAAAAAAAAAAAAAAAAAGACAACGGAAATGGAAAAAAATCACGGTTCTGGAAGACATGGAACGAATACTTTTGACGTTTTTATCAACTAATGCTTTTTTTGAATACAAGATACTCTCCAATTAGATTCTTGAGCAATAGGATTTTCAAAATGACTACTTCCAGTATGAGCAACGGCGTAGGGTCCAGTTTACACTACACCAATCCAGAAATAACTCCCGATCCACAGAATCCAGTTTATGATGGACAAGTCAATTTGAAGTATGGAATTGGGCCGTTACCACAAGAGCTACAGAATAAAAAAATATTCTTTTTCGATATTGACAACTGTCTCTACGAAAGATCGACCAAGATTCATGATATGATGCAAGTTAAAATCCACGAATACTTCAAGGCCAATCTCAAGTTGAGCGATGAAGACGCCCACAAACTACACATCAGCTATTATACCACGTATGGGTTGGCATTAGAAGGGTTGGTGAGAAATCACCAGGTGGACGCTTTGGAATACAATTCTCAAGTTGATGACTCACTTGATCTCAAATCGGTTTTAAGTTACAACCCAAAATTACGCCAAACTTTATTGGATATCAAACAGAATCAAGACTACGACTTATTCTGGTTGATAACCAATGCCTATAAGACCCACGCATTGAGAGTGGTTTCCTTTTTAGGACTCGGTGACTTATTTGACGGGTTGACTTTTTGCGATTATGCTCAATCTCCAATTATATGTAAACCAATGGATCAATTTTTCTTCAATACTTTAAAGAACGTTAACATTGATTATAACGATAAGCAAGTCATGCAAAAACAATCCTTTGTTGACGATAGCGAAATCAACGTTAAAGCTGCTCATAGATTGGGGTTTGGCTTGGTGATCCATTATATTGAAATTGATTCCGATTACGAGAAAATTAAATCAAAATCAGACTTTAAAGAATATTATGGCAACGGTGACAACTCAGACAAATCCAAAATCCAAATCATCAGATCGATCCTAGAGCTAAACAAGATTTAACCTCCTTTCTTATAGACTCATATAGTCATTTATAGATTTTATCTAGATTCTCAGTATATTACTATGGTACAGTAGAGTAGATTTTTTTTTTTTTTTTTGCCGCCAAAATCCGACTAGTGAGGCATCAACTGGAAAAAAAGTTGAAAACTAATCAACTTCGATTATCGATAATATAATAACGATTCTCTAAGATAAGACCATGCCGCCTAAGAAACAAATAGATTATAAGGGAAGAATCATCTTCTTGCACGGGTACACCCAAACGTCTTCGATTTTCTATGCCAAAACCTCTGCATTACGTAAAAAGCTCCAAAAACTCAAGTACAAGTCGGTTTATCTTAATGGACCTTATAAGCTAACTCCTGCTCAATTACCTTCGAATGATGCTCTATCTAAATTCAATTCGGTGGTTCCTGAAGATGAAGAAGACACCAATCTCAGAGCCTGGTGGATTAAAAAGGACTACTATAAGGACGCGGTGGAAATTTCTCTGGCGGTCGATACCATCAAAGATTACATCAATAATGGCAAGATCATCCCCGATGACGATTCAACCGAAGATGAAAAAGCCAACGACGATGACGATTCGAATATACCTATCGTTGGGATCATTGGATTTTCTCAAGGGGCTGCGTTGGGTGGTCTTTTAGCACATGACTTCAAAGACATTTTTGGCATTGAATTAAAATTTGCAGTATTATATTCTGGGTTTAAAATAGATACCTCTAAAGAATCTGCTAGCTCACAGTACGATAAATACTATACCCAGGATGGAGGGAAATCGGATAACTTTAAGCTTCTCCATGTTTACGGAGAGTTGGATACGGTTGTATCTGAAGAACGATCAGTTTCGTTATATAATCATTCAAAAGCCAACTCGGATATTTTAAAACATCCTGGTGGTCATTTTGTCCCTAATTCGAAATTATTAATTGATCAAGTAACTAATTGGATACTACACACTGAAATCGAGCAACAGCCCGAAAAGCCAAAAGAAGAAGACAGTTTGGATGATTTAATGGATATGATGGATAATTTAGGTAAAGCTTAAAAAAATTTATTAGATATAGAATTTTATATAATACTTATAATTCATCGTGGGCCGGTTTGGCCTTTTTACCAGTTCTGTATTTATACATTTTCTTTTCTTTCTTTGATAATTCACCTTCTAAAGGTTTAACGCCATTTTGATCAATTAACCATTCACCAATTTTCACTTTATCATTTGATTTCAATTTTAGTTCATATTTATTGAAAACCTTATTTTCATCATCGTAACTAAGTAAAACTGGTAATTCATCTTGTTTTGATAAAGGAATAGTTATTTCATCTCCTGACGATAATGTGATTATTGGATTTTCTTCTTCAATTTTTTTAAGAGTTAACATGCTAAATTTATGAGTGTCAATGAAATCAATAGCTAATGATTTATATAAAGGACTGATCTGAGAGTTGGAACTAATCAATAAAACTTTATTAAAACTTTCATTTTGATCAAACCAGTTTTTAACTGTATCACTTTTAAGACTTTGGAATTTCTTAACATAATTCTTAATATGAGACGTAAGGTGGGAATACATAGATTTCAAACTTCTCTCACCATTGTAAGTATCAGTAGCGTGTTTATAAACTTTGCTTTTACTATTTGGATCGTATTTTGGTGGTCTGAAAACAGTTAACGTTGGGAATCCACTGATTTTATATTTGGAACACAATGGCTTATTATATTCTTGATCACAATTGACAGCAGCAACGTTTATGGCAAGCTTACCATCTTCATGAATGAGCTTACCCAATTTCTTGTACACTGGTTTCAATTTTTGACAATAACCACACCATGGAGCATAAAACTTAACAATTGAAGTATAATTGGTATTCAATATAACTTTTTCAAAATTCGATGGTGTTAACTCGTAAACATTGGCATCCTTGGAATACTCGTCTCCTTGGGCACGCGCAGTGGCGAGAACAACCACTTGGAATAACGCCAATAGCTGATACAAGATCTTCATCTTCAATAGGTGTTGATAGATCAAATAGATTAGCTGGAATTACTGAAAAATTATGGAAAAAAGATCGAACAGCACAATTTTTCAATCCAGCAAGGCCCGTACATCGCAAACCCAACTACAAATCAACATATTGACTGAAAAAGATACTTTTGTTAACTAATATACATAGGAGAAGTAAAAGTTGAGCTGTAACTGCTGTATTGTTTTCGAGAGGGAACCCACTCTACAAACACAGTTACTCAAATATAGACACCAAAGAAATTGGAGGCATAGATTGAACCCAAACCAATTGAAAAGGAGGCAATTAAGATATAAAGCAACTGTAAGACTGGGGAACGAGATTTGTTATCAACCAAGAACCCCAAGGAAAGTGAACCAAAAGTAGCCAATGCCAAAAGAATAGTGATTATGGTTTGATACTCATTTAATGAGTTTGGAACAACTGGAGTTGAGCCCGAAAGAAATAAACGAGAATATTCGTCGTAGCTTGCACCGTAAGACATCTGTACTGTTAATTGAGCTTCTCTGTTTAATGTCAAACTAATGTTAAACTAATGTTAACTAACTAATGTTAAACTATTTGACACGAACCGAAAAGTCAACTACAAGGCAAAAAAAATGAAGGATTGGTGCAAACACGCCGGTATGATTGAAAAATTATAAGCACCATAGATACCGCTAACAGTTGGTAAGATTCTAGCTATAGATAATGTCAGATAGTGGTTGGAATACTATAGACTCGGATGCAGGTGTTTTCACCGAGTTGGTTGAAAAATTGGGCATACAAGACGTGCAATTCGATGATTTATACTCGATTGATTCTGATTCCTTGAATTCAATGTCGCCACTTTATGGGGTAGTTTTCTTATTTAAATACGGGAACGTCGATAGAAGCTATGCTAAGGACGGTAATAAGCCATTAGATGGAGAATACGATACAGAATATCAATCGAAGGGGATTTTTTTCGCTAATCAAATTATACAAAATGCTTGTGCAACCCAAGCTGTTCTAAATATATTGTTAAATGTTAAATCGCTTGACTTGGGTAAAGATATCGGGGATTTAAATCTTTTGTGGAAGGATTAGATGGAGAGATAATTGCTGAAGCTATATCAAACAGTGAAATCATCCGAACAGTTCATAATTCCTTTTCTGCACCAAATTTAATTGTTGATGAAGATAAACCGGCCCCACCACCAGATTACGATGATAAGAATGATGGATTATTTCATTTTATTGGATACGTTAATATAGATAATCAAATCTATGAATTAGATGGATTGAAAAAGTATCCAATTAAACATGATAAATTGCAAACACCACAAGAATTTACTGAGAAATTACCAGAAATCTTAATGAGAAGAATTGGTAAATACGGAGATGAATTAAGATTTTCATTACTTGGGGTAACTAATGACAAATTAAAGTATGCTCAAAGTATTGGAGATGATTCTTTATTAAGTAGCGAATCATTGAAAAGGGAAACTTGGCATCGTGAAAATGAATTACGAAGAAATGATAATATGGGATTATTAGTTGCATTATTGAAGAACATTAATAAAGGGCTAAGCGACGAAGAGTATGAAAAGTTATTAAATGAATCTCGTAAGAAGAGTCAAGTTAAACTATTACAACAGTTTAATAATTTGAAAAAATAATACATATATATATAAAGTATAGTAAATCTAATCAAAATCATGTAAGCTAAAGAGCCCACCGCCAAAGCCACGACTGTGACGAGAGAAATAATCAAAATCAACACTTATTGCATTACCCAATAAGATGGCTCTTTGATCCAAAGTTAAAGGACCAGCAACTGCAGGGTACTGATCGCCTAAACCAGCAAAAGAGCCTGGATCCATTCTAATGATGTAGACCCCGGTATCAGTGAATAACTCTCTTCCTAAACCTACCCAATTTCTATCAACCGAACCAATTACTTCACCAGATTCGTTATTAACCGGGAACTCAAATGAAAGAAAGGGAGCATCAATCATACCGAATTGTTCATATTCTTCTTTTTCTTCATCTTCTAATTTGAATAAATCATAACGACGTCTCCATAAATGCCATTTTTGACGAGATTCACCAATTTCTTCTCTCATCATATTACCATATTCATCAACTCCCGGTAAGTAACATTTAATATGAGAATTGATAATTGCAAAATTTCTTTTCACAGTTAATAATAAATCACCATAATTATTAAAGATATCAATTTCAAAAGGACGTTGAAGTTTGAAAAATTGTCTACCAATGGCTTTTAACAAACCATAGTCTTTCTCTTCCATATAACCAATTTGTTGACCCAAAGAATTCATGATTTTATATTTATTTGCTTGTTCAAACCCCACAATTAAGTTCATAAACTCAACTTGTCTTTCGATAACCAATGTTGGTTCTTTTAATAATTCATAAATTCCATCTTCTGGAGTAATCAACCCATTATTATTAGGCGGAATTTGGAAAACTTGATGGTTCAAAGCAGGCTCATCATTAAAGCGAGCATAATCTGATGAAGGTGATTCTTTATAGTAGAATTCTTGTTGAGATGCAGATTCTCTTTGTTGTCTTTGAAATGCTTTAACTTCTTCTTCCGAAATTTCTCTTGTTATTCTAGTTCTATTACCTCTTGGGAATGATTTTTGCAACGAGGAGCTGAGAGCCTCAATTGGACAGGACTAAGCCTTGAGCTTGTTAGTAGTCTAGAATGGAAAATGGTACGAGATAGCATGGTATTTGGTGAAGATGCAATGGCAATTAAGAACGGTAATTTTTATTTCGCGAAAAGCATTCAAATTTCCATCTACAAGTGCCATCTTGTATTACTGATTATACCTAACAATATTACATATATATTTAACAGATGCAACAAACCGCCATTTTCAATAAGTTGTTTTTCAAGAAATTGCCATTGCGTTTGTAAGAAATTGCCATTGCGTTCGTAAGAAATTGCCATTTTGCAAATTTTCAAAACATCAACTTATGAGCAACTGGGTCACTTTCACTGAATACGATGATCAATTAGGCATAATCCCCATGAAGAATTCAAGCCAATGTGACTACCCTACTGACAACTACACCATTGAACAGATGTACATGAAACGATACCTCATCAGTATTCCCGTACATACAAAGTCATTTACCCGAGTACCAGAAAGAAGAATCGGTAAAGAATCAATACAAGTACAGCCAGTAGAGAGTAGAGTGGAATACAGTAGAGAATACAGTAGAGAATAAACTAGAGAATACAGTACAGAATACAGTAGAGTAGAATGCAGTAGAGTAGAGTATCAATAGAATAAAGGATCAGTACAGTGAGTACAGAGTCTAAGTATAGTAAGTATACTAAGTAGAGTAGTATAGTAAGTATAGTAAGTAAAGTAAGTAGAGTAGTATAGTAAGTAGAGTAGTATAGTAAGTAGAGTAGTATAGCATGTAGAGTAGTATAGTAAGTAGAGTAGTATAGTAAGTAGAGTAGTATAGTAAGTAGACTAGTATAGTAAGTATAGTATGTAGAGTAGTATAGTATGTAGAGTAGTATAGTAAGTAGAGTAGTATAGCATGTAGAGTATGTAGAGTAGTATAGTATGTAGAGTAGTATAGTAAGTAGAGTAGTATAGCATGTAGAGTATGTAAAGAGTAAGTAGAGTAGGCAATTGCCGAGACATGCTGATGCGGACACTACTGCAGGAGTCATTTCAAACTCCGAGCACAAAATGTTGACGTATTTAAATTTCCCCAGATTTTGATAAAGTTTTTCTGAGGGAGCCAAGAGGTCAGTTTAAATGAATATTTGTAGCCAATATCAACTATGCGGTTAGTCAATAGACAATAACAAGTGTGCGATAATTAACAGGCTAGTGTACGTGGCAGGCTACGTGGATGGAAATGAATAAATGATTTTATTTTTGAGTTTATTTAGAAAATTAATTAATCCTTTAATTTTTTAGCAGTTTGGGTCACTACTGGAATTTCGGTTTCACCACTCAAGACTCTCTTCATGAATTCATAGACGGTGAAAGTAACGGCTTGACCAGGAGCCACTCTCATAATTCTTGGGGTTATACCTTTATATAAGGCAGCCATACCTTCTTCTTTAATTAATTGATTACCGATTTTAACAATACGAACTAAACCTGATTCATTTGAAGCATAAGTAGTTTTTTGTAATCTAGTTTTAATAGTATCCAAAGGAGCGTTTGATAAGGGACCCAAAGCACCACTGACCAAACCGATTAAAGAGGTTTCCCAACTAGGTAAGACTTCAGTATTATGATAAGCTTGTAAATATTCTTTAATTTTAGAGTAAACGGTGAAATTGACCCCTTGATTAGTGGCTTGTCTAGCAGCAGTTAAAGAAACACCACGGTACAATGTTTTAAAACCTTCTTCTTTACAAATCACATAGGCAGCATGAGGAGCATTACGATATTTAGGAACATCTAAAGGATCAGCCATTGAATGATGTTGAGCTTGTAAACGAATTTTAACAACCTCCATAGGATTAACAACCATAACGGCTTCAGTTATACCAGCACCAACCCCAGCAAGAAAAGTGGAAGAAGTAGTAATTGAACCATCTGGTTTATATAATAAAGAACGATAAAATTCATAAGAAGAAAAACGTAAAGCCATCTTGGGACAATCCCAATCACAACGGCACCCAAACCTTTATAAAGAGATAAGAAAGTTTCTTTTTGAACAATATTAATCCCGGTACTGATAAAACCAGGAGGTTTTTTACCGATTTTTTATATAATTGCATTCTTACCTTAACGGTATCTAAAGGATGACAACATAATGCTTCGAATAATCCAGCAGTACCACCGGCAACCAAGTCGCTGATACTTTTACCTTTGGTTTGTTTTTTATTTGCAGGGGTAGAGGTCATAATGAATAAATAAATTGATTTAAAGGAAAACCAGTGATCGAGAAAGACAAGAAAGGATTTTTCACTGTTTATATAATGACAAAATCATAGGAACGAAGGCAGTTCCATTGCCCCGGAGGATGGGAACAATTGCAGCCCCAGCAGAGAAAAACCCGGACCCCCATACTTTGTCACCGAAAGCAAGCGTATCCGCGGGAGTACCCCAGATTTCATGGCCATTAGTCCGATGGGTATCGGATCCGATAAACTAACGTTGTAATATATTGATTAATAGAAGAATTATATAAAGTATATAGATTTATGAAATGGTCGAGGATTATTTCCAAGTTGAAGACAATTCTGTTGATTGCCAGAATCTGCATAACCGAGAAGTCATTTTGATACTTGATTAATCTCAAAAAGTCTAGCACTACTCTGGTATTAATGTCGTTATCGTAGTTATAAGTTTGTTCCTGGATAAGTAGTTTCATATATTTAATTAGATTAACTAGTTTTGTTTTCCAATCTAGTATCGAAAAGTGGGAGTAGAATCGAGATATCAATGATGATGTCAATATAGATATTGTTGATTTCTATTGGTGGAAAGAATTAGCTGGGTTGATTAGCATCACGGAGTTTGGGTTCTTACAGTAAAACAACCTTCTGTACAGAGGTATATATATTCATTACACAAATGGTGGAATATATATATAGATTTATTCATGACACAAATACATTTAATTGGCGGTATTGATTGCAGCAGCAGCGTTAGCAGTAGCTTGTTCTGATTCCAAGTTATTCTTTCTTCAATTCGTTCAATCTTTTAGCTTCATTATGAACGTCAATGACATCTTTATGTAAGTTTTTATAAAAATCATGGACTTTAACTCCATAAGGATGACTTGAAGCCTTTTCGTAATAATGACTCAACTTCTGTTGGTATTTAGATCCTTGGAATGAGCTGGCCAATGAATTGAACTTATTTGAAATCGAATTAAGATTCTTACTTGCAGAAGATTCTGGTTCTTGTAAATGCAAGTATTTTGAATCCAAATTGTTCAAGAAAGATTTAAATTTAGTGGTGTATCCCTTTTCATTATCGAATTTAATTGATTTTTCAATCAATTGATCACTTAAATTATATCCTTGCGATAATAATTGGGCCAATATAGCCGATTTGGGTTTTTCTTCTTGGGTAATATCATCGTAGTTATCGTCACCCGTTAATGTAGCATTGGATTGAATCTTGTGGTCTTCAATGGCACTTTTTTCGGTGGCTTCATAACTTGGTGGGTCTTCGTGTAATGCTTGGGGTTGTTCCACTATTCCCTTTGGTTCGTCCTCCACTATAATTGGAACTCCGTCCAATTCAGCATCGTTCAATAAAACTGCAGTACTCAAAGCTTTGGGTGATTCAAAAGTAATTTGGTATTTTTGGAATTTATCATCCTTATCTAACAAGTTGATTGACTTGATTTTCCCACAAAATCCGAAAAACTCCTGGAGTTTTTCATTGGAAATGGTGGTGGGGATATGAGAAGCAATAATCGAGGACATGTTCAGACAGGTAACTTTAAGGGTTCAATTGACTAAATATCGCCTATACTAAGTTTCTAAAGTATACCTTCCGGATCTCTTATATAGTAATTGTATAAGGATCACTTATATAAAGAATAGCAAACGACATCGCGACATGGTCATTAAGAGGCAGTGAGACATATGAAACGCTTATGTAATGGCTACGTAATAGAATACTAGATGGTACTAGACTAGTTAGATGTGCTAGACTAGATGAAGTGCTAGACTAGATATAGACGTACTAGACTAGATATAGACGTACTAGACTAGATATAGATGTACTAGATGTAATAAGAACTAGTATTTGACTAATGTTCAATGGCAGTAGTCTATACAGCCAGTAGTGCTAGTAAATAGTTAATATTATACTGTAGTATTAGTATACTGTATTAGTGTTCTGTATTCGTATACTGTATTAGTATAGTGTTACTACAGTGAAGTATTCTAGTATAGAATTAGTATTGGCATTGGTATAAGAATTAGTATGAGTATTAGTATGAGTATTAGTATGAGTATTAGTATGAGTTAGTATTAGCAGGATTAAAATCCGTGCCCCACAATAGTAGTACCAGTGATTATAATCAGTGCATCAGCCTAGTATTAATAGTATACTATTAATACAGTATACTAGCAGAATGTCAACAATACTCCCCGGAGCATCCCACGAGTGCCTCCGTCAGTACTTAGTTAATGTTAGTATTCCGTCTTACAGTACAGTATCAGAATCAGCATTAGAAGTATTGAGTAGCATTAACATTGCTTAGTATTATAAGGTATTGTGTTATGAGTTATATAAGGTATTTGCTATAGTATGAACGGATATGTATTGGATAATACGTAGGGATTAACGTAGTATTATAGGGTAATATGGGATAGTATTCCCTTATCTCTCTATCTCTTGCTGAACGCACGCTCGGTCGTGGCTGCTGTTAACAAACTCCCCACCGCGTCGCGGTCACTTACCGTTGGTAAATACCATCAACGAAGTCCGATCAAGACTATAAATTACAAGGTATACCGATGAGGCCTGGTATAAATAAGTAGACATGTGCCAGGTAAGTGGAGGCAGTTGGGTACACTATAATCATGTCTGACGGTATGTGATTTAGCTACGCCTAGTTTGGCCAGTCTTGCTACTATTCCAGTGTATACTAACTTTTCTAGTACAATATAAATTTCATCCAAATAAAAGAGCCACCATCATCACTGCACCATTTTCTGGTGGACAACCCAAGGGAGGAGTGGAATTGGGTCCAGAATACATTTTGAAAGCCGGGTTTGAAAAACAAATTAAGAATTTGGGCTGGACCACCACTGTTGAACATCCTTTGGAAGGAACTAATTTCGAACTGAAGAAATCAAATGAAAAGGATGAATACGGGATTAAAAATACCGTTATAGTGAATGAATGCAATAAGCTTTTGTTTGATAGAGTGTTGACCAATGCTAATCTGGGTAACTTACCGGTGACTATTGGTGGGGATCATTCAATTGGTACCGCTACCGTGAGTGCCATGTTGGAACACAATCCAGATACTTGTGTATTATGGATTGATGCCCATGCTGATATTAACAGCCCTAAAATCACAGAATCGGGTAACTTGCATGGATGTCCCTTATCGTTTGTGATGGGAATTGACTCGGAGTCTTATCCTCCAATAATGCAATGGATACCTCAAAATTTGAAACCAGGGAAAATCGCTTACATTGGGTTGAGAGATGTTGATGATGCCGAAAAGAAGATTTTAAAACAATATAATATCCCGGCTTTTTCAATGTTTCATATAGATAAATACGGGATTGGCAAAGTTATTGAAATGGCTTTGGATAAGGTTAATCCAAATCGTGAATACCCAATCCACTTATCCTACGACGTTGATGCCATTGATCCTTCTTTTGTCCCAGCCACCGGTACCAGAGTGGAAGGAGGATTATCCATGAGAGAAGGGTTATTTGTTGCAGAAGCCGTGGCTGAAACCGGGTTATTGGGATCCTTGGATATCGTGGAAACCAACCCCATGTTGGGTGAAACCGACGCTCATGTCTTGGATACCGTGGGTGCCGCTTGTGCCATTGGTAGATGTGCTTTGGGTCAAACTCTTTTATAGTTGTATAATATATTCAGTTGCAAAATGTGCACGGGTGTTTTTGTTTTTGCAATCACCGGTGTAATATAAAAGTATATTCATAATGATAAAATAATATGTTGATATGATAATATTTTGATATGATGATCTGTTGATCTGTAGTATGATAATATGCTGATACGTAATACGATTATCATAAAGTATAATGTATTTATGGTGTAGATTCGGGGTAAGTGCACTCTTATCAACGTGGTGAAATTTTGATACTGACAACTCACAACAACTACTTCTTTATCAAACTATAACAAAATGAAGTTTGGTAAGACCTTTATATCTCATCAAATACCAGAATGGGCCATTTATTATATGAATTATAAGCATCTTAAAAAGATTATCAAGAATATTGATCAATCGATCAATATTGAACAAGTTAATCAAGATGAATTTTCGGAATTGATAAGTTCAATATTATCGCAATTCTTTTTTGAATTAGATCGTGATATTGAAAAAGTTAATCAATTTTATGATAATAAATTCAATGAATATAATAGAAGATTGAATAAAATTATTCAAATTTTAAGTTACGATTCAGCTAAAAATATCATATTACATGAAATTGATACCACTGATGAGTTAGATGAAATTATTTCGATATTACTTGAATTAAGAACAATTTATAGAAATTTGAAATGGTTTGGTGAATTAAATCATAAAGGTTTCATCAAGATATTGAAAAAATTAGATAAAAAATTAACTTACTTAACCAATTCAATTAATAATCAATTGATTCAACCAATAAAATTAATTTACCAAATAACAACCAGGAAATTTACTTGTCAACAAGAGTTGATGCATTGCCCTTTGCTAATGAAATTGAATTGATTAAAGGTTTGGATATCATTAACGATATCTTGAACAAATTAGGTGATCATCAAATCAATACTTCGATCAGTAATGATGACGATGAACTAATTGAAGTTAGCTCGTTGAAAATTGGCCACAATAGAAAATACTCTTTTGATCAGGAGTTTTTAGAAGTCTTTTATGATTTAATCTTAAAAGATGATTCTTCAAAATTAATTTTAGAAATTAATAAAATTCCAAATTCAAAGAAGAATTTGAAATTTTTAATTTCTTTATTGAATAAATCAACTTTATCCAATTCATTTAATTGTATTGATGCCTTGTTTGATTATTTAATTGACTACACTTCATCAAACAAAGAGTTGTCTTTACAAAATATCTTATTTGATAAATTTGATATCAGTGGTCGTAACTTCTTTCATCAACATATCGTTAGTTTAGGTAAAAAACAATTGGTTAAAGACCCAAAAAATGTTAATCCTGGTGAATCTCATGATATCAACCGTTTATATCGTAATAAATTAGGTCCTGATGGTTCTCAATTATCAAAAATCCATTTTGATGGGTTTATTAGTATTTTGAAAAAATTAAGTGATTATAACTTTGATTTGAAAAAATTAATCATTTCAAAAGATAATTACTTAAGAACTCCTTTACATTACTCTTGTCAACATGGGTTGAAAGAAATTACTAAAATATTACTCAACTATTACAATGATTGGGATTTAATTCCAAATCAAACCTCCATTGATGACATTTCCTTTTGGGGGGATCAAGAAGGTTTGTCTCCTTTACATTTGGCTATTATTGGTAAACACCCAAAGACTACTGAAAATTTATTGCTTCATTCAAATTATAAATCTTTAAAGTGCTCAAATCTTATCTTATTAGCTTCCAGATTAAATGAAATAGAAATAGTTACTAAATTAATCGAGTACGGTAATATCGATATCAATTATACCGATTTGGAAAATAATAACGAGACCTCTCTTTATATCTCTTCAAAACTGAATTATTTTGATTTGACTAAATTTTTATTATCAAAAAATGCTAATACCGAATTAGGTGAAAACGTTTTTGGCTGGACTCCAATATTCATTGCTGCTTCAGAAGGTTTTATCAATATTGTTGATATCTTAATTAAAAATGGTAGTTTTTACCATTTGGTCGATGATTCTGGTTGGTTACCAATGGAACATGCTTGTTTAAGAGGTCATTTGGATGTGGCTAACTTACTTAAGCCTAAAGATGAATCACTCTTATTATACGATATAGATAATCCTTCGAACAATCAAGTAAGAATTCCAAATAAAAGCTCAGCTTCAAATAATTCCGTGAATGCAAGTCCTATTTTGGTTAGCTCAGGTACAAATTCAATCTCAAACCTAAACTTGAATAAAGATGATAATCTCATATTATCAAACTCGTCAATTGATAGATTACCGGAATCAAATAAAAAGGCAGTTAATGAAGTTTATAAACAATTCAAACAATTTGACAATGGATCAAATTCGTCAATTAATGATATAAATGATTTTGATCGGTCGAGAAATAAATTAAATAACCAATCAAGATCAAGATCTCCAAGTGCTAATAGAAGAAGAAGAATGAAGCCAATTAAGTCTTTCGGTCATCGTTTCTTGAATAAAGATGAATCTTTAGTCTTAGTTACTTTAGGTACAACTGATTTAAGAGATAATAATAAACCAATTAATTTGAATGAAATCTCAATGTCTAAAACATTTTTCACTGAATTGGATACTGCTTTATCCTTGATCATAACTTGCCGTAATAAAGTGAATAATCAAATCATTGAAACTCCAGTCATTATTGATTTACCTTTAGAAGATCAGCATGGAAGTGCTACTGATCCAATTACTTTTAAATTGACTCAATATATGAAACTGGAAGATATAATTATAACTTTTGATATAGTTCCAACTTACCAATATTCGAATGATTTGAAATCAATGAATAATAACCCCAATAAATCAAAATTAAATCCTAAGATTCTAGGTAGAGGTGTTGCACTTTTAAATAGCGCTTATACTTCGGTTGGTCCAAATTTAAGATCTTTGAATAATACTGTGACTATTCCAATAATTGAATCTGATTCTTTGGACATTTTAGGATCAATTCGTTTTGAAGTCTTGTGTGTTAAACCTTTCAGTCACGAATCGATGAATATTGGCCGTAGTGATACCTACTGGAGACAATTAGTTTCAACAAGAGTCATCGGTCATCGTGGTTTAGGTAAAAATGTTAGTAATCGAAAATCATTACAAATTGGTGAAAATACTGTTGAATCATTTATTGCAGCTGCTTCATTGGGTGCCTCATACGTTGAGTTCGATGTTCAATTAACAAAAGATTTCATACCAGTTGTTTATCATGATTTTACCGTTGCTGAATCAGGAGTTGATATTCCTATGCATGCCTTAACTGCTGAACAATTTTTAGGTTTGAGTGATCAAGAACATAATAGTAATAAGGATAAGATTCGATTTGAAAAGCAAAAAAGTTTGAATAAGACTTTTAAAACCAACTATTCTTTAGATGACGAAATGCTAGGCAAAATCAATAGACCAAGATCAATGTCCTCATACCCATCAGCACCCGATTTTAAACCAAACGATGGAACTAATAACCAAATTGAAGATGATTTAGATCGTGAATTTAAAGATCAAATTTCAAGTAGAATGAAATTAACTAAAACGTGGAAAGATAAAGGTTTCAAAGGTAACGCTCGTGGGTTATCAATCGCATCTAACTTCGTAACGTTGAAAGAATTGTTCAAAAAATTGCCTAAGAATGTTGGTTTTAACATCGAATTAAAATACCCGATGTTAGACGAAGCTGAAATGGAAAGTATGGGAGAAATTGCTATTGATCTTAATTTCTACGTCGATACCATTTTGAAAGTTGTTTATGATGAAAACATTACTGGTCGTGATATCATTTTTTCGAGTTTCCATCCAGATATTTGTTTATTACTTTCTTTGAAACAGCCAACCATCCCAATTTTATTCTTATCTGAAGCTGGATCTGAAAAAATGGCCGATATTAGAGCATCTTCTTTACAAAACGCAATCAGGTTTGCTAAGAAATGGAACTTGTTGGGTATTGTTAGTGCTGCAAAAACTTTAGTTATTTGTCCAAGACTAGCTCAAGTTGTTAAATCGTCTGGTTTAGTTTGCGTCACCTACGGGGTTGAAAATAACTCTCCTGAATTAGCCAAAATTCAAATGAAAGCTGGTGTTGACGCTGTCATTGCTGATTCTGTTTTAGCTGTTAGAGAAGGTTTAAGAAAAGACCAACCTTCTGCCAAAGAAATTGAAAATTTTAATATTTAAGCTGAATTCTTCGCTTTTCATCCTCCCTTCCCAAATTTCTATTTCTTCTTGCTACTCTTATTTCTCTTTTATATGCCCCGTTCAAATACAATAGCTAATGCTTTCAATTCTATCGACATCTAAGTCCTTGTATTCGTCTTGATGTAAAAACTAAAAGTCCGATTCGGGAGAAAACACCCGGACCTTTTTTTGCATTTTTAAAGAAAGCGTAGTGTCGTAGTAAAACTAAAAAAAATATACCAGTTTATCAGGCTTTTCAGACATAGAATCATAAGTTTTTTTATTTCAATTGACTTATATTCCTTTTGCATTTTCTTTCTTTGATATTGCTTCTTTAGAACAGATTACTGAATCCAAGCAGAGTAGTTTAGAATGTCTCTGGACAAGGATGATGGCAGCTCAAATGAACAGGCCTCAAGAAAGACCACTACGGTTAATAACCAAAACGTGGAGGAATCCTCAAAAAGAGGATCAGTTCCAATAACTACGAGACCTTCAGGTAGTTCAGGATCACTGAGTGCTTCTAAATTTCCTATTCCTTCCACAAACAATATCAGAAGACAAGCGAAGCCCGTGCAACCGGGAACTGGATCTGGGTCAGGTATAAATGCAGTTCATGTTTCAGCTGCTAGAGAAATGGTTCAGCTACATACAAGGGGCAGGGCCCCTCCGGGTCAGCAGTTGGCATCGTTGTCACAATCACAAGTTCATAAAAAACTGCAATTTCCGGTCCCTTCGAGGACGACTAATAGTTTAGAGACTGGTTCCTTGAGCCCTAAACGGGGATTGGCATCATCAAATGTTATAAATGCTAACAGTTCATCATCTTCATTCCCAAAGAATGTCTCTATACCCGCAAAGAGCCACGAGGGTGAATGTACTAATCCACAATGTGCACATTGTGGACAAGTCATAATACCCTCACCTAAATCGTCATTTCCAATACAAGACAAGCCGTCGATTTCAGTTAATGATTGGAGTATTTTCACGATCAAAAAGCCAATTTTGAATTCTCCTGAATTAGATTATTTGAATGATAACAGATTTGATTTTCCATTACCAGAAATGATATTTGGGAATAATCATGTTAAATTAGTTAATGAAAAATTGCATGAAGTAATTGAATTCAATGCTCTTGATGCACTAGACTCTTTGGAGGCTCAATCCAACTTGAAAGTCAGCTACCATAAAGAATGGTTGAGTTCAAGAAGATCAACGTCTTCGCCAAATAGTGATGCTCTTGATAAATCGGAAAAGGCATTAAAGGATAACTCAAATAGAGATTTGAAAAAACTCACAGATTTGGAATCAGTAAAGCCTTATGATTGGACGTATTCCACTAACTATAAAGGTACTTTGGAAAATATTAAGTTTTACCCAACTAATGAAAAGATCCCAATTGAAAGATTACTCAGACCAGATCCAATTCTATTCTTTGACGAATCAATTCTTTTCGAGGATGAATTGGGCGATAACGGTATCTCTATATTATCAACTAAAATACGAGTAATGCCCTCATGTCTATTATTATTATGTCGTTTTTTCTTACGAATCGATAATGTTATATTCAGAGTACGTGATACCAGGATTTTCATCGATTTGGAAACCAACTCAGTCTTAAGAGAATATAAAGAACAAGAATGTCCCTACGATGAGTTATTACGTAAAGTTGGATCCAAAAATTCTAATGACCCAAAAAGCCTACTTAGAGACACTAATTGGGTCGCTCAAAACATACCAGTTTTAAAAGTTGAAACAGAATCAAATGTGCCTCCCGTGTCTTCCCAAATCTCCACAGAAGAATAACTAATAATTGTATAGGCTATAGATTCATTTATACAACCCCAATATTACGTTTTAAGTTATACCCTCTTGTATTAGTGTATGTACGGGTGTTGTATTGCGTACGTGTGTACACCGGTCGTTTTTTCAATACTTTTTTTTTTTTTTTTTGTACAATGAGTGAAAAGTATTGAACAATTGAAAAATTTAAGTTGAAGAGTATTAGAAAGGATTCAAATATCGAGAATATAGACCCAGTGTAATGTTTAGAAGTATATCCAAGAGGTCCAGCAACACTCTTTTCAAGGGAGCCCAAAGAGGATTCCACGAGGTTCCTAAATTGAAGAATCAAGATCTTTATTTGCAAAGAGGTATCGAAGGATTATATTCTCCAAAAGGTTTTAAATCAGCATGGTTAGATTATCAAAAATATTTAACTTTAAACTTATCGTTACATACAAGTGGTACTGAAAGTGAATTGAAAACCCCATATCAAATCTTGTTATATACTGCTAAGATGACCACTGAACAACATGTCTTTCATTATGCTTCTCAAGCTCATAATAATCATTTTGTATTTGAACAATTTGCTGATAAATCCGAGGCTTCTAAGACTCAACCATCTAAATTATTATTAGAAAAATTAGCGGATATTGATTTCCCAACTATAGAGGCATTCCGTGATGAATTTTTATTGATTGCAGATTCGTCTTTTGGACAAGGATGGGTATTTTTAGTTGAATCTGCTGATAAAAGTTTGAGAATTGTTAAATGTAATAACGATGGTACTCCATATTACTATGGTAAGAACCAATCA
Organism: Cerrena zonata; assembly: GCA_038087015.1. Classification (NCBI taxonomy): domain Eukaryota; kingdom Fungi; phylum Basidiomycota; class Agaricomycetes; order Polyporales; family Cerrenaceae; genus Cerrena; species Cerrena zonata. The sequence continues at coordinate 76,616 of JASBNA010000045.1, read as the reverse complement.
TTAGATTTCAATGGTAGTGCCGATGAAGCAAGTTATGAATATTTGAATGGATTAAAGAAACTTGCAGCCCAAGATCAAAAAGATTTCTCATTACCAATTTTAGGTATTAACTTATGGGATACTGCTTTCATTGAAGACTATGGGGCTACTGGTAAAGCTGAGTATTTGGAAAATGCCTGGAAATCTATTAACTGGAATGTTGTCAATAAAGATTATTCCAAATTTAATCAAAATTCATTTCATTCATTCATGTATATAGTGTATAAAAAAAATAAATATATATATATATATAATACAATATTAATCGTCTTCCAAGTCATCTTCTTCGTAATCTGAAAGTGTTAACTCATCAAAGTTTACCATGAGTAAGTTTTCAATTGAAAATTCTTTCAAATTATGAATATTAATAACTTGTTGATATTTTGAAAATTTTTCGGAAGTATCTTCACAGTACTTATGATATTGAATAGAGTTTTATCATTGAACCAACTCTTAGGACTGGCAATTATTAGACTAGGTAATAAATCACAAAAGATCGAAATCTTAGTCCATTCTTCAATCAACTGTTTAAACTTATGTCGTAATTTTTTCAAATCTTCCAGCAGCTGATTACTTGGGTCATCTGTTTCTAAGCCCTTTGTGTATTGGTTGACCTTACTTTGTTTCAAGCTTACCAATTCATTCTGTTTTGTTTTCAATATTTCGTTTGTTTCTTTAAATTCCTTTAATTTTGGCCTTAACTCGAATTCCAATAAATCTGCCAATTTAGATCTCAATGCTAGATACGTTTCTTCAGAAACTTCATTGTTTTGATAGTTTTCAATCAATTTATTAATATTTGCATCTTCCTCTTTATTATTTGACGAAAAAGCAATTTGTAAGTTTTTCATGATATTAATCTCAGTGTCAGTCAAGTTTGTGTTGTTATGATGAATTGATCTTAGTATCGGGGCAACTCTTTGTAAGTATCCATTAATTAATGACTTATTTTGGAACTCATTAATCTGATTTTGATAAAAAGATTCAATACCATCAAGGTTGTGATTTGGTAATAAGTCAAAATTATCTTCTATTTTATCTTTATAAAGGCGTTCAATTTCTTCAGTCGATTTTTTTTTCAACTCATTCAACGAGTTCAAGTATACTAATTCATTGAGTTTAGCCGTAAGTCCTTGATACTTTTCCTGATAGGTTGACTCTAGAAATAAAAGCTCTTGATCCTTTGGATATGTTGCAGCCGTGGGTTTGGTTTGGCTTCCTCGGTGCTCTATAGAAGGCACTCCGTATTCATGGGACAAAATCGAGGTGGAAGCCAAAAAGACATCACAGGCTTTATTCAATGACGAGGACATTTCGGTGTGGAGCTGTTAAACCCGGGTCAAGCTTGTTTACTAGTTGGTTTTTTCAGTGATGTTTGGAGCTTTTTTTTTTTTTTTTTCAATACAAGAAGTTGAGATTTTTGTTGAGGTTGTTCAATGATTGCCAACAGCATTGAAGAATCACAGAGAGTATGTCTGGCGTTGGATTGGTGAAGAACAAGTATCTTACTATAGCGGCCAAAGGGTTGTTCAGCACTTATACGCCCGAGCAATTAAGCAAAACGCATCAAGAATTGGAGCAATTCTTAGTGATAAATTCCGAAACCCTTAATATTAATGAACTATTTAGTTTATACGAACTACAATTCTATTTGAGTATATTAACCAATCATGATATTGAAGCCAAGGCGTACTTGGATCGAATCTTGGACCAGTTCAACTCCTCCAAATCAGAAAGGATCAAGTTATTGAAGTCAATATATCTCGAAGCCATTGGGGATATAGACGCACTGGTGAAATTATTAGGACAACAACAAGATGAGTTAAGATTATCTAGAAGATTGACTACCTTCAGCAGGCATGAAGATAAAAGTAACGGCGAGTATATCGAGAGCTTGAACTACTATTTAAATTTACAACCTTCAGATTTAGTTACCTGGTGTGAATTAGCAGAAGAGTACGCAAAGATTGGACATTACGATAAAGCCATATTTGCATATAAGGAAGTTTTGCTACAAGAGCAATATGCTTATAACATCTTCTATAAAGTCGGATTGTACTATTACTATAGTTTCTTACAAGTTTACAACGATAAAATCGATAAAAAGGATAAATTGTTAGAATGGTTAGAGCTATTAACCAATTCCCGGAATCTGTTTTTAAGATCGGTAGAAATCGGAGGTAACTATACCAAGAGCTGGGTAGGTATATACACTGTGTCCACCCTAGACTTCATTGGCAAGCTTTCATCCAACAAAAACGTCAACGGCTTGAAACAAGTGAAAACTTTCATACAAGATTCCCCCAAGTTGTCCAAGTTGAGCCAGGCAAGAATAACTCAAATCGAACAAATCAAAGAGTCTGACTTCCGTCACTACATGGAAAAGCTAATTTAATCGATAACTACACCAAAAAGTAATATAAACATTGTATATTAAATATATAACAACTCCACCATCCACAAATCAATCAAATATTTCGTTTATTTCTTTTCTGCACCACAAGAACAAGCATTTGGTCCACACTTGCATTCACTCCCGCATGAACATGATTCTTCTGGGTCGTGGTTAATAATTAAGTTTCTAGTATAAGCAGCCATTTTGTAATTGTTTGTATAATGAACAAATGGTCCCGACTCCTGGTGGAGTTCATTGGCTTTATATACGTCCAGAAGGCGTAGTGTCCGCTACCAGTTTTACCGCAAAAATGACGCTAATTTTCTTTTTTATTCTTTTTTTTTTTTGTTTTGTTAGCGGTTCAGACAAAATCGGCAGCAAAAAAGGTCAGCTGCAAAAAGCAGCGAAGCTCTAATTGGCTGTAAAATGAGTGGATTTAGCTATGAGGTTTAGCTGTGAGTGGATTTAGCTATGAGGTTTAGCTGTGAGTGGATTTAGCTATGAGGTTTAGCTGTGAGTGGATTTAGCTATGGGTTGGGGACTGGGGTTATATTTACATTAGGGACAGATATTATATACAAATGCAATAAACAAATAATACAAAACAATACATTAAGAGAAACATTAGAAATCACCTTTAACATCAAGGTCATCTCTAGCTAAAACATCATCTAAGATACCAGCAGAAGCAGCGACTAAACCCAAGAAAGGTCTAGAAGGATCCAAAACTTTAGAAATGTATTCCGGATGGTATTGAGTACCACAGAAAAATTTATGGTTTTCTAATTCCAAGACTTCCATTCTTTTTTCAGAATCATCTTTACCGATGAATTTCAAACCTTTTGATTCGATTTGATCGATTAATTTTGGATTGACTTCGTATCTATGTCTATGTCTTTCCAAAACAGAAGATGGATTACCGTAGAGTTTTCTTAATTTTGACCATTGAGAATTTTCAACAAATTTAGTTGAATGACACCCTAATCTCATGGTACCACCTAATTTAATTTGATCAACGTCTGGCATATAAACAACTGAAGCAATTTCTTCATCGGCATTGGAATCAAATTCCATTGAAGTTGAATTAGTATAACCTAAAACGTTTCTAACAAATTCAATAACGGCAATTTGTAAACCTAAACAAACACCCAAATAAGGAACATCATTTTCTCTTGCGTATTTAGCAGCAGCGATCATACCTTCAATACCTCTAGTACCAAATCCACCAGGAACTAAAATACCATCAGCTTGACAAATATGATGCCATGCTTTATGATATTCAGCTAAATTGGTATCTTTAATTGATTCTTCTAAATTAGTTGATTCAACCCATTCAATATTTAATTTTCTATTACATCTCATTGATGAATGTTCTAAAGATTTAATAACTGATAAATATGAATCTTTTAAATTAGTATATTTACCAACTAATGCAATTGTAACTGTTTCATAAGATTTATCATGATTAGCAGTTAATGATCTCCATCTTGATAATAAGTTTTCACCTTTATCTAAAGCTGATTGACTCAATTTATTACCATCTAATTCTAATTTTTTGCATAAATATTTCATCATTTTTTGTTCTTTCAATAATAATGGAACGTGATAAGTTGAACTAACATCGTGAATTGCAACAACTTGATTTGGTCCAACATGACAAAACATACCAATTTTTTCAACGGTAGATGCCTCTAATTCTTCTTGACATCTACAAGCAATTAAATCTGGAGTTAATCCTAATGATCTTAAATCTTTAATTGCAGCTTGAGTTGGTTTGGTTTTTTGTTCTCCATGAATAACTAAAACTAATGAAACATGAATTAATGAGAAATTTTCGACACCAACTCTAAATTGAAATTGTCTTAATGCTTCAACAAATGGTGCACTTTCAATATCCCCAACGGTACCACCTAATTCAATAATACAGATTTCTGGTTCTAATCCACTCTCATCAACTGGGATTCTGGCAACTCTTTCAATCCATTCTTGAATTGCATTAGTAATATGTGGTACTACTTGAACAGTTTTACCCAAATAATCTCCTTTTCTTTCCTTTTCAATAACATGAGAATAAATTTTACCAGTAGTAATATTATGGTCTCTAGTTAAAGTGATGTTTAAGTATCTTTCATAATTACCTAAATCTAAATCAACTTCACCCCCATCATTAAGAACAAAACACTCTCCATGTTCTAATGGCGACATGGTCCCAGCATCAATATTCATATATGGATCAATCTTAATTGAAGTGACTCTGAAACCCAAGGTTTTGAATAACAACCCGGTAGAAGAAGCTAAAACCCCTTTACCAATACCTGAGATAACACCACCAGAAACGACAACGTATTTCATTTTTATACTATATAAGAAGGCTTACAAGGTTTTAAATAAAACTTTTAATTTTTTTTTTTTGCAAAAATTCTACTTATATATTGAATTTGAACAAAAAAAAAGTGTCAAAAAAAACAAATTACCCAGAGAAAAAAAACACAACCTATAGATATGCCCTCTTAAATGAATGATTTAAGCGGGAAGAAAGAAAAGAAAGGTAGAAAAGAGTAGCTAATTTCAAAATATCTTTTTTTTTTAATGAAGCTCTGCTCATTGGGAAAAAACTTCAGAAGAAGAAAAAAAAAAAAAAAAAAAAAAAAAGCGATGCCCAACGCGTTTGGACGTAGACTGCCTAATCAGGAAGTCTACCGATGTCTGCCAAAGTATACACCTTTCACTAAGTGAGAAATGGTTGAGTAAAGGTACCTTCTGTTTGGCAAGAAGTAGTGATGTATGCCTCTTCGAGGAAGAAATGACCCATCATTGCAGACCAATTCGATAAGAATGAGCTGGGTTATCAGTATGGCAAAATAAAGATACAAAGATGAATGAATGCAAAAGTCTATTTTGATATATAACTAAACAATTTTGACCCCACCAATTTGATCCGACCCATCGTCATTCATTATGATTTGAGCTTTGCCCTGTTTGATAAGGACATTTTTCAATATTTTAACTAGTAAAACGTAATCCAAATTTTTCAAATCCAGAGGTATTCCACTGTCTTCCAGTTTTGTTAACTCGTAGACGGTAAGTATGGTACCCAATTGTCCTGAGCCTTCTACGAAATCGTAAATGATCTTAGACCATTCGGTTAGCGATCTCCAGTATATTAGGATTCCTAATTCTGGTCTTTTGGCATCGATGTACTCTGCTTTGTTCAATTTATGAATCAAGTGCTTGAAAATATGCTGTTTGAAGTCATCATTGACAACTCGGTGTATAGTAGGGTTTTCGAATATGGGAGGAACGGTATTGGTATCCAACAGTTCATCCTGTGAATACAATATTGATCCGTTGATTGATAACGAGGTTATCTTATAATGCTGACAATACGATAAGATGATATCACACCAGGAGTTTAATTGGTTCAGTTGAATGGTGGCATTGGGCTGTAGAGTGAACAACGGAGGGAATGAATGGATCTTCGGGAAGCTGAACGTTATATCTGACATGATTGTTGGTTAAAAGGTATTAGTTTATTCAATTAACTTTATCTGATATGCGGTGGTGACCAAATGGCACGACCAGCCTTATTACTATGATAACTACAATTGTTACTTTACAACTTTATTAAAATAAGATATATATTGAACCATAAAATACAAGAATTAATTTCATCAACATCAAATTAGTTTAGAGCCGTATACATGTTTTGTATAAATATTTTTTGTTATATATTAATATGTAATGAAGGAACTAAACTAACTTAAGCTTCAGCCATATCTCTTAAACGACGAATGGTTGATCTAACGGTAGCAGCAGCAGCAGTAGAGACAGTGTAAGCACCACCAGCAACGGTTTTCTTACATGATTTACAGTTCCAGATACCAGCAGCACCTCTTTGAACGGTTCTCTTACCACAGAAAGAACAATCATATTTGGCATGTTGTTGAACTTCTAATTTTTTGGTTTGTCTTCTTAAAGAAGAACCATATCTGACACCAAATTTACCGGTGATACCAACCTTCTTAGTTCTTTTAGTCCTATAAACATTGTTAGTATATTAGTTTCGATTTGAGTCCTTCAGTATCTGCTTTGAAATTGCTATTGCTTCCATCATCAATAATTCCACTCTTCCTTAATGTTACTTGATTCATTCTCCCGTTGAAATATCCATCTCTTTTACTTTTCAAATAATTCTATAATGATAAAACTCAAGCTCTTCGTTGAATGCAATTTCCACCTTCTCTCAACACTGTACAACGGCTTCATCCACTCTTCCATCACATCATCGAGCATAACACTTCAAAGGACTGTTTCATGATTCATTTGAACATACATTTTTCAATATAATTATCTGGTAATAACAAACCTAAAGGAAGAGAAGAAAGAAAAATTTGTTAATATATTTCAATGAAAATTTCCTACGGTTGTTTGAGCGAGTAAAAGATTTTTCTGTGCGAATTTCCACTAACAAAACAAAAAAAAAAAAAGGAAAATTCTCTTGCTGCAAGATGTTTGGTTAGCCCACTACTCATCCGGAATTGCTTTTTCCTTAATCACGTGCATAGTTAGGGCATTAACCCTATTTCCATGAAAATGTACGGAGGTAAGCATTTGGCTGGCGGCTAGGTTTTCACAGCCAAATATGATAGATCGAATTCAATCACCTTCAACTTTCCTGGTTCTTTAGCAGACGATGGAGTTCAAGGATACAGGCCTAGGGGCCAGTCGGTCCCAGGGACTGGGAAGTAATCGCAAGTAGTTACCAATGAACAGAGATTGAAGTCACGCTAACAATTGATAATTAGCTAGTGTCCTCTTTGAGGATAATAGGTTGAATGTCCCCGGGTTTGAACTAGGATTTGTAGACGATGCAAAGGTTCTCGATAAGCATCTGTCTCGAGGGCAGCAGTTTCAGATTCAGTGCAGCTCCATGGCACACTCGAGAAGTAGTGCTGGCGGCTCTAATAACATGAGTAATCAAAACCTTCACTTGAATGAGTTTATCATACTTAGTAGTAACGAATCAAGTTTCCAGGATGGTATCCAGATACGGGACCATGCCGAAGGCTTGAAGTTTGCCTCGATTAATTCTGAAACTTATACTGGGGTGGACTTTTACTAACACTAACAACTTTACAACCAATGAATTCCCGCCCATAAATTCTTCTTCCCCCAATGAATCCTTCTATAATAATTTTGTTCCCGTTATCGCCGCTTTCAATACTACAGAAGAAACAATTACCAGTTGCAGATAGTCCGACACTTCAATACATCACACCAAAGAAGTTGTTGGACTCATTTGAAAAAAGACTGCCCAAAAGACAGAGATCAGATGAAGATGTAGATATTAACGGGAACCAAAAGAAAAAACTGAAAGCTCGACTTGATCCAAAAGAGTTTGAATATTATAGTCAAACGCAAGCCCAGGAATTCGAAAGAACAAGATACGATTTTATATGTGGAGTCCCAACTGCAAGACGTAAAGAATGTAGGAGGAACATTGGGTGTAAAGCCCATTCGTTTGAAACTAAATCAAAAATTCTTGAGAAGCAAACCTTTATCAACACTACTTATTGAAGATGAAAAAAATTCGAAGGAAACTAGATTAAGAAGAGTTCAAATGAAAAAGTATTTTAGTTTGAAAGAAAAGTATATTGCTTTTAAAGTAGACTCACCAAAGGAGGATCCTCATCATCCTTATGTGAAGAAATGGATCAGCTCGTCCTTGAACACAAGTATTGCTCCTTCAATAACCAAGACCTCAACCCCAATCCTTAGCCAAACCCAACTACCGGAAGCTACTTCTGAGCAATATAGGCTATTACCAAATAAAGGAACGCTTAGTGAGCCACCGAAGCAAATTAAAGGGGATAAAATGAAAGATTTTACTAAAAATTTGGCTCAAAGCTCAAACGAAAAGTCTGCTACCGTTGTTGCTTTTCTTCATCTTAAGTTAAAACCACTTCAAAATGTCTCTGTTGATGAAAGATGTATCGATTTGCTTAATAATTTTGCAGCAAATCTACAGAAAAAAACCAAAAATCTCAAATAAAAGTCAAAAAAAAAATAGTTCAATCTTTAGCGATCTACATAGTAATATATATTTGTGAGTGTGTATTATATATGCTTATTATTTTCGTATGATCGAATGAATAAAAGGCTATTGAACAGGAGAAGTCGGAAAAATGGGGAATTAAAATATAAACTACATCAACTAATACGGAAATATCCATAGTTGTTCATAAGTTAGTTTGAAAGCTATTAATGGATGTAAAATTTTTTTGTAAGTAAAAAAAAAAAAAGCAACAAGAATTAAATTAAGTTAAACATAGGCGTGAAATAAATATCAATTAGTGGAGTTTTGATTTCTTGGAAATAAATCAACTGGCTCCATATCAACATCCTCGTCATTATTATTAACACCAGCTCCTCCAGGGAAAACAGCAGGTTGCACAATTTGTGGTGCATTTGTGGTTTGGGCTCTATTAATATGAATTGATTGATTGGCTTCATTGTCAGTATTTTCAAGGCCATCATCGGCTTGTTGATTAGCTTCTTCGACCCATCGTCTGTTTCGATAGTAATTCCTTATAAGACTTTGAAAGTGTTCTCTCATTTGATCAGGTGGCATATTCCCTTCTGCTAATTCTCTAAATATTTCTCGATGAACTTGTTCCATATCTTCATTACTTGCTGAAGCATCCGTACTTTGTAATAATCCTAAGCCTCTCCTAGCTGCCCATGCATTCATTTCTTCAATCATTACCATACGAACTCTTTCGTCAACTCTATCGTTTTCATTATTCATATCTGCATCAAGGTTATTAACATTTAATACATCAGGTTCTATAAGATTATTAGCTGGGGGTCTAACCGCATCAGTGAATTGATTGGTTGTATTATTAGCTCTCCTTCTTCTATCAATTGCGTTATTGAAATCACCATGTTCTATAAGATAAGCCCGATCTTCCATAACTCTATTTAAATGATCTCTTAACCTGTTAACACCTTGACCAGAAAAGACACAAAATGATGTTCTTTGATATTCATTAAAATCTGGAGGTGGTTCACGGCAATACTGAGTGATTTCTCTTCTTAAAAAGGATGCAATACCCGTTAATGATAAATGTGTTAATTTTGGACAATTCTTTAATAATAAATATATAGGACCAATAGTCAAGTTAGTACAATATGATAAATGAACTCTTTCCAAACAGTCTTGTTCACCACGACGTCTGACCAATTCTAATATACCACCATCAGTAATTAAGTTACATTTAACTAAACCAATTCTTCTTAATTTTGGCAAAGTTGCTAATTCTATTAAAGTCCAATCAGTTAATTGGGAGCAGCAAGCCAAATCAATATATTGAATTCGATGGCATGAACGAACTAAAGATTGAACACCAAAATCTGTAATTAAACCACAATGTCCAAGATGAACATAATGTAAACTTCTACCTAACAAAGCCAATGCTCTTAATGAAGCATCAGTAATTTGCATACATTTAGATAAAACCACATTTCTTAATCTTGGAGCACATTTGACCAATTTTTCAACTAAACGATCAGTAATTGCATTACAACCAGTGATATCAATAATTCTTAATTTTTCAAGATAATGATCTTCTGGGATTAATTCGAATAATTTGTCTGTTATTCCAGCAGCATTACTTATTCTAAATTCTCTTAATTGAGACAAATCTGCAAAAATTTGTTTTAAATATTTATCACTAACATTAGGACAATTATGTAAATCAATTTCAACCAAAGATTTACAATTTGTATACATTGCTATTATGCTTTCATCTGTTATATGATCACTATTATTAAATTTGACTCTTTTCAACATTGAACAAGATCTGAGTAGAGTTAAAATTGCATCTTCAGAAACCGACCCACAACCTGGAGCATATAGACCTTGTAATCGAGTACAATTTCTAGATAATGCATATATTATATCATCGTGAATATCTTGAACTCCAGTCAAATCAATTGATTGTAGTTTTTCACAATTTTCAAGTACTGACGTTATTGGAACATGACTTAATTTAGTACAATTAACCAAAGTAAGTCTTTCTAGTTTTGGACATCCAATAAATAAAAGTAATAAAGAATCATCAACAAGTTTTGTCATAAAGGATAAATTTAAACGTTTGATAAAACTTCTATAATCCCAATGAGTAGAATGTTTGGGTAATTCCATGATTGATCTGATTTTTTTGAAAGCCACGTCATTTTGCATATTTGGTCTGAACCATAGAATTTCGATAATTAAATTAGCGAATTCTCTGCAAACGGTTAATAACGCAAATAAATCCTTCCTTTCCAAATAATGAAATATTTGTAATAAAACTTCCGACGGTAATTTTAAAACTGGGGAATTAGAATAATTGAATTGTTGAATTTGATCTTGAGTTTCTCTAAAAGATTCTCGTCTAGCTATAAGGCTTTGACGTAGCTCTTTATAATCCTCATTAAAATCATCACCATCCATATTAAAATTGAATTCTTGATTGTTATAATCATTATCGTTATCATTGTCAATATCATTATCATTACTATTATGACTGCTATTTGAAGAAGCACGAGTTGCATCAGCAGCAGTTGAACGAGGAATCATATTTCTTCTGTTTGGAAGATTATCCTGCGATGAAGATGATGAATTCGTAAACGCCATTATCGAGAAAAGAGAAATAAAACCAAAAACAAACGACTAACGGTAAAAGACGAAGAAAAAAAAAAAAAAAAAAAAACAGATAGGAAACCGAAAAAGAAGGAAAGCACTCAATCAATTGTAATTAGTGTTGCGGACCTTTTCAAAGAATAAAACTTAACAATAAAATGCCTGGACAAAAAAGTTGAGATCAAAATCAATCAAAATCAATCGAAAACAATCACTAGCCGTTAATTTGCAATAGGTTTTAACTCGCAGGCAATAACCAATGATAACTTGCTTAGTAAAGTAAGATAAGTGGGGGTAAAGGTAAGATTAAGTCGAGAGGCAAAACCAGGGCAAAAAAAAAAAAAGACTCAAGTATAGGATTGATCAACAGGGATAAGATGGGATAGGGGTTTGGATGGACCTTGATTAGTGACTAGTGTACAATGATGATCAATGAATAAGTACCAGCTGTTAAGGTTAGATTCGCTCAAGAGAAACGAAGTAAATTCCAAATTAAATCAACCAAAACTGAAAGCCTGAGAAATCTCTCAATCAAAAGTAAACACAAATACAGTCTCACCTTTTTTTTTTAGTTTTTTTTTTGTTTTGTATGGAGCTACAGGAGGAATCGTTAAGCACCAGCAACAAAACCGGTAGTAGCAGAAGTAATAGCAGCAGCAGCAGCAGCAGCAGTATTAGTAAAATCAAAAACAACAGCAGCAGAAGTAACAACACGGTCGAAAAGGCAGACCACCGAATGTACCTTTTCTCACTCAGCGCTATCAGTAGAATTGACGGCTAGCGCCAGCACCAAATAAACAAACAGTGAGAACACGAGACTCCAGAAGAAACCGTAGATGAATTCTCAGATGGAGCAAGCGGATTCTGGTCTGATAGAATTGAAATCCCCAATCAATTCATCAAAAGTTGGCGGAAACTGAAGAAGAAGAAGTAGTTGTAAATTGATCAAAAATGCTGTTAAAAAAATTAGGCGGCAAACTTTGGTTTCTTTGTTCAAATGCAGGAACTTGTTCTACAGTGAAAGATTAAACTTATATATGTTTATTGTATTTTTATGAACCGCAATGAAAGTCAAAGTAGATATGTAACGTTAATGAAAATGAATTAGAAGAAAGGCTAAAGATTTTAAATACAGAGATCCCCCAATTAAAGAAATGAAGAAACAAAAAGGACAAAAAGAGCAAAAAGAACAAGAACAAAAAAAATAGAAAGAAAGAAAGAAGCAAATATATATATATATAAATAATCAGTGAATTCGTTCAACGTATGAATGCAGAAGGAGTTTAATCAGAAAAACAGGTTTCTTTGGCTTGAGGCCACTGCAGGGGTACCAGGATTTGAGTTATAGCCTAAAGCAGCTGAGCTTAGAGAAAGTTGTTCCAATTGTTGCATAACTGCCAAGTCTTGCTGGTGTTGTTGAAAATCACCCTGTTGCACTGGGGCCATTTCCACTGGTCCCATTGGAAGAACACCAGGGTATGCATTTGGGTGTGGTTGTTGGGGTTCTCTGCGAGGCGAGGTTGCCTGTTGAAACTGGGGTGGTGGTGGAACAATCATTCCTCTTTGAGAAGCAATCACTTGAGCATCGTATCCGCCAGTGATTCCTTGGGGAGATGCAGTTTGAGCTTGGGCTTGGGCCTGGGCATGAGCTTGGGCTTGCACTTGAGGCATCACCGGATATCCACCAACGAATCCGTTTGCACCATTTGCGGGTAATTGAGTTTGGTATTGTTGATTTGGAGGTAATCCGTAAATATTAGGTTGTAATATACCATTGTTCATTGGAGCTTGTTGTAAATTCATATAATTGATTTGATTGTATAAATTTTGAGGCATCATATTCTGATGTTGATTCTTCAATTTTGAATTATTTCTCTTATTTTTACGGTTATTCATTGATGTAGAACGATTTAAACGATTACTGGATAATCCAACTTCATCCATTAACTTTTTATATGGTTGGAAATTGTTTACACTAATTTCCAATAATATTCTCTTAACTTGCAGAATAATAAACTGTTGATACTTAGCGTTTTTGTTTGGATCATCATTATCATCATGTAAAGTTAATAATAATGGATTTGAAATGATTTTATAAATAAACAATGGACCCGCAGTATTTTCGATATTTTCCATTAAAATGTTTTCTAACAATTTAGTTGGAGGTTTAAAGCTATAATTTTCATCATTTTCAAAATCTTCAAATTTACCAAAAATTGAATCCATTATTAATTGTTTTGGTCTCAAATCAGATCGATTATTGATAATTTTTAAAATTGTTAAATTGGCTAATTTATGAGTACATAATTTAGTCAAATTTGGTAAAAACTTATTAGTTAATAATTCAAAACGATCATCAATTGTTGCTCCACAACCATTGAAAGTATCTAAAAACCAAGTAATCAATAATGAACCATTATTATTAATAACCAAATCATTGGCAAATTCAACAATCAATCCAGCAACCAATAAAACTTGTTCATTAGAAATTGCATTATTATCATTAGAGCTTTCTAAAATTGTACGAATACACCTGGCACCAAATCTACCAAAACTAATTTCAGCAAAATTATCTAACATAGTTTCAAAAATAAAATCATTAAAAGGAGAACCAAACTTGATACAACCTTGTAATACATAATTACCAAATTGATCATTAAATAATTTAACAGCGTAAGGTTTTAAACTAGCTCCAATCAAATATTTTTGTTGAAAGTTTTCTTCATCATTTTTACTTAAATCATTTGATAAATTAATAATTTTCTGAATTGCCCAAGTACCATTTTTATGAATGCTTAGTTGAGTTAAAAATGGTGCAATCTCTTTAACCATCATTAATTTAATTAATTTTGAATCTAAAACAGTAAATAATTTTTGAACAATTGTATTACCCAAATAATCATAACACAATTCTGGCAATTCATCCAACATTGCTAAACATAATTCTTCAAGTTCTAATTGAGTTAAAACTTTATTTGATAAATCATTTTCTTCATTATCAGAATTTGAATATTCTTCATCAGATTCTCTTTCCCGTTTTGCTGATAAACTTTCTCCGTTTAAAAGTAATTCATTATTTTCCAAAAGTTTTCTTAATTCTCTTAATTTTGGAGAATCAAACTGTCTTAAAGGAATTGGATCAGGTAACGGACCAAAATTATCTTGATAATTATCATTCGAGTAACCAATTGATTTATTAATAATTGATATAATTTTATTGATATCAATAAATTGATCATTTGATCTTCTGTTGGAATTACTCAAACAAGTAATTGAATTGATTAGACTTTCCTGAATCGATAATAAATCAGTAGGCAAAGGTTTAGTATCAATTGGAGATGATCCGTTAACATGAAGATTATTCATATTTGTTGAGCCACTATGATGATGTCCATTATTTGCTGATTTATTTTCAATTGATTTAGTAGAAGAAGTTGAATTTGATTTTGGTAAATCACTAATTTTAGCAAAAGCAACATATAAAATAACACCAGGAACTAATTCTAAATGATTAAAACTAGCTTTTAAACTCATTGCAACATCAATATTAATACATTCAACTAATGATAGTTTAGAAGTATTAGTACGAGTCACACGAACACTAAGTATACTCCCCATTGAACGATGATGACCCAAAGTATTGTTCAAGATTGACCATAATTTAATTGAATCAATAAATTGAGGTAAATTATCAAATAATAAGCATTTTGTTGGGCCCAAATTAGGATTTTCAAAATTAGTAGTAATAATAAATTGGTTATAATCAAAATCATCATGTAAAATTGGTTGTTGAGATTGATAATTGGACAGATTATTGAAATTTTGATTATTAATTAAATATTGATTAGATTGGTGTTGTTGTTGGTGTTGTTGGTGTTGATGATGATGTTGTTGTTGATGATGTTGTAAATAATTTGAATTTAATAAATTAGAAGGATTCAAATTATTCTCATTCAAAAGAGGAGTGGAACCAGAATAAGTTTGTGATCTATTTCTTGAAGTAATTGGAGTATTCAAATTTTTTGAAATTATAGATGCTTGAGTTATAATTGGAGTATTTGAATTAGAATTTTTATCACTTTCTGGAGTAATTGATGCATTAGAATTATTATTATTAGGAGTATTAGTATTATTAGTATTATTATTATTAGTAGGAGTATTCATATTAACAATTAAATTATCTAGTAAAGAATTCATGTCATTAGATTTATTAGAAGCGGCTAAAAATGGGGAACCCGAAATACGATTATTTTGATTTGAATCCATAAAACCATAAGAACCATTATAGATTGGATTTGGAATTGCCGCAGTAGTAGTATAAGATCTATTTCTTTGAGTGACTGAAGGAGTGTTTGATACTGGAGTAGGGGTATTTGGTAAATTTGAATCATTTGTTGAATTTGTTGGTGATAAATTATTTTGAGTTGAAAGAATTGGACTTAAAAAAGAATTTGAGCCATTTGAATTATTATTTTGATTTGAATCATTTTCAAAAGTTGATTCCAAAATACCACCATTAACTTGATTTGGGGAATGGGACAGTAAAGCATCATCATTCCAAATTGAATTAGTTGAAAATAAAGAGCCAGATCTCATACGTCTTGGACCATTTGCCCCTATATTACTTGACGAAGTAGAAGAAGCAGCATTATTATAATTGAAAGGTTTATTATGAGAATTTGAATTGGGTATATCAATTGCATTTGATTGAGGAGAAGGACTAACCCCAATTGAAAACGAATCCATGGCCGGTAAATTCAAAGATTCTGAATTATAACTATGACCAGTGATTAAAGGAGAAGTTGAAGTTGATAATGAAGTGGTTGTAGTTTTATTTTGTTGAGAATGCGAATTTGAGTTTAAAAAGGAGGAAGGTAAAGTACCAGCTCGATTTCTTTGAGGAGGAGGAGGATTATTTTGATTATTTTGTAGGAAATTGGAAGGGGTTAAAGATATTGAGGGAGGTGAAGGATTGTTCAAACTTGGATTTGAGTAATTGTTCATCTTTTATATGGAGAAATGACAATACAACGAGTAGACTTTTTCAAAGTGAAAAAAAAAAAAAAAAAAAAAAAAAAAAATATCAAAAATCAAAATGAAAAAAGAAAAGACAAAAAAACAACAAAAACCAAAAGATGAAAAATGAATAGGGGACGGGGTTGCTTTGAATCAACACACCATTAAACAACTAGATCTGAATCGCGCTGGTTTTAGTTTTGCGTTCTACTCTTGATTTGTTAAGGCAAAAAAACAACCTTAAACAACTTTACACCGTTGAAAAGCGGTAAGCACAAGAGTACAGGTAATCAATTGAAATTGTCCCAATACCAGTTGTCAAGACAAATCAGACAGTGATTGGGTCAAAGGAAACTTTGGAATAAAGAGGAATGATTTTCTTTCTATCTGGAAGAATTGGATACGTGTGCAAACTAAGCGCCCAGCAAGTGAGAACGATTGGACAGCAATTGAATAACTAATAGGCAATTGGTAGCAATGGATGTAAGTGCAGTTCAATGAAGAATAGACCTACTTGATCTATTGGTGATTGATGAATTAGAATGGGTTGGTAGGAAAAACAAGTAACTAATTTTTGGAATTGTTGGGGGTATGTGGGATTTTCAAAAAGCGAACAGGAGACAAAATTTTCAAAACTTACTCTAATACTAACTATACTATAACTCGCTATACATTATACTAACTATAATACTAACTGTACTGTAACTCTGACTATATTAGCTGCTGTAACACTAGATGCTTATACTGTAGTGTACTATAGGTACTAGAATAGCAGGTTGTACTGTCGAGTCTTACTCATACTCATAATTATCTGCTTCTGCCAATACTTGTGCTACTTGTCTGCTCTGTTAGCACTGTTAGTACTGTTAGCACTTCTGTTACTCCTAACACTAATACTACACTAATACTACAATAGTATACTAATACTATAATAGTATACTAATACAACAAACCCTACGGATCAATGACGTTATTGTATAGCCCCAATCGCCTCCGTACCCACAGAGTGAGTAAGGTAAGTCCATTGACCGAATAGTAATTAAGCTAAGGCAAGCAGCTAAGCAGCTGAGAGGCAAGACGATGTAGGGTACTGTAGGGTGCTGTAAAACCAACAGTTGGCCCCAAATAGAAGGACCAGGAGGATCACCAGATCCAGATCAAGGAAGGCATAGGCGTATCCAAAGGTACAGAAGACAGGAAAGAAGATATATGATCTAGATGAAGAGTAATAGCAGCTGGCGATTAGAAGGCTATCGAGAAGGTAGAGCTACAATATGATGGTACAGTGGTGATGATGGTGCTAATGGTATGGTGCTAATGGTGTATTGGAGATGGCAAAAAAGACGCGTACTTACCAGGTTTGGATGTACGGGTGAAGAGTTAAGTAATAATCTTTATACACAAATGAAGTACTAGTCCTACAAGCCAGGATAATGTTACAAGACTACCTACAGAACGTGTGTTTGGCGATAGTGAACCAGGATTCGGCGCATTTCAAGAATTACATTTCGATAAATCCAGGATTGAAAGAAGGACAAGCCAGATCCCAGTATCCAGTACCCAATGATTTTGATTTATATCCATTACCAGAAAAATTTAAACCGGTGATTAAACAGTATCTTAAGTTGATTCAATCCGTGTATGTACAGGGCGATATTGATTTGAGTTTCAATGACAGCTTGGAATTGGTTAACCATTTGAATAGAGCGGCCGAATCCCAAAGTAATTGGATAAACTTGTCTCTAATCAATTGTTGTAATGAGTTAATTGGAATTTATCAAGTTAGACTGAAAAATTACCCAGAAGAAGAATTACAATTAGAAGCAGCCGCTGCAATGAGCTTGGACGAGTTGAACACAACTGGTCCAAACTCTTTGGAAAAATTGGCTTCCACCATTAATAAATCTTTCAAATTATCACTTAATGATAAAAATTTAGACCTTTCTCAAAGTAAAAGAAGAGACATTTTCTTCGTTCTTGGTGCTCTAATCAAAATCTATTTCAAATTAGGTAATTTGGACTTGGCCAAATCGGTGGAAAAAGCGTTGAAAGGTATAAATTTAAACTTACCTAATGTTAATACCATTCTATCTTCTTCAAATCAAATGTCGAAGAAATCAATGGTGACGTATCTCTATTATAGCTCTTTGCTATCTTTGGATGATGCCGACTTCTTATCAAGTGAAGCGAAATTAATCGATTGTTTGAAAATTTTATCCTATTGTGAATCTAAAAATTCAATTTTTCTAAATCGTCAAATTGAAAAATTATTAATTATTCTCCTTCCCCTTCGTCTTTACAATAAAAGATTGGCTCCTTCATCCTCTTTGTGGGGCCAATTCCCAAATTTATCTCTCATTTATAGAGATCACCTTTTCGAAGCCATTAAACTGGGGAATTTGGCTAAATTTAACCACTGTCTACAAAAATATCAAATCATCTTCTTAAAGAAAAACCTTTATCTTTTAATTGAAAACTTGAAATCTTTATGCTATTTAAAGCTAGTTAAAAAAACCGTGGCACTTCTACCCAATCCAAATCATATCGTTCCATTATCAGCTTTTCAAATCACTTTCAATCTCTCCGATACCGTTCCCTATTCTCTTGACTCAATCGAATGCATTTTGGCGAACCTCATCCATAAAAATAAAATTAAAGGTTACCTCTCTCATGCCAACAGGTGCATTGTCCTCTCGAAAGTCCAACCTTTCCCCGATCAAGTAGTTAAAGATATAGATGCAAAATAGTATATATTTAATAAAGAGACCCGTACACCAGTTTACCTCTTGGGAAAAAATCACAAAGTAATGAAAATTTTTACCCACAAAAATCAAATCGAACGAAAAATCATCACTAATCTTTCAATCTGTACCAGAAACACTTATATTTTCTCTACTTCTACTTACTCTGCTAGTTAGAAGATATAGTATCCAGTTTTTCAAATTATCCAAGATACTTTCATTCAACATTTTGACTCAACAACATTTTTTCATAAAAGACTTGAAGAATTTTCTAACAAGTCCGAATAATATATCTATAAAATAAGAAAATTGATAAAAAATGTCATTTGTTAATATTTGTCGTGATAATACCGATCCATTTTATCGTTATAAAATGCCTACTCTTCAAGCTAAAGTTGAAGGTAGAGGTAATGGTATTAAAACATCCATTGTTAATTTAGCTGAAGTTTCAAGAGCTTTAGGTAGACCACCTTCATACGTCTTAAAATATTTTGGTTCTGAATTGGGTGCTCAAACTTCAATGGATAGATTCTTAATTAATGGTACTCACGATAATAATGAATTACAAGATTGTTTAGATGGGTTCATTAATAAATTCGTCTTATGTGCAGCTTGTAAAAATCCTGAAACTGAAATTCAAATTAAAGGTAAAGATGATTTACAAAGAGACTGTAAAGCTTGTGGTCGTGTTACTATTATCGATCCAAGACATAAATTATCTTCTTATATCTTGAAAAATCCTCCTGATAGTTCTTCTAAAAAAGGTAAAAAAGCTGCTACTGCTACTGCTAATGTTGTTGGTGGTGGTAAATCTATTTCTGATATTGCTTCTGGTCATAAATCTGCTGATGGTCAAAATGGTGAAGCTGCCGATGATGATGATGATATCTTAACTAAAAAAATTAATGCTGAAGCTGCTGCTTTATCAAAACAAACTGTTGAAGTTGCTGATGATGATTGGGCTGTTGATATGTCCAAGAAGCTATCGAAGCTAGAGCAAGAGAATTAGAAGGTCTCAGCTTATCTGATGATCAAACTAAATTCAATGATTTTGGTGAATGGTTATTAAATGAATCAAAAGATTCAAAAGATGATTTACCAAGTGATATCGATATTTATAAAAAAATTGTTGAATTAGATATTATCGAAAATCCAGAAACTGTTCAAGTCTTATCTCAAGTTTTATTCGATGAAGATATCATTGAACAAATTGATGAACACGTTGGTTTGTTAGCTAAATTAATTAATGGTCAACCAGAATTTGAAAAATCTTATTTGGGTGGTTTAGAAAGATTCTTAGGTTTAGAAAAACCAGAGTTAATTCCAACTCTCCCAAAAATTTTAGCAGTCTCTTACGATAAAGATTTAATTAGTGAAGAAGTCGCTTTAGCTTGGGGTTCAAAAGTTTCAAAGAAATACGTTCCAAAAGATGTTTCTAAAAAAGTTCGTAGAGCCGCTAAACCTTTCATTAATTGGTTGAAAGAGGCTGACGAAGAAAGTGATGATGAATAGATTTTTCATCATGACACGTCCGTTTAT
Organism: Cerrena zonata; assembly: GCA_038087015.1. NCBI lineage: Eukaryota > Fungi > Basidiomycota > Agaricomycetes > Polyporales > Cerrenaceae > Cerrena > Cerrena zonata. The sequence continues at coordinate 56,200 of JASBNA010000045.1, read as the reverse complement.
GTTATTCATTTTCTTTCTTTATATATATTACATTATCTTATGAGATAATTACTTTGGTTTGTTCTTCATACCATTCGTTTTTTATAAATATTTTCTTTATATCGTTAATAGCATGTTTAATTTTCCTTGTATTAAATTTACGGATTTTAAGGTCCTACAATAACTTTCATTTGAAAACTGTATTTTGAAACTATTATAAATAATTGGACTATATTACAATTAGATAAAGTCTTGACCTTATCGTCTGTTTTGTTGGTTAGGTGCTCCTCCAAAGCCAATTTGACCAGTCTTATTACTGTTGAAATTAGGTAAATTTGGTAATCCAGCCATATTTGGGAAATTAGGAAGTTGAGGTGGCATACCCGGCATTCCTGGCATACCTGGCATACCTGGCATATTAGGCATACCTGGCATATTGGGCATATTAGGCATTCCTGGCATATTTGGCATCATACCCATTGGCATACCCCCTGGCATCATACCCATTGGTGGCATACCAACCGGTGGTGACTGTAAGTTTGATGTTTTATTCAGAGGTGTATTGGATGCGCTACCACCTGCTGGACCCGCAGGCGAAGGTCCACTCATGATTGAAGCCATAACTTTTTGAGGATTAAATTCACCTCGTAACTTATCTTGTTTGCAACAGTAAGCCGTCCATGTAAATTCGTCGAACCCGTAATTAAAGTAATCTGATATATCAGCCCCTGGAAATCTCCATGGCTTATCTTTTAGTTTTGCTAGGTCAACTTGTGTCAATGGTTTGCCCTCAAACTCAGCAACTGAATTTATATCAATGGTTGATTCCTTATTTGTTATGGTTGGAGTACCTGATGTAACCTTGTTTTCTGTATCAGCTTCTCCCTCATCATCATTAACAGATGCTATGGTTTCATTTATTGGTCCTGTGCTAGTAGTGGTTGTTGTGGAAGGCTTAGGGCCACTATCTCCTATAACAAACTCTATATCTTCGTCGGAATCTTCTTCTTCGTCATCTTCGTAATCATCATCTTCTTCTTCTTCACCTTCCTCTTCTTCACCTTCTTCATTCTTGTTCTTTTCGGGCTTCGCTAGCTCATCTGAGCCTTCTTTGTCACCTGCTTCTTTTGATGTACTTTTGGAGCCACCTCCAACACTCACCTTTTGTTTCTTGGTCACTGGCTGAGACTCTTCGTCAGAACTGTAAAGATTCTCCTCTTCGTCACTGCTATTTGACATAATTGCTAACCAAGATGATGATTGATTATTTCAAGTGATTAAAAATCTTAGGTGTTTTCATTTCATTTTTTTTTTTTTTTGATTTTTTTTTTTTTGATTTTTTTTCATTATCAATTGGAGGTGCGGGTGTATCTACAAGCTGGCCTCAAAAATAGTAGTTAGATTAGATTAGATTAGTAAAATGTATATATATATATAAATTAAAAATAGGAAGTGAATGACAATTTTAATAAAACAAACGTATAGAATAAAAAAAAGAGTAAACTCTTTGACATGATTAAAAAGTATGTATACAAGTGGGAAAAAATCATCATCTAAAGCATAATAGATGATCTATGGTTCACTGAAGCATTGAACTCATCTTCTAGCATCAATTTTACCCAAGGTTGACGGCGGAATTTATTTCTGTAAACGATCTTTTCAATTATTGAAATCCAGGTATCCTTTTCAAGTTTATTTGGAGCACCAAAATCAATTATTTCACCATTAGCAAACTTTATCTTGAAAGCATGTTCGACTAATAAGATATCACTGAAGTTTCTATAGTTGTTCTTGGTCTTATCAAAGTTCTCTTTGTCAACATAAATAACTTCAACAACTTTGGCCAAATTGATTTTGGCTCTTGTTTTATGTGAATATTCACTATGAGCAATTAAAGAAGTACCTTCCAACTTGAAAAACCTCTTTTTCCAAATCTCACAATCACCTCCTTCTTGATGCATGTAGCCTTCATGGGAGAAGGTAAGCTCTTGGCGCAATTCATTGATACCTTCGTAAGCAGATTTAATGCTGGTTGGTAAGACTTCTTGCTCATCTGTTCTTGGAATAAACAACATCTTAACTTCAAGTTGTGCTATTCTATATGGTTGAGATTTAATTCTTTGTTTGGTATTGTAGTCCATATAAGTCTCCCATTCATTGAAACATGTGATGTCAAAGCTAGAAGCACGACCAGTTATTTGATTCTCATACTGATCTAAGTCAACATAACATCTAGCAAATGATCCGTCTTGTGCAAATTTATGTGCCCAAGAATCATTACTTTCCTGAGGAACAAATTTGGTGGTTGTAACAACATTTTTGGATCCAAACATTCTGCTGAGTCTATGTTTTGACTTGACAACTTTTCGTTCTCTCACTTCTACTAATTTTCCTCTTGGCTTTTCGTAATTAGTTTTCATGGTCATAATGAACTCCAAGCTTTCACCAACCGTAAGTTCAAACTCCTTGTTGATACTAATATTGTTAGAGTCTAATTTATAGCTTGGAGTTTTAATACAATGAACACCGTTGTCTAAATAAATAGAAAAATCGGCTTGGTGGTCTCTAATTTCTGGTAACTCAATACCTTTAATACCAACTACTCTAAGGAATAAGCGGCCTCTCTCTTGTGGAAGCTGTGGAGGTTGTGATGATGGAGATGCTGCATTTTCCTCGGCAATTGGTGAATGTACTGCAACGGGTCCCGAAGATCCAAGAACATTACGGTATTGATGCGAAGTATTATTACCTAATGTTGTTGATGAGGCATTCGAGGATTTACTAGTTGATGGGACAGAAACGGTTGATGGCAATAATGCTTCATTTAATAAAGAACCATCACTTTGTTTGTATTTCAAAGTTTCATCCGATCTGAAAGGATTATTCTTTTTATGAACCCTAGCTTTTTTAGTAGGTGAATCCAATGCAACACCAGTGATGGAGGACCCAGTTTTGACCAATCTCATTGGTGAACCAATTTTAATTGCACCAGATTTCTTAGGAGTGATAGGTTTTTTAGGTGACTTGTTGATAATTTTGTATTTCATTTCCAACTCATTATCAATAGCAGCACGTCTCTCAATATCATCATCAAGAACAGCATGTTTTTCAACATCATCTAAATCATCATGAGCTCTTTCTTCAACATTTTTTGGGGGTGTTTTGAAAATATTGTTTTCACCTGTTACACCTGGAGACTTCACCAAGTCAGGGTCTGGATCAGGGAATGCAACGAATTCCATGTTCTTGTCTTTTTGGGAAGCCATTGTGTTGTTAATAATTGAGTTGTTGATGGCAGAGTTATCCTGGGAGTTGTTGTATTCAAGAACAGAATCATGTACTTGGGTTTGAGTAGTGTTGAAGACATGATTTTTAGCTAAAATTGCAGTTGGATTCTTCATTAACTCGCTCGTGATATGAGGCAAAGCATGTTGTTCAGGCAATTGAGGACTGGAATCTTGTGAAACATCATATATCGAGGCATGCTGTTGTAGAGAATCATATTTATCGCTTGGTTCATCAACAATTGAACCCTTCTTGCTTTGACCCAAATATTTAACTCTAGAATATTCTTCTTGACTAATAGCACGTTTAGCATCCAAAATCTTCTTGACATCATCACGATCCATACTTGGTAAAGTTTTCATACCTTGAGATTTGATAGTAGGTGCACGTTTCAAAGTGTCATCAAAGATGTCATCGTATTGATTCTTTGGTGACAATATCGAGTTTGATCTTTTAATTTCAAAAGATGGAACACTGAATCTTGATGTTTTAGGCTTGATTGTTCTTGCTTTGGGATCATTGGTAATTCCTAAACCTTTCATTTCAACAGGGTTACGACAGTAAATGAGAATCGAGAACCATTATTATACTTATTCATTGGTTGACTTTGTTTTGGGTGAGGTGGTTCAAGTAAAGTAGGGTCATTATCCATATTTGATAAAACATTTCTTGTACTTAAAGGAGTCATGCTCTTTTTATCACCAGAAACTTGGGATAAGTCACTGATATTCATAGAATTTTCACCATTCTTAACCAAATTCTTAAAATGGTTGCTGAAACCAGAGTCTTCTGAAATTTCGGGTAAAAAGCCAGAGACTTGTAAGTCTTCAAAGTCAGGACTAACAACTCTCCTAGACATAACATTAATCTCCTTAAACTTCTTTTGTTGCAAGGATGTTGGAATTTTAACTTGGTTATCAGCTTGAAAAACTGGTGCTTTATAAGCGGGAACTTCAGGAGTTTTGAATCTTTCTTTGATATCTGATCTCATGGGTGCCTTTATCTTTTGTTTATGCCAAATTGAGATAAAATCAGTCGGGTTTGGATCAGCCTCATGTTCAGCAGATAATGATTCTTCGAAAGAATCAGCATCTAATTCATTTTTCAAGGCTTCTCTAGGACTGATGTATTTGAAGTTATTTGGAGCATCACGTTTAGGATCTAAATGTTTAGCAAGATCTTCAAAGGACGAATAGTTAGATGGTTCAATAGGTGGTAAAGCTATTCCATCAGGGGGAGCAATATTGGAAGAGTTTGCCAAAGCATCATCCTCTTCATTAGTTTCTGACAGTTTTTCTAATTCTTGTTGTGCCTTTTCTTGTTCTTGTTTCTTCAAAAGAGCACGCTTAACTGGTGTTGGTGGGATAGTTGCATCAACAGCTTCATCGATTCTTGGAGGTGCCAAAGTTGGAATGATTTCTTCAGAAGCATCCTGGTAGTCATTAATTGAATATGGAGAATCTTCAGGAAGATTTGACGGTATTTTAGGTTGTTCCAATTGATGATGAATGGTATGTAATTCATGATCAGTTATTTCATCATCGTTGTCTTCATTATCGCCGTCATGACTGTAAGAATTATTGGAATTATTGATGCTTGCTCTATCGCTTTGACCATTTTCAATGTTTATATCTTGATTACTAGGAGCATTTTTATTGAGATTCTTTGTTTGGATGTATTTCAAATCATTTGGGTCCAATGAAACTCCGTAGGAAACTAATTCAATTTGAGTATTCGCAACATGATCAAGATTCTCATCATCATCTTGATCAGATTGAATTTCAGTTTTAAATGACTTACCCATACCATTATTTATATCATAATCAATCTTCTTATCATCAATTTCATCATCCCAAATGTCATCAAACCCTTCAGATTTGACCGAGACTGGGTCAAAAGTTTCTGATTTAATCAGAACCGTTTCAGGGTCTGATTTAATCACCACTGGATCCTGTAGTGAATTAACCAGTATAACTTCGGAAGGTTTATGTTTGATGGTAAGATGAGTTTCGTTGAGTTCTGGTTTAACAATAGTCTGAGGTTCTGCTTTGATAAATGGTTCTTGTTTAATGAAATTAGCTGATTCACTTTTTAATTTTGGTTCATTCTTCACCAATGGCTCTTCATATTTAACATCTTCTTTAGAAACTGGTTCCTTTTTAACAATTGGTTTCTTATCAATTGCTTCCGTTGATTCTTCCTTGATGGTCAATTCTTCATTTAATAAGGATTGTGGCTCAGGTTTTACAGATGGTTCTTCCTTTATCGGAAGCTTCTGTTCAGGTTCCACGACAGGTTCTTCGTTTGTTAAAGGTTGAGGTTCTGGCTTTATAGATTTCTCTTCGGTTAAAGGTTCCGGTTCTGATTTGAGAAGAGACTCATTAGATTGTGGTTCTGGTTTGATGAGAGGTTCATCGGCTAAAGGTTGTGGATCTGGTTTCATAAAAGATTCATTGGTTAAAGGCTTTGGTTCTGATTTAATAAAAGATTCATTAGTTAAAGGTTTTGGTTCTGATTTGACTTGAGCTTGTGCAAGATTTGGTTCCACCGAAGGTTCGTCTTTGAGTGTATTTTCCGTTAGGTTTTTAGAATCAGATTCAGGTTCTTCTTTTGGTAAAGCTGATTTCTTTTCATCTTGATATTTTTCAGAATATAAAGGAGCTCTTGGGAATTCAGATTTTATTATTGGTATTGGTTCCTTTTTAACTTCTGACGAAGAGGTGGGGAAATTTTTTGAATCAGATTTGATGATATCGTTCAATTTTGATTTAAATACATCATCCTGTTCGAGGTTTAATTCATCATGTTCAGACTTTATTTTCGAATTTTGATTTTCTGGTGATTCCTTTGAAATAAACGGATTCTCTAACGGATTCTCTAACGGATTCTCTGAGATTTCATTTTTCAATTTGCTATCACCATTTGGATTATTTAATAATTTCAAAATGGATTTTTCTGCAGTGTTATAAGAATTATCAAAACTATCATGAAATTCATCCTCGTCATCATCTTCATCTTCATCTTCATGATTGAATCTGTCAGTGGTGGAAGGAATTAATGATTGAACCAAATGGTCAGGGAAACCTTTTATACCATCATTTAATTCAATACCTTTATTTGAAAGTTGAGAATTTTTTGATTGTAAAGTTCTATTATCAATACTTAAAGATTGTAAAGAAGATTGAGAAGAACCATTGGAATTTATTCTATGATCAGATTTGGCAGTTAAGGAATTGAGAGGATTTTCAATTTCATTAATTTGATGATTTTGTAAATTTAAAGATAAATAATGAATATTCGAATCAGTTTGAAATTTTGTAGCATTATTTAATTTATTTAAATGATCATCTAATTCATGATTTTTATCTTTATTTGAATTTGAAGTTAAAAAAATTTCCAATTTTTCATTTAAAGACATATCATTAAACTTATTCATTAATTTTAATCTTGATAAAGTTTCTTTGTCGATATCTTTATTATTTGAAGGATTATTTTGTAAAATATTATGGAAAGTATGAATTGAATCTGATTTATGAGGAGGAGGAGCAGGAGGAGTTGAATTACTTTCATTTTCTGACGAATTTGAATCATTATCTAAATCATTCCAATTATGATTGAGATTATTCAAATCTTCTTCAACTGAAGAATTTTGATTCGTTGAAGTATTTTCTGAAGAATCTTGTATTGATTTATAACGATGAATTTCTGGGTTTGAATTAGTAAATGCAACATTTTTCCTTGGAGATAATGAATTTTTTGAATTTTTCATTATTGATTTTGAAGGAGAATTATTTGAATAAGTTGAATTTAAATTATTAAAAGTAGTTGAATTTGAAGGAGTTATTAAATTATTTTGATCATTAATCATTTCATCATTATTGATCATATTATTAGAATTAATTATTTCATTAGAAGGAAATTTGTTTTGATTTTTAGATTCGTCTTTTTCTTTCGTGTTTTTATTAGATTCAGAATCACTAATATAAGTATCAGAACTTGAATTAAATTCCTTTTCGTGAATTTTTTGTGATTGTTTCTCAATTTGTGATTGTTTTGAGAAATTCAAAGGTTTTGTTAAAGTTGAGGTGGAATTAGTTGGAATTATATCTGTATTAGATATATTAGAAGGATCTTGATTCATTTCTTTTAAGAGTAGATCGACTGAAGCTATACGATGGTTAGTATAAGTTGATAATAATTGGGAAAAGAAGGGATTGAATATGGTTTTAAGGTTTGTGCAAAAAAGGGATATCAGAGGATGATCAAAACAAAAACAAGACTGAAAAGGGTATAAAACAGAGATTTTTGGATAGACAAAGGTGATGAAAGGGTCTCAATAGACGAAGAATAAAGCATGGGTAGAGAACAAAAGAATTCATTGAAAGAAATCATTGAGAACAAGACAACCAGAAAGCATTAAGACAATCAGAAAGCATTAAAACAAAAGAATATCGTCTAATTGACGATAAATTAAGCCAAAAGATAAATATCAAGTAACAATGGATGATGAATAGTACATACCATTTTCATTTTGAAAAAGATCATTAGAATTTTCAAAATTGATAAAATTAATAGAATCCCCAGTGGGAAATTCCTCCATTGGATTAGCCATGATGGAGTAGATATAGCGCTGTAGGTTAATGTGAGATTAAGCAGTTGACGATTGTTTTTATTTTCAAGAGTAACCAGGGTTTGATTTGGTTGCGAGGCGGCAAGGAATAAAGTGTAGCAAAAAGCAAAGAATACAGCAGAGAACTTTTCAATGTATGGAAAGATGAAGGATGTGTTTAGGTTAAAGTGTTTATGAGTTTGCTTATTAGAGTATTTAAACGGTGGATGGAGTATTGTTGAGTTGAGTTGTTGATGGGTTTACAAATTAACCCTATGGAGCAATTGATAAACAACGCGTTTTAGGGAAGAGGATCTGGTGGGGGCACGTATACAATATAAGAACCTCCGTACAGTTCAGCACCCGGTGCAGGTTAATTGGATTGAAACTGCAAAACTCCGTTTGCAACCAAAGCAGTTAATGAAGTTGTCAATAAAAGGATAATCTAGTTCTTAGAAAGGTACTGATTATGTATTTTATAATGAGAGCTATTGTACGTTGATCTTACATGCATTGTTAGCCAGACTGTTGGTAGTAGTCTGTTCAGTTATTCATTTATTACTTACAATATTTGAATATTGCAAATATTCTACAATATTCAATATATCAATGAGTAATGTAACAGTCCCGTGGATTTACCTTTTATCTCTACTTTCGGTCCTTACAAATGTACTTGTTCCCACAGTTGTGACTATATTACACTTCTACTATGAATCTTTCCTATATTTCTAACTAAATGATTAATATATATAGAGACTAATCTCTATTGAGAATGTTAATCATTTTCTCCTACTTTCTCTAAGCTATTCTTCTCTTATCAAGCCCTCTTAAATATCAATACATATTTACAGCTTGAACAGCACTTAAATGTTACAAGATATATCATAGATAAGTTGAAGATATCAGAGATGAAAGTTGGAGATATCAGAGATGAAAGTTGGAGATATCAGAGATGAAAGTTGGAGATATCAGAGATGAAAGTTGGAGATAAATCGTAAAGTTGGTGATAAATCGTAGATAAAAGTTGAAGATGTTAGAGATAAAAGCTAAGGATAAATCTGATAAAAATGAAGTTAAGAGTGAAGTAAAAATGAAGTTAAGAGTGAAGTAAAAGTGAAGTAAAAGTTAAGTAAAAGTGAAGTAAAAGTGAAGTAAAAGTGAAGTAAAAGTGAAGTAAAAGTGAAGTAAAAGTGAAGTAAAAGTGAAGTAAAAGTGAAGTAAAAGTGAAGTAAAAGTTATAGATAAAAGTGAAGATAGAAGCTACAAATAGGTCAATTGTGTTGTACCCATAAAAATAGAGCAGAAAACAAAACTGTACGGGCTTTTCCGGTGCGAATGTACGGGTTTTTTATTTAAGCGGGTTTATTCAATTTTCGAACCCCAGTACGACTCCAGCCAGGGTTTAGATCAAGAACTCTACTTTGATATTTAAGCGTATAATTATACTAATCAAGCAGTGATATAGTAAAGCATTAGTAAATATACCACTGCCTCTTTATTGGGACGTAAGTGCACCCAACTCAAAATTCAAGTGGATCCAAAGGCTACTGATGAAACTGCGCCTATACTGTCTAAGTAAAAAGATTACCCAATTGATCTTTGTTCCGCTTAATTGGGTATACTGACCATACATACATTACCTACATCATATCATACCTCTTCATCATATCTCTACATCATATGTCTGATCACATACCTGCTCACACACCTGAGCATATCCCTGACCATTTCCCTGATCATATGGGAAAGACGAAGCTTGACCGTTTAGTTGACGAACGCGATGCCGCGCTGACGTTGCAAAAAGATACAAAAAACGCCAAAAATCGATTGCAGCATCAAAGAATTTTCGAAACTTAAGTGAGAGTGCAACCATCGTCAATTAAGGAACTCCTTCATTAGCAAATATACTAAAGGACTCCTTCTGTTCCTGATTCTGTACTATAATGTATTTCTTTTCTGTATTTTTTGTATTTTCTGTATTTTCAGTATTTCTTTTCAGGATTTTAGATCTAAATCTTTGTTACCTGAAATGTACCTTATTTTGGGAGAGACCATGGTCAAAGACTTGATACTTTCTCCATGCTTCTTGACCGGTTTATCGAAAAGGTAAACTCGTCATGGTTCATGATTTCGTCTATCTTGGAGAATTAATCAAGCTGTTAATAACTTAACATAGTAAACAAATAAACAGTTTATTGTAGGGTGTTAGTATACTGGACTGTACACTACAGAATGAGATTTGGCGACAATTGCAAAATTCTAGTTTCATTTTAATTTTGTAAACACTGTTAGACTAACATTATGTCAAATGATTTAGGAACACTGATACTTGTTTTGTTATTCTTTCAAGTATTTTCTTTTTTTTTTTTTTTCGGTTTCTTGTTCTCTTTTGGTGTTTCGACAAATTTATAAATTAACAAGATATCCCAAAGAAAAGAAGAATCCAAATCACCTCTCTTTACTATTTCTAACTTTATTCATTCGTTTTTAAATGATTTTTAAAAAAGCTTTGGTAGCATTAGGAGCTGCATTATCATTATCAACATCAGTTTTGGCTGATGATTGTTCATTTTCAACAACCATTAAAGCCAGTGCATCATTAGATCAATTAAATAGTTGTGAAACTTTAAAAGGTAAAATTAAAATTACCGGAGATGAAATTAGTTCAGTTCAATTAAACAAAGTTAAAAAAATTGATGCTGATGTTAATTTTTACAACAGTAGTTCTATTACTGATATTAATTTCAATAACTTGGAATCAATTTCTGGTTCATTAAATGTTCAAGCATTAACTCAATTACATTCAATTGATTTTTCATCTCTTTCAGAAGCTGAAAAATTATCATTAATTTCATTACCTTCATTTGCCATTATTAACTTAAATAAAGGTATTTCTTCTGCTGGTTCAATTCAAGTTTCTGATACTGCTTTGAGTTCTTTACAAGGTTTAACTAATTTTGATTCGATTGAAACTTTAAATATTAACAATAACAAAAATATTTCTTCAATTGAATTAGATCAATTGGATCATGTTAAAACCGGTTTGACTCTTAGTTTCAATGGTGACGATTGTGAAGTTAAATTAGATAACTTGAAATGGGCTTCTAATTTAACCATTCAAGACGTTGCCGATGTCTCGGTTGGTAACTTGACCGAAGTTAATGGTACTTGTGTTATTGCTTATAACTCTTTCGAAAATTTGGAAATTAGTAAATTGAAAGAAGTTGGTGGTTCTTTACAAATTTTTGCTAATGATGAATTAACCGAAGTTTCTTTCAATCAATTGAAAGATATCGGGGGTGAATTCAGAATTTACAATAACTCTGAATTAACCGATATTGGTTTCCCTAAATTAGAAGAAATTAAAGGGGCTGTCAATATTAAAGGTAAATTCGATAACTTTACTTTGAAAGGTTTGAAAGAAGTCGATGGTGATTTCACCGTTGTTTCTACTTCCGAAGATTTCTCTTGTGATGATTTCAAAAAATTACATAAAAAGAAGAAGATTGAAGGTCATAACTTCAAATGTTCTGCCCCAAGTAAAAAATCAAAATCTTCCAAAGGTGGTTCGTCATCTTCTGGTTCTTCTGATTCTGATGATTCTTCTTCTTCCGGTGGCTCTTCTGGTAGTGGCTCCTCCTCTTCTAAATCTTCCGATGCTACCTCCTTATTCAACACTTCCTTCTTGGGTCTTACAATCCTCGGAGGTGCTTTGGCTATCTTCATTTAAGTCGACAAATTTCTCTCTTGTTTTAATAAAGTATATATTGTTTCCTATTTACTTCTAATACCCTTCTTAATAAAACATTTTTGATACTACTACTTGTATTTCATTCTCGTTGTCCACCTACACGTTGACAACCTTGTGGTTGAGTAGATGATTGTAGTGATCTGACGGCTGCGATGAAATAGTTTTATTTATAGTCGCATATTTATGTTTATACCTGATTCAGCTTACGTGTCATGCTCAGACTTAATTTATATAAAGATGAAATCTCCAGCCAGCCTTTAGACTTATACTCTTCTTCATCAACCATGACTAGTACCGATATCATCGAGCAATTTAAAAGCGCCAACCAAGACCATTTGTTCGAATACTTCAATGATTTATCAAAGGAAGAACAACAACAATATTTGAATCAATTATCAAAAATTGAAGATGCATCAACTTTAATTGAAACCGTTCAAAATGCAATTACTTTTTCTAAACAAAATACTAAATCGAGGAAATTAACTCAATTACCGGTTCATTCAACGGCCTCTACTCTTGACACTAAGCAAGAAACCTTGGATAAATGGTATGAAATTGGATTACAAGCGATTGCCAATAATGAAGTTGCAGTTTTATTAATGGCCGGTGGTCAAGGTACTAGATTAGGATCATCTGATCCAAAAGGATGTTATAATATTGGATTACCATCAAATAAATCACTTTTCCAAATTCAAGCTGAAAAAATCTTGAAAATTGAAAAATTAGCCGCTGAAACTTATGGTAAAGATAACGTTGTAATTCCATGGTATATTATGACCAGTGGTCCAACTAGACAATCCACCGAATCATTTTTCATTAAAAATGATTATTTTGGATTGAAATCGGACCAAGTTACTTTTTTCAACCAAGGTACTTTGCCATGTTTCAACTTGGACGGATCCAAGATCTTGTTAGAATCTCCAAGTAAATACAGTGATGCCCCCGATGGTAATGGAGGGTTATATAAAGGATTAGCCACCAATGGAATCTTGGACGATTTAACCAACAAGGGTATTAAGCATCTTCATATGTACTGTGTTGATAATTCATTAGTTAAAGTTGCCGATCCAACTTTTTTCGGGTTTGTTATTGACTCCAAATTTGAATTAGCAACTAAAGTAGTTAGAAAAAGAGACGCTAATGAAAGTGTTGGGTTGATTGTTTTAGATGAAGAAAACAATAAACCATGTGTTATCGAATATAGTGAAATATCAAAAGAATTAGCAAATAAAACTGAAAGTGATGATGAATCCAAATTATTTTTAAGAGCAGCAAATATAGTTAATCATTATTATTCGGTTGAATTATTGCAAAGAGAAATTCCAAAATGGATCTCATCGCAAGAATACTTACCATTTCATATCGCCACTAAGAAAATTCCTTATTGGGATTCAAAAGAAGGTAAAATCATAAAGCCAAAAGAGCCAAATGGAATAAAATTAGAACAATTCATCTTTGATGTATTCCCATCAATTGAATTAAGCAAATTCGGTTGTCTTGAGGTTAATAGAAGTGAAGAATTTAGTCCATTGAAAAATGCCGATGGTGCTCCTAATGATACTCCAACCACTTGTAGAAATCACTATTTAGAAATGGGGACTAATTGGGTTAAACAAAACGGCGCATCAGTCGATGGTTTGGTTGAAGTCAGTGGATTAACTTCGTATAAGGGAGAAGGCTTACAATTTGTCAAGGGTAAAGAATACAAAAATGGTCAACAAATTTAATATATAGTATATTATAATATATATTCCTATTTACTCTTTAGTATTAGTTATGACCCAGTTTAAAGAACTGGCCCGATGATTCTTTTGTACCGTAAGAACCACCGACTGCGTAACCATAAGAGCCAGTCAAGTAGATAATTGCGATAATCACCAATGCAATCAATCCTTTGATCAATCTATTACTAGTGGCTTCCTTCATCTTGATGAGACTTTGGTTCTTAACTTATTTCCATACTTTCCATGCCTTTTTATACCTAAATTGATGCATTGTTGAAATTTCAAGGGCCTATTGTTTCTGTATAAAAACTTGTCAAGATACACGTATATATATCATGATAATACCATATAGTACCTCATATTACCTTTAATGCTACAATGATAATGCAAATGTATCTACATTGCAATTTGCAATTTGCAATCAAATAAACTCGACTGGGACATGACTGAATGTACGGAGTTCCTTTGGGGACAATTGCTATTGCTTACTCGTCAATCTCGCTAGCCTCCATCTAGTCAATTCAGCCTCCATCAGTCTTCATGGCCTTCGGGTCTTCGTCCAGTCTTCGTCCAGTCTTCGTCCAGTCTTCATCTGGCCTTCCTCTGTTCTTCTGGCCTCTCGCTTAGATGTAATCGCTTATGGGTCCAGTTAAACCGATAATTACTCCTTCCCCACCGTTAACTATGGCCAATTGTGTGGAGCACGTCCTTCTCCCCCGGGCCTTCCTCCAATAAACAGAAACCCTCGAATTCGATCATTTCAAATCATTTAAAGGACTTTAGTAATTCCGGCGTTCGCTGGAGAGTATTTAAGTAGCAGTAATTAACTGTAGATTTGTAGGCTGAGACTAGGAGTAACAAACTTATCGGTTTTTTGCGGTGACGCTGTTTTGTTGCTAAATATTTATTGCTGTTGTGTTAACATTTTGTCTGACTTTTGCAGAAATAGTCATTTGCTTTATTACTTATATATAAGGTTTTTTTTGTTCATATTAACAATTTATTTATTGTTATAGGTATAGATCTTTATTCATTTTCAATTCTAATTCGTTTTTTTGATTTCTAGTATTCGTTTTAGATTTCTTTTAATTCTTTTCATTCTTTTCACTATATTTATTTTTATGTCATTCAGTCATGGTTCGTCGTTCCAGTAATGCTCCCTCCATACCAGTGGTTGCCACCATTGATATTGGTACTACCTCAGCTAGATGTATTCTTTTCAGTCAAGAAGGGATTGAAGTGGCCAAACATCAAATTGAATATTCAACCACTGCATCCGAGGCCCCGGCTGAATCTTCCAATACTGATCAATTTAGAAGAAGATCTTCGCTTTTAAGACATAATGAACCAATTTTCACTGCAGAAGGTATTGCTATTTCAATCACTGATGATGTTGAAATTGAAAATAACGCAGCATCTGCAGGTCCAACTTTACGTTTCCCTCAACCGGGTTGGGTTGAATGTATGCCAGTTCATATTTTGGCCAATGCAGTCCAATGTCTTGTTGCTTGTTTGATTACTTTAAGAAAAATCAATCAAAATCCTGCTCTTAAAATCAAATATAGAGTTAAATGTATTGGTATTGCTAATATGAGAGAAACTACGGTTGTGTGGAGTAGAAAAACTGGTAAACCGTTATCAGCAGGTATTACTTGGACTGATACTAGAACAAGTGAAATTGTTCAACATTTAGAAAAAATGACTGACGATGACCGTAAAGAAGAACTAAAACAGAAAACTGGTTTACCCTTATCAACTTATTTTTCTGCTGCTAAATTACGTTGGTTATTAGATAATGATGATGTCATTAGAGAAGAATATGAAAAGGGTGACGGTAATTTAATGTTTGGTACCATTGATACTTGGTTAATTTATCATTTAACCAAAGAAAAATCTTTTGTTTCTGATGTTACCAATGCTTCAAGAACTTATTTTATGGATTTAGAAACAAAAGATTATGATGATGAATTATTAGAATTTTGGGATATCGATCCAACTAAAATTATGTTACCTAAAATTGTTTCTTCTTCAGAATTTTATGGGTCTTTTGTTGCCCCTAATTTATCGAATTTGGGTTTCCATAATCGTATTACCCAAGAAGCTTATGATATTTTGAAAACCATTTGGAATGTTCCTATTTGTGGTTGCTTGGGTGATCAATCGGCTTCTCTAGTTGGTCAAATGGCGGTTCAACCAGGTAGTGCTAAATGTACCTATGGTACTGGTTGTTTCTTATTATATAATACCGGTAGTCGTAAATTGATCAGTGAACATGGTACTTTAACAACCATTGGTTACTGGTTTCCTAGTTTGGAAGGCGATGATTCAAAACCCCATTATGCTTTGGAAGGGTCTATTGCTGTTGCCGGTTCAATTATTCAATGGTTAAGAGATAATTTGAAATTAATTGAAAATGCTAAGGATATTGGTCCATTGGCTTCTCAAGTTGATAATTCTGGTGGAGTGGTTTTCATACCAGCTTTTTCAGGGTTATACGCTCCTTATTGGGATGGTGGTGCAAGAGGTAGTATATTTGGTATGACTCAATATACTTCTTCTTCTCATATTGCAAGAGCTGCTTTAGAAGGGGTTTGTTTCCAAGTTCGTGCTATCTTAAGAGCTATGGCCAGTGATGCTGGTGCTTCAGAAGATTTCTTGGAAGAAGCGCTTACTAAACAAAATGAAAAGAAACCTTTAAGTAGTTTAGCTGTTGACGGTGGTATGTCAAAAGCTGATGAAGTTTTACAAATTCAAGCTGATATCTTGGGCCCCTGTGTTACTGTAAAAAGAGCAGCCATTTCTGAATGTACTGCTTTAGGGGCTGCAATCGCGGCTGGTGTTTCTTTCAAAGATCCTAATGAAAGAGTTTGGAAAGATTTTGATGATGTTCTTGCTAAACTCCACGGTGAAGATGATTCAGATAATAAATTTGTAGCACAATTACCTGATAACGAAAGAAGAAGAATTTGGAAAAGATGGGAGTCTGCAGTATCAAGAGCAAAAGGTTGGTTAGATGAAGAGTAGACAAAAATTATTCATAGAACAAAAAATTTATTCATTACTATTTATTTTATATAGATGTTTTTCACTATTAAAATAAAATTTATGTATTACGATAATAATAAATATATTCATTCTTCAAAACTACTGTTGTAATCATCAATATCAACGATGGCATTATCTTCCTCTTCAAGAAGACTAGACTGGTCATCAGATTCACTTAATAATATACTCGAATTTAAAACACTGGCCTGTTCACCATGATAAACTTTTCTTCCAATGGTAGGATATGCGCCGTTTTGATCGGGTCCAATGTTTTCAAAGTTAAAAGAGCTATCAATTACGTCTTCTTCTTGTAAAGATTTTCTTGGAGATGACATGTTTGATATAAACCCATTAACCAATTTTGAAGTTTTTCTATTAAATTGGTTCAATTCTTGTTGTTGCTGATCAAATTTATACTTGATGTCATCGAAAAAGCTATTTAAATTGGTTTTCGAAGGTGTTTTAAAGAAATTTTGATTCTTTATTGGGCTTTCAAAAATATTTGATGCCTTTTTAGTTAAATTTTTAAATTTATTTTCCAAATCTTCTACTTGAGGTTGATTATTAAACATTTTTGATGCTTTCTTCGTAATTGATCTGAATTGATTTTCAATTACGTTAGTAGGTTTATTTTCATTAAATTCATGATTCTTCAAATTTTGGGTAATCTCCAATAAGCTAAACTTAACTTCTTCGACTTTCTTCTCCAACTCGATTAATTCTTGTTGTTTATTAGCATACTTCACCAATAAATCTTGTTTGGTTTCATTTTTCACTTCCTCTTCCACCTTGGATGGAATGAACACCGGCAATCCATCATTCTTGCTAATTGGTTTCCTGGGGCTAGACCTATTGGGAGACAAATTCAACTTGATTAATCCGGTAGATTCACTGATCAACCTATCTTTATTTGGCAAGGTTTCAATCTTATTCACGCCATTGTTGATTGGACTCAAAATCGAATACGACTTTCTTTTTGTTGGCGTCCTGGGAATCACATTCTCTTTGTCATAAGTATCGTTGACAACCGATACGTCAGGCGTAGAAGTAGTTGCAGTCATCTATAAGTTAAACCTTGTAAAAGAACAAGATCAGCTTTTGAAAATTTAGGCAAAAAAAAAAAAAAAAACCAATCTTATTGTCTCGAACAGACCCCTTTCCTCTCAACCTTGATCTACTCCTTGCGTTTCCCATCTTTAGTTGACTTTGGTTGGCCTTCAATCCAATGGACTTCAAAATTGCAAAAAACAAAACATCCGGTCGCTTCCTTATTTAAGCAGAAACGTAAATAAACATAGTGAAAAAATGCCCCCGGAACTCAGCAGCACCCCTCGGGTGTTGTCGTTGGACATACAAAACAGCGTCCTCGGTTTCACGTGACTCTTGCTAAAACCCCCAAAATAACAAAATTACTCAATTAGTTACTCTAATTAAAAATCTTATGAAATTCGAATTTGTTCGCCAAATTCCTACTCGATCTTTGAAAAACGAAAAAAATCCTTTCCTTTCGCCACGATTGCTTTTATTTTTCTTTTACTGCTAGTCAATTGCAATTGATTAATAACTAAATTAAAGATGGTATCAGTTTTTGGTAAGCTTTTCCTTACATTACTTGTGGTTTACTCTGCTTATTTGGTGAACTTTAAATGTTCCCAATTAAATGAAACTCCTTTAGAACATAGTTCTGAAGTTGTTTTACATCCATTAAGTCATCATCATAATCAAATTTGTGATGGATATAATGCTGGTGTTAATTTTGCCGAACCTTATTTGAGTAAAGTTCATGAATTTTTGGATGAACATGTTCATTCTCATCCATACTATAAAGAGTATGAGGTTGATTCTAAATTACAACTTGTTAAGGGTAAATATTTAGAAATTGTTCATCCTTATGTTATTCAATTATGGCAATTGATTGAAGTTGCTGAGGTTCATATTTATGATCACCTTGTTGAATTATACGCTCATTTGAAAGGTCAATATGAATCAGTAGTTGCTCCAAAAATTACTGAAATTAAAGAAAAATATTTGTAAACCCTATAACCAAGTATTTCTTGTATAATTTTATTCATTGATGAGTCCGGGTTTGTATTTCTTTAACGACTTTGTTAGTATCTTTATTCTAGGAGTGTCTTCCAACCTTTCATTTCTTCCTCTTTCTATATAATCTATGTCTTTGAATATATATTTATTCCTTTGTTATAATTGTATATTAAATGAACTATAAGAACTAAACTACGCTTTTTTTTTTTTTTTTTTCGTTTTGTTAGTGGCTTTTTGCAATTATATTTTGTCGATATCATTCAATGAATCAATATCATTACCATCAATATCTTCACCTTTTTGCTTTTCGGCCTCTTTCTCTTGTTGTTGTCTTCTCACCATTTCTTCAACTGTAGGAGGAACTCCCTTGTTATTTTTACCAAGATCTATAACGTTTCTTCTTGCTCGGTATTCTGCTTCTCTGGCATAATCACTTTCATCGAACTCGGCAGTTGAATCCGTCTCAGTGGTTTGAGCTGACCCGGCAGCGTCAGATTCTGGAGTCTCTTCGGTTGAATCTTCATCTTCTTCAATCACTTCCACTTCAACTCCCTCAAAATCCGAATCTGAATTAACTTCTTCAGCTTCTTGAGCCTCTTCATCTTCAGCCTCTTTATCTTCTTCAGCTTCTTCGGCTTCTTCAGCTTCTTCATCTTCATTTTCAGCTTCTTCGACTTCTTCGACTTCTTCTATAATTTCTTCTTGTTCTTCTTCTTCTTCTTCATCTTGCTCTTCTTCTCTTTCATCTTCTTCTTTCTCTTCAACCAATGGGTCTTCAACCTCCACCTGTCCCTCAGCTCCATCGTCTTTAACTATGTCAATATCATATTCCTCATGAGTACCATTCATTTTATCATTGAAACCACTAGATGGAAACTCAATATTTTCAGTTTTGGCTTTTTCTTCTTCTGCTTGTAATCTTTCCAACTCTCTTTCATATCCTTCTCTAGTTTGAAATGCAACATTAGCTTTGGCTCTTGCCAAATTTAAGTATTCGTCGTTATCATGTAAAATGAATTCAATGTGGAAATTTATATTCTTTAAATAACTAATCCAATCTTCTAATCCATTTGGTATCACTGTATAAGAAGAAGGATGTTCTTTAAAATGAATTGCATCATCGTAAATTTTATCTCTAATTTTGAAAATTTCATCTTTAACTTTATGGAAACGTTTCCAAGCTTTCCAAGATAAATCATCCGAAAAAGTTGGATCATTTGAGTTTTCCAATATTTGTAATAAAGTATTTAAACGATTTGCAAAATCTTGGACGGTTATTTCAGAAAATGATTCTAGTATATCAATGGTTTCTTGGATAACTTCGAAATATTTTGTTAAAATTATTGAGTTATATTCATTTAATAAATCTTCAATTTTTTTCAATTCATTTGGTGGGTATTCACGGGCATTTTTGATAACTTCACGAACTAGCTCTCTTGGAACTTCAGGGTTTTCAACTTTTTCTTTATATGTTTTAATATATTCAACATCTTTATAAATTTTAGAATTCATTGAACCTAATTCTTTATAATATTGATAATTTCTTTGTTGAATTTTAGTTAAATTAGCGGAAACAATATCAATGATTTCACCCATTGTAGAATTTAAAAATGGTTTCATTTCAGACTTCAAATTATCATAAGATAAATTTAAAGTTTTTGTAACCTTATTATCCCAAAATTTTAATTCTTGATCGATTCTAAATTCTGCAGTATTTGATTCGAGATCGGTTTCTTTATTATCATAATTTTCAAGGGCGGTTTCCTTTGAGTCGGATGTTTCAGTAATGGTTGAGGTAAGATGAATGGTAAGAGGCTCGTCAGTTGAGTCAGAACTATCGTAATCGCTTTCGACTTCAACTTCGACTTCAACCTCGACTTCAGATTCGGCTTCTTCAGATTCGGCTTCTTCAGATTCTGCTTCTGCACCTGATTCTGCTTCTGCACCTGACTCAGTTTCTGCCTCCGCGCCTGACTCACCAGCTTCAGATTCGTCAGTTTCTGGTTCATTTTCTTCTACTGCATCTGGTTCATCAACGGTATTTGGTTCATCATCGGCGACTTCCTTTGGTTCTTTAGCTTCTTGAGTTTCTAAAACATCATCGAGAATATCTTTAACGACATCAACGATATTATTATTTTCGATTTTTTTAAAATGTTTATCACTAGTTGATTTCCATAAATTTTTACCTTCATTTTTTATGAATTGCAATTTTTCTTTAAAAGACTCATTTGATTCATTGAAAAATTGTTTGAAAAAGGCAATTAAATAATCAATTTTAGCAACTTTAATAAAGTTTTGGAATTCAGGAGAGTTATTTAATTTATTCCAATTGTTTACTATATAATCTTGATAATAACTTTTGGAGTAGATACAAAATTGATCAAAATATATTTGAGAGAAGTCCAAACCAATAGTGTAGTAATGACTTGATTTAAGCTTTAATTCGTTATAATGATAATTGAGCCAAGGAATCAAATTGGAGTGAATGTTATCCACACTTTTTGTGTATGCTTGGTTAACTTGATTTGATAAATCATATTTATCATCAAAAGAATGCCAATGGATTTTCAATTTGGAAGTATGCTCATTCAAGGTATTTGAAATTTGATACTCATTATCAAAATCAATTAATTTCAGAGATACTAAAGCAACATGAGGTTTAGAACAAACAAGATGATTAAATTGATCAAGTGATTTCAATTCTGAATTTGTTAATTTATCAATTAAGATTTTTTGAAATCCAGTATTATTGATTTCAGGACAAACATTGAAAAGAAGATGAAAAGAATAAAGAGCTATCACCAAAGGAATAAGATACTTTAGTTTCCCAATCATGGTCAATGCTTTCTAAGATGTATTTAGATTTATTAATCGAAGAGAACGATGATTTTTTTTTATTTATTGTTGTGAATGTACGGGTCTAAAAAACACGAGATTAAATAAAATGTATAGAATCGATTGGAATCAACCAAGAAGACTCATTTAAGAAGAAATGAAGAACCCCCCAGAAAGTAAAGAATAACAAGGGGGTTAAATATGAAGAGAAGGAGAAGCTGTCGATACCATTGGTGAGTAGGATGAAAATGATATTAATAGCTGAGAACCAAGAAGCGAAATAAAGCCAATTAGAATGATTTATTTTATGACAAAATCTAATGTAAGAAAACAGTAAAAGACACCACATGAGTAAACCAGCCGAGGCACAAGTACTTAGAAGGAAATTGAATATTGAGATCAAGGAATCTGATTGTAGTAAAATGGTTGAAAGACCAATAAAGGAGGTTAAAAGGATTGAGATGTAGGGAACACCATTGACGGTCTTGAGGATATGGGAAGAATGGGGGATATTTGAAGATTCCACTAGGGCAATTAAAGACCTTGAGCCAAAGTAAATATTTGAATTAGCAGCGGAAAGAATTGTGGTGAAGATAATAAAATTGAAGAAAGATAATAAGGAAGAAGTTTGATAATAAGAATTTTTCAAAGCAATTAAAAATGGAGAAGAAAGAGAAGATAAATCCGGATCATTATACGGTACAAGTAGAGTTAGGATGAATAAAGAAATAAGGTAAAACACGATAATTCTGAATAAGATGAGTTTAATAATTTTATTAAAATTTTGTGGGGAAGGATTTTGCAACTCACCCGAAGTTAAAGCAATTGATTCAATTGATTGGAAAGTGAAACTAGTTGCAATTAAGCCTGAAAGTAGGTTAGATAAGGATAGTGGGCCCAAGAAGGAGGTTGGCCAATTAGCGAACCAATTGGAGAAGCCAATTGGTTCCCAGTGTGGATTTAGACCAAATAAAGCCAAAGTAGTAATGAATAACCAGGAGAATAGGAAAAGTAATTTGAAAAGGGAGAAAAACACTTCAAATAAACCAAAATAATTTACTGGTAATAAATTTATTAAGGTTAATAAGAACCAAATGGTAATAATTGAAGTATAGTAAGGAACTGACAAGTACGAATTTAGTAAAGAATATAAAATGGATAATTCTAAAGAAAGAGTAAAACACCAACTTAGCCAATAAATTAAATTATTGGCTAAACCAATTGATCTACTTAGTAAGTAAGATTGAAATTGACAAAGCGAGCCATTATCTGGTTTCAAACAAGATAATTCTTTTGTTATTAATAAGATAATTAAAGAAATGAAGGAAATATAAGTAAATGATAAAATGCTAACCAAGGGACCCTTTATGAGAATTGAAGAAATCAGAAAGAATAATCCCGTACCAATGGTAGAACCAATTGAAATTAGTGAAATGACATTAGGCGAAAGTAATCTTTTAGTAGAACATGGATTCAAAGGAGTATACTCATTCATCACTCAGTAATGGTCAACCTCATTCTTCCTCATTTCTCATTCTTCCTCATTCCTCATTCATTCACTAATCAATTCACTCAGTGAATAATTCACTCACTCACTAAATAATTCACTCATTCACATTCCTCAGTTCAATGAACAATTCACTCAGTAAATAATTCACTCAATAATCAATTCACTCACTCAATGAATTCACTCACTCAATGGATTCACTCACTCAATGGATTCACTCACTCGTTGAATTTACTTACTTACTTACTTACTTAATTACTTACTTACTTACTCCTCACTTACTTACTTACTTCCTCAGTAACTTCTCACTTACTTAGTTAACTTACTCACTCACTTACTCTCACTCGATTACTCACTTACTTCCTCACTCACTCGCTGACTCAGGATTTCCCGTTTTACTTAACCGCGTTACTGTTACTCAACTAGTATTTCATTACTCATTACTCGCTTACTCTCACTCGCTTACTCTCACTCAGTGCTTACTGCTCATACTAGTTACTCAACACTCAATTAGTACAACTCAACTAGTACAACACAATTAATTCAACCAGTAACTCAATTAGTACAATCAGTACATAGTACATACACATTCAATACAATCAGTACATACTCAATTAGTACAATCAGTACATGCTCAGTACAGTAATCCATTTATCAGTAATTAATTAATGGTTGATCAGATGACACACAATAGATCAGGGGTATCAATTTATTGATATCTCCACATACGGGCAAAAAACGCACAAGATATCGCTGAAGACCGCTCCGTTCGTCCATCCCTCGCAACGGTCATCTACATCATCACATCAACATCCATCAATATCAACATTAACCTCCATCAACATCAACATCACCCTATGCTATATATACTTGTATACATAAACATCGATCTCCAGCTATATATATCTGTAGTTGGGTAAACAGCAGTGGGTTCCTCGTACAAGGAACCCGTCCCTTTCTTATCCAAAGATGGAATTCTGTTCCCGATAGTGCGGGATACGGCTACGGGGGGTGCCGCCCTCCGGGGCGCGCGCAGCTTTTTATCGCGTCCAATCACCGTTGGCACGGCGGCCTGTTCTACCGGGACGCTCTCTGCTACCGGGAGAGAGCCCGACCCCCAAACAGCTGGCTGGACGGGTGGAAACTCCCACCCCTGCTGTCGGGACATCACCCTCGTTCTTTTCTTTTTATTGCAGAAACCTCTATTAAACAAACCTTTACTAAAATTAAAATTAATCTTTTTTTCTTCTCTCCTTCATATATAACTTGAACTTATTCCTTATCATTTTTCACTCTTTCATTATTTTTCTTTATATATATATCTTTTTCATATACAAAAGTTTGTTTTTTTTCTTTTTATTTCATTTAATATATCGTTGCTAAAAGTAACACACTTGCATAATGGTTTCAATTACTGAAAATACTGCTATATTATCTAAGTATCTTGATTTACCTCAAAGAGGTAAGGTTCTTGCTGAATACGTTTGGATTGACTCGGAAGGGTCTACTAGATCTAAATGTAAAACCTTGAGTAAAGTTCCAAGTAGTGTTGATGAATTACCAGAATGGAACTTTGATGGTTCTTCCACTGGTCAAGCTCCCGGTCATGATTCTGATGTCTACTTAAGACCGGTTGCTTTTTATCCTGATCCTTTTAGAAAAGGTGATAATATCATTGTTTTAACCGAATGTTGGAATAATGATGGTACTCCAAACAAATACAACCACAGACATGAATGTGCCAAATTAATGAAGGCCCATCAAGATGAAGAAGTTTGGTTTGGTTTGGAACAAGAATATACTTTGTTTGATGAGTTTGACTATCCTTATGCTTGGCCAAAAGGTGGGTTCCCTGCTCCTCAAGGTCCTTACTACTGTGGGGTTGGTACCGGTAAAGTTTATGCCAGAGACGTTATAGAAGCTCATTATCGTGCTTGTCTTTATTCTGGTGTTTGTATCAGTGGTATTAACGCCGAAGTTATGCCTTCTCAATGGGAATTTCAAGTTGGGCCTTGTAATGGTATTAATATGGGTGATGAATTATGGATGGCTCGTTATTTATTACAAAGAGTTGCTGAAGAATTTGGGGTTAAGATTTCTTTCCATCCAAAACCATTAAAAGGTGATTGGAATGGTGCTGGTTGTCATACCAATGTTTCTACTAAATCAATGAGAGTCCCAGGTGGTATGAAATCAATTGAAGATGCTTTAAGTAAATTGGCTAAAAGACATAAAGAACATATGTTATTATATGGTTCTGATAATGATCAAAGATTAACTGGTAAACACGAAACCGCGGCTATGGAAGCTTTCAGTAGTGGGGTTGCTAACCGTGGGGCTAGTGTTCGTATTCCAAGATCAGTTGCTAAAGAAGGTTATGGTTATTTTGAAGATCGTAGACCTGCTTCTAATATCGATCCTTACTTGGTTACTGGTATCATGGTTGAAACCATTTGTGGTTCTATTCCAGATGCTGACATGTCAAAAGAATACGCTAGAGAATCTTCTGATTAATTTATTTATTGTATAAAAACTTTCAATTCTTTAATTTAATTTACGTTGTTTGGTTATTTCATTTTTGTAGTCGGAGTCAGAAAAAAAAAAAAAAACCCTCGATTTATTAATTTAATTTAGTGTACGGAGGTTCCTTTTGCAGCCAATCCGCACGCTTATTTTAGTAATGAACATGTGATACTTATACATGTGATCTTATAACCATATCTTAAAAACATATCAAACATATCATTTAAACATTATAAACATACTTCTTATAAAGATAATACATCTAATCTTAAACATTAGACCTGAGTCTTGTGCTGAGGGACATTTTCATTGGTGTAACATCCGTACACCGGCTCGTGTTGCAAAATAGTATCACATATAACACCTTCATAGTAGGAGTAGTTAGTTTACCTCTTGAATATAACCGTGGAGGTAACATTTTTAAACCATCACGAGAGATGATTCACCGCAACATAGAATGGAGAGTGGCGTTGATAGAGCATCCTAGTCACTAAGTTTTCTTCACTACTTAATGGTAGAAGTTTACTTATTCTATAGTCTTGATACGCTAATAAATATACTAGTTATGCGTTTATTAAACTCGATCAAGGTAACACCCGATTCATACAACCAATTAATTAAAAGTACCTTCGAAGTTGTTAAACAGTCTTTTCTAAAAAAATTTAAAGTTTTTTCTTCATTTTAGGTTCTTGCTAAGGGTTAATCAGAGTATATCCTGAGGGTACTACAGTTGTTATTTAAAACTGCAATTGATTACATTACCGAAAATTCAAATATCCCTGTCAATCCGCAAGAGGCACCAATAGCTGGCTCCATTAAGTTTGAGAAACCTTCTCATTTGGTATAAGCCCCTTTCTAAGCTACCAAAGTGATGTAAAACGCCCCAGCTAATCTTATTAATCAGCTGGTTGCAAGCATCATCTATAACTCATGAAAAGTTTAAACTCTCGCTAAAAATCTGGTTATACCCAAGTCCATCTACTTATTAGAACCCTTACCTGCTAAGAGAACATGCCTGTTCATGCTCCAAATTCTCAAATCTATTTTTATAGTCATGCACTAATACACCCTTCATTTGAAGGGTCGGAAATGTAATTAACGAAACCATGCCATACTTATCCCCCATGAATCTTTAGCCAATAGAAACTGTTTTGATATAAACTTTATAATTAACCGGTTTGCTGCCGATAAGGGGAGTGAAAAGGATAAATATCCCTAATTTCCCTCGTTATTTATGTAACGAAGTAACTTGTTATCAACTTATGATTTTATCAATTTTAACTTTATTGTCTGTCTTAATGACAGCAACTGCCTTCATCAGCAATAACCAACTTTTATCCAGTTTGGTTTCAAACTATAGAGATAGCGGTCTCAACCAAGACCAATTAGCTTATATCTACCTTGAAAATCAAGTCTTAGACAATGAAAGCGACGATACTACATCGTTATTACTTGATAACGGAGTTGTTCTTCCCATTACCCAACCTGCAAACGATTCGCATATAGCAAGTATTCTTGATTGGTTCAATGATCATTCTTCTGTATTCGACAGTAATTTGCCCTATTATAACTCAACTGTGGCCTATGAAAATGGGGAAGACATAAATCCTGAAGTTATTTCTCAATTGAGAGAAAATTTAGACATCGGTACTAGTTTACCACTGGTGATTCCAACTACAACAGCTAATGCAAAACTAGTCAAAAGGTTATGCTGGAATGCCTCTTGCGCTAAGAGTAGCTATTGCTTCCTTGTAATTGGTGGTCCAGGTTGTATTTGCCGAGGAAATTCTCCGAAGAATGGCAAATGTCATAGATTATGATAGTTATAGTTTAATGTGAATAATGCTTTTGGCTGCTTAGTAAAATTTGTATCAACTTCTTAAAGGTGTTTTTTACTTTCTTTGTGGTTAACAAATGTTAAAGTCTAACCTCTTAACTAGTTACTACTTGTTTTCCTTTACTTCCTACTAGTTAATGTTGTGATTTTCAAATAGTATGATAATATATATATATATATATATATATATAATGTGTTTTTAATCGTGTTAATAAAAATTATAAGAAAAACAAGTCTATGCTTCTTCAACTAGTTGATGTTAGCATTACGGTAAGTTTTAAAACACACTTAAAAGCCTTGTTTTCTAACGTAAAAAAATCTATATCTAATATATTTGTCGAAAAGCTTATTAATTTTGTTGAAAAACGTATGTGAAACTAAAGTATAGTTGTTTTACCATATTTCTTATCTTACTTTCTTATACTTATGTTTTGCTTATACAATTATACTATAATATTTCCTTTAAGTTACTATATTTTCTTGTTTTATCTTAATGAATATTCATTATTGTATATATTTTATGATGTTCTTTCTTGGTTTCGTATGATTTACTGATTTTATTTTGCTTCTCATACGTTAGTTTTCCTTCTCAAACATTTATTTTTAGTTTGGTCAATTCGAAAACGAATAAGAGCTAAACTGGACATAATGAGAGGTGTTTTTGCGGGGGATTTTGTTATAAGTAACCGATTCTTACCCGATAAGCATTTTTAGAAAAGGATAAATATCTCTAATTTCCCTCGTTATTTATATAACGAAGTAACTTGTTATCAACTTATGATTTTATCAATTTTAACTTTATCTGTCTTAATGACAGTAACTTCCTTCATCAGCAATGAACAACTTTTACCCACTTTGATTTCAAACTATAGAGATAGCGGTCTCAACCAAGACCAATTAGCTTATATCTTCCTTCAAAATCAAGTCTTAGACAATGAAAGCGACGATACTACATCGTTATTACTTGATAACGGAGTTGTTCTTCCCCTTACTCAACCTGCAAACGATTCGCATATAGCAAGCATCTCTAATTGGTTTAATGATCATTCTGCTGTATTCGACAGTAATTTGCCCTATTATAACTCAACTGTGGCCTATGACAATGGGGAAGAGGTGAATCCTGAAGTTATTTCTCGATTAAGAGAAAATTTAGGCTTCGGTACTAGTTCACTCCTGCTGACTCCAACTGCAACAAACCTAATATTGTTTTGGAACGCTGACAAATACTAGTTTGTATCAATGGTAAACCTATATATTATTCGCTTAATATATTTTACTTCTATTGGGGTAGATGCTTTGTAAATATCGATTCACCATTAGTAGATATTAGCCCGTATCTGGCTTATATATCGGTATGGCTATGTCTCTTCACTAGCTGCAAAATGTTGAAATTTACTCAACGTGTTTACAAAGCATTGGATTCCACAGACCAATATCTCAGCATCAAGCGCTGCTCAACGTTATGTAAAGACTGAGTCATAATTTCATAACAAAATGAAAAATAAAACAAGCAAATTATATCACCTGATTTACCTTGTAGATTGAGAACAAGACACCCGGCGAGTGGATGAAGGTAACCCACTTTTAAATCTAGTATTACATTCACGAATCATTGGAAAGTTGACAGGCTTAAACTTTTTTTTGAAGAAAATCAAGCGGGATTGATAGTTTCACTCAACTCATGCACACAATATTAGCACACAACTTTGAAATTACTTCCATGAGCACTACTGGAGTGACGAAACAACTAGGGTTTCTTTTAACTAGTTAAATCTAAGTACTTTTAGGGGCCTCCACCAGATATTACTTTTCATGTTATGCTGCTTTAAAGTCAATCCAAAAGCTAGTTTTTTAAAAATTTGAAAGGAGTTTCCTGGGAATTCTAATAAAGAATTTCCTAATTAGTTTGGCTGATACGAGGTATAGTAGGTGGAGTATTATATAATAGGTACGATACTATACGGTCATACATTAAGCCTGTATAACAACCAAGAGAATAATATAAAAAATCGTGAATTCCTCCTTAGTCTCTCTCCTTCTATATAATTAACTAATTAATCAACTAACTAAAGTAATATTCCCTTTAGTACTTTATTCTTATTATACCTCTTCGCAGCCATCTACCCTCTGTGCAGGCCCGGACACCGATTCCTTTCAATAACACTCTCATAAAGAATAATATAAATATACCTGAGATCCTCCCCGAAGATTCTCCTAGAATAAAAAAAAGGTAACGAAAAGTTTGAAAATTTTTAATAACTATGCTCAACCCCAAGTCAGTAGTGATAATCACATTAGTGTTAGTTAACTACGTATACGCTCTTGGATCAAATCAACTGTATAATTGTTTGAAATATAACACAGAATATTCTAACAATGCTGTGGTAGTAAAAACGCCAGCATCAAATAGCTTAGGGTTATTTCTTAACGGGTCGATTAGTATAAATGAACTATTACATACACGGTATGACAATCATTCTGCATTGTTAAACGATGAGGCTTTTTACAAGCCATTATTGAGCTATCTATATCCTAATAGCTGGCAACAAGTTTTAGGTAGTAACTGTGTGATCGAAGGGGTCATGGTCCCTAGGTTAGCCAATAGAAATGATTCGATCAGCTATGCCGAATCAGTGTGTGGGAATTACCATTCATATCTAATATCTATCGGTGAGAGATTGTTAAAGATAAATGTAAATTATCTTTATTCTATGCTTGAGTGGATCTACAATAAACATGATAGGTTCTCTGAGCAATTGACTTATGCAGCTAACGCAATTCAAATTGCTTTTACAATTCAAGATTTTATTCAGTCGCCAGCAGCTAAAGAGTGTCAATGGGGTTTTTACTACTTGTCAAAGCACGGAGAGATTCTAGACCCCACTTCGGGAACGACGAATCAAGGCGATTCCGTGGAATGGTATGTTAGTATACAACCACATAGTCATAAAGGGCAATGTGATATTAAAGCTAATGAGATAACAGGTAAACCACTTGATGAAGTATGGCCACTTGATCAAGTATGGGAAACTTGGCTACTGACGAAAATGGCAGCAGGATGTACTATGTTATCTAATGGTGGTAATTGGTGGGCTGATATCAAGATCATTCATCAACGAATAGCGCAGTGTACAAGTTGGGAAGACATAAACTGTAGTAGTTAAAACGACGATAAGCGAGAAGGGCTTATTAGACAGTTTATGCCTAGTACTATACCTCGATAACGTGGTATAGTGATGTTCTAGACAAAAGCACCTGTTAATTTTTTTTTCACGTATATTTTTATATGTTTGATCTAAATACTAACTATATAGAAGATAAAGAGAGTAGATAGAGATTTATAAAAGGAGTGCATTTTTTTTTTTTTGACGTATAAGAATATATATTTAATAACTATTTACTAATATATACCTAGAGTGGGAAGGACTATGTTTAGTCAAGAAAAACCATGTTGAATTAAGTTTTTTTTTTTTTTGAAGTATAAGAATATATGTTTAATAACTATTTACTAATATATACCTAGAGTGGGAAAGACTATGTTTAGTCAAGAAAACCCATGTTGAATTAAGTGATGTGATAGAAGTGGTTGGGGCTGGTTGAGTTGAGTTCCCAGAGGAACTACTTAGTTTAATTTATAGATTGAGTGCCGAAATATAATAAGATACCAATTTTTTCGCAGCCTTTCTGCGTAACGCAGGAAGTCTTTCTGACTCCTGCTTCTGCGATAGTCGAAAGTCCTGAACTTTTAAAAGAATCAGGTGGTATCTATTAATAGTTCGGATTTGTTTGGTGTCCAGAGAAGCATTGGCTATAAAAAGAGACCAAGTTCTGTCAGGGACATTTTGTGTCGAAGAATACTGGCAGTAAGCCCAAATGAGATAAGTTGCACGGCACTCTAAATAGACATGGGTGAGAAACTCGTCTGGAATAAGGTCCCGGGAAAACTGGGATCTACCTGGCGACCGCAAAACAGACATTGGGGCTTGTTCACAAATGTCCATAGTTTAAGACCTAGGTTGAAGATATGGATGTGATCAGTGTTGACGTCGAGAGAGAAATAGAAGGTCTTGATATTTTTCCAAAACTTTTTCCATTTGTCTGCCGAGCAAGAAGCAAGAGCTGTGAGCTGTTTAGACCCAAGTTCCCCGTCTTTGTCTTTATATTTGGTGATTTGGTGCTTATAGCTGGTCTTTTGAAAAAAATCCGGTTTAATCGTAGGAAGATTTGCAAAAGCCGTATCTGGCAATGGTTGCGTCATGAGTGCGTTGTATTCTATCGGGTTATGTGGGTAGATCAGACCTCTATCGACCACATATATCTCTACTATATATGTATAGACATATGTTCCAGTATGGACGACCATAACACACGCAATAAGATATTAGCTAGATACATACTAATAACTGATTATGGAGTGGATTAATTTATTATATAGATTAATCTTTTTGCTGTTATTTAAAGGGAGGAAATAACTTATTACAATTAATACTAATATAACAGAAGCCAACAATATTAAGATTATATAAAATGTATATTACCGAATGAAAAACTCTTCATGGGCATCACCCATACTTCTATCCATTTAACCAATAGGAGCAGTCACGGAGGTCCACGCTCCACGAAGAGTCATAAAAAGACTTTTCCACTAAAGTGGAATTATTTACCTATATATATATATGTACATGTATTATGATATCTGTCCCGATGACATTTCACAAAGAATGTTTGTAACATCTTTATTGGACTTCGGCTTTGATGATGTATTAAATCGATCCTGGCATAAGTCAGGCCCGGACATCATCGCCAGACCTTCATGGTCTGACATATTCTTCCCAACTGTATTCAGTGTTGGTGCTGAATTTTTTGCAGCTCAACTGTCGCACATACATTTACTGGTATATATTCTGTTTATGTCTCAAAATTTTATAAAATCGCCGTTCTAGTATAGTGGTTAGTACACTTCGTTGTGGCCGAAGAAACCCAGGTTCGATTCCTGGGAACGGCATGTTTTTTTCCATAAGCTTTCACTAAACTTATGAATTTTCTTTCAAGTTTTTTTTTTTTACAATTCGAAACAATTACCTACAACAGCATTGGAAATGGACTGACACTCCTCAATTGCACTTTCAAAGCTAGCCAATGTCGTGAAATGAAATGGTGGAATTCACCGAACTTATATGTGGTCGTGTATTGGAGCCCAATTTGTGGAAGAAAATTGCATTGAGGGAAAAAGATAATTTCAATCAAGTTATCAAGATATACTTTGCAGTTACCTGGTCAATATAACCAATCTTCAATCGATTGAGATAGTTGCTAATAGAAATCTGCTTAATGATTATGGATTATGTATGTAAACTTTGAAAATTTTCTTTAAAATGGATAATTCAGAATCTTTTTTACTAACAAATTTAGACTCCTTTGGTAATTGATAATGGCTACTTATCAAATGTTACTGGTCTACTTCGAGATAAAGTAGTACCATGGGATGGTTTAGGAAGATCTGGTATCATAACAACCGAACAAGCTGAATTGATTCAAGTTTTAGAATCACAATCACTTGAAAATAGAAATCAAACGATTTTATCCCAATTAGATTTACATTCTAAAACATTATTAAATTCATTAAATAAATTAGATGTTAATTCAAGAGATGATGTTTTGAAAAAAATTTTAGTTTTACTTAATGATTTATTAATTGGATTACCAAAGCAAGAGTTTATTAATTCATTATTAAATTTATCAAAAATTGATTCTTCATTACCTTATGATCCATTTTTAAAACATTTAGATCATACTGATACTTTAGTTCAAACTTTATGTTTATACAATTTAACAATCTTATTAACTAAAGTATCTAAAAATAATTCAAATGTTAAAATTGATAAAGAAATTTTAATTAAAATTTTTGATGTTTTATCATCATCAAAATTTATTGGAAATACTCAAGACATTAATTTACAATCCATTGGGATTCAATTATTACAAGAATTGGTTACTCAAAAATATTATAAATCAATTTATCAACAATACAATTTAGTATCAAATTTTAAATCAATTAATAATTTAATTTCGATTCTGGCTAAACAACCAAATTCATTCAACTTGCAATTAAGTTATAATACTTTATTAACTAATTGGATTTTATCCTTTAATCCAAATATTAATAAAATTTTGGTTCATAATTTCCCAGATTTAATAGGAAATTTACTCATTATTTCAAAAGATTCAATTAAATTAAAAATTGTTAGAATTGCAGTTTCAACTTTGAAAAATTTTACCGCAATTAGCGTTTCAAATTCTGAACAATTTAAAACTATAAAATTATTATTATTCCATGATGGTTTGTCAATTATAAAAACTTTAAAAGAAAGAAAATTTGCATCCAATGGTAGTGATGAAGAATTATCAAATGATTTAAATTATTTGGATGATATCTTGAATGAAATTGTTCATAATAAATTAACTTCTTTAGATGAATACTTAACTGAATTAGAAAATCCAGATTTAATAAGTTGGTCATCTCCAACCCATAAATCAAATGAATTTTGGTTACAAAATTCTGATAAATTTAAAGAAAATAACTATAAAATCGTTAAAAAAATGCTCGAAATCTTATCTGCTTCAAATTCAACCTCAGTTGCAAAAGTGATCCTTTTAAATGACTTACAATTTTTAATTAAAAATTTGGGTCAAGATTTAGTTACCTTCATCAATACCGAAAAATCAAGTGATTATAAATTATACATCATGGGTCTTTTGGATAATAATAACGGTGATAATGAATTAAAATATGAAGCTTTGAAAACTATCCAATTATTAGTTGGTCATAATTATTAGATCATAATTATCGATCATTAGATTGACACATCTCTCCGTTTCTTTGACTTTGTTTTTTTTTCTTCTATTATCTCCAGTTTCAATTAAACTTGATCCCGCCCTCTTAGATATCTTTTTTAAATCCTTTCATTATAATTTAGTTCTACAATTTAGTCAAAAGTACAGACATCTATAGCCGTCGTATGAACCTCCGTACATCTGCACTCTCGCTTATTATCTTCCGAGATATATGGCTTTTTCTTTGAGGAATTGGTTAATGCCCATAATAAACCCCGGAAGTTGAGTCATCTCTAGATAAAGGTTATTGTGATACATGATATGAGCTCCCTCACTATTGTAGTTAGAAGATCCTTACTCCGACGTTACATTAGCTGCAACTTTGCATGGAAGTCGTTTCCCTTCTTAATTTACTAACAAATTAAACAAAAAAAAAAAAAAGAAAAGAAAAGGTTTTAAAGCAGCCGTTTCCTTCTCCTTCTTCTTTATCAAACTTTAGTCTTTCATAACGTATAATTGCATTCTCCTGGTGCTTCGAGATAAAAAAAAATGATGGGATCAGTGATTGAAATGGCTCCGGTGCAACAATCTAGCACGAGATCTGGCCGGGAGTCATTTGATCGTATAGATATGGATGCAAGAATTGAAGAAGGCCAATTGTATCAGCAACAACGTACACGGAATAAGAATGACGAAAGCGAAACCAGGACTCGTAATTTGAATAGAGGGGTGGAAGATACTGAAGGATTGGATTATCCTGATGGTGGTTTCAAAGCTTACCTCGTCTTATTTGGGTGTTTTTGCGGCCTTACTGTATGCTTAGGCTTTATTAACAGTATTGGTGCTGTTTCGGGTTATTTGTCAATCCACCAGTTGTCAAACTTGCCAGCTTCCACTATATCGTGGATTTTTTCAATTTATTTATGTTTGGCATATGGAACAGGTATATTTATTGGATCTCTCTTCGATAAAAAAGGTGCTTTCAAAATTTTGGCATGCTCTACAGCTTTGATATTCTTGGGGCTAATGGCAACTGCAAATTGTGTTGAAGTTTGGCAATTCATCTTAAGTTTCATTTCTTTGGGGGTTGGTAACGGTATTGGTTTACCCCCTTTAGTAGCAGTAATTAATCAATGGTTTTTCAAGAAAAGAGGACAAGCAATTGGGATAGCAACCTGTGGAGGATCAGCTGGGGCTATTTTATTTACTCTTACGTTAAGACACTTGTATTTTGAATTCGGTTTCGTTTGGGCCATGAGAACAGTTGCTTTCATGTGTCTTACTCTCATGAGTATTGCAACTGCTCTCGCTAAGGAAAGAATTACTCGTGATCCTAAATCAAAACCAAACAGGCACCAACAACAAATCGATGATGAGATTGCTTTTGAAAAGAGTTTTTGGGATAGAGTTCTTCAAGCCTTGGATCCTCATAGATTGAATAATTTAGATCTTAAATTTTGTTTCTTAGTAACTGGTGCATTCATGGGAGAGTTGAGTTTGATTTTGACTCTTACCTATTTCCCTTCTTATGCCATTGCTCGTGGCTTTAGCGAATCCGATTCCTATTTACTTCTTACCGTATGGAATGCAACTGGTATACTTGGAAGATGGTTACCTGGTTATGTTTCTGATAAATTGGGAAGATTCAATGTTAATATCATTATGATTCTTGGTCTCAATATCTGCCTTTTCGTTATTTGGCTCCCATTTGGTGGCAAAGGCTTGAATGTTTTATACGCTTTTGCTGCATTGGGTGGCTTCTATTCTGCTAGTGTTCTTTCAATGGTTCCAACTTGTCTAGCACAAATAACATTAGCCAGCGAATTAGGTAAGAAATATTCAATTGTTAATGCTTTTATGAGTGTTGGTAATTTGGTAGTTATTCCAATAGGTGCCAGTATTATTAGTAAAGGATCAATCCACGATTATAATATGTTTGTGGTTTTAGTTGCTTGTCTTGCTCTCGGGGCCTTCATCTTTTGGACCTTGAGTAGATTTATGATTGTGGGTACTAAACTTAACATAAAAGTTTGAACACTTTTTCGGTTGTCTGGTTGCAAAATTGCCTTGAAATCTGGTATTCACTACTTATTTATTTCTCAATGTGTTTCGATACTTTAATTTATGTTTCCTATATAAGATATTTATAATACATGTATACATTAACTTCGTACTTAGATACTTTACATTTGTATCCATATAAATAACTTCAAGCATCAGCACGACTAGTGGATTCTCTCAATGGATGTTGTTGGGCATCATTGACAACCACAGGTGGTTGATTAGCATCGTTTGAATTACGTTGATTCTGAGCAGCTCTTCCTTGTCTTCTTTTTTCCATTACTAGGTCGAATTTCAATTCTTTTCTATCATATAAATGCCCCCACATAAAATAACCAATTGGGATATAAGCTAACAAGGTGGCCTTTATAAAAAATTCATGCCATTGAGGCTCAACAAATCCAAGACTAAGAAATATAATTACTAACTCACCAGTAAATGCAAGAGGGAATGTTAAGAAAAAGTTATGATACTGTGCCCAAAAAAGCCAATGGGGAGATCTTTGAGTTTTAACCTTGAATCCGTAGTAACTGAAATTAATCAAATATGTAATACACCACGAGAATATTATCAAAGAGTAAGATGTATGTTTGGCTATCTTTGGATGTGGAAATATGACCCCATAACAGATCCAGATCATTTTCACTGAATTGAAAAATGGCCAAAAGTCCTTCTTTGAGATGCTGGTATTAATCATCGACTTGTAAATAGCAAAACCAACAAATGGTAGTATCGCCACCACATGAAAGAAATCCGCTATGCCTCCTGGAAGAAACCTTCTACCGACTAATGGTAATAGTATAAGAAACCTTCCTAAACAACAAAACCATAGCGTAGTTGCACACACATTATAAAAAAATATGAACCTTAAGTTTGTAGGTAACGGGTATAAGTGGCCACCTCTAGGCATTCTTCTGTTCTTTTAAGCTAAGTTCAACGAAGAAGAAGGTGTAGATGAGTTTTCAATTAACATTAGTTGTTATTTTTCTCATTAGCGTGTTCACTGAGTAGCGAAAAATCACTAACAAAAAAAAAATTTCAATCTCGTGCTGAAAGATTCAGCATTGCAAAAGAGTCTCGATAACTCTACAAACTACACTAAAGATGAAGTTCGGCTTCTTTTGGATCACCATATTGTTGAGTGTTTTCTTGAAGGTGTCCGTTGCTGCTAATTGGAGTCCTCAAGATTATGAAATTTTCAGTTTAAATGATAAGATTAAACAAGATATTGGTCAGGACGTTACATTCTACTCCTGGTTGGGGTTATTGCAAGGCCCTAAGTCCACATTGCAAGAAATTACTAAAGCTTATAGAAAGAAATCACGTCAGTTGCATCCGGATAAGTTCACGGGTAATAAGAAGTTGAAGAAGACTGTTGAAGAAAGATTCCAAAGATTGTCTTTGGTTGGTAACATCTTGAGAGACCAATCATTACGTAGACGTTACGATTACTTCCTTGATAAAGGGTTTCCTAAATGGAAAGGCACTGGTTACTTCTACTCTAAGTTCCGTCCTGGTTTTATTTTGACTATTGGTGTTATTTTCATTTTAGTTGGAACTCTTCATTATATCTCATTGAAGATCAATAGAAAACAAGACTATAAACGAATTGCTACTTTGAAAGATCAAATAAAGACTCAGGCTTGGGGTTCACAGTTCCCTCCATCTGATGGATCAGACAGGAAAGTAATGAATGAAGCAACAGGCAAGCAGTTTCTCATCTCTGCCCAAGGAGTTGTTAACTTAATAGAAACGGATGAAAATAATCAACAATTCTTGATTCCAATCGATGAGTCTGAAATTAACGTGAACCCTGGCTTCAAAGAATCTTTGTTTTTCAAGCTTCCTTGTAATTTATGGAATTTTACTTTGGGTAAACTTACTGGTAAAGTAATTGATACAACCGTCGTTTTCGACAAGCCTGAGACTACAACTTCAGCAGAACAAACAGAAACCTCGAAGAGATCCAAGAAGAAAGCTCAAAAAGGTGATAAAAAGGAGCTTCCAAATGGTAAAGTTCTTTACGGAAGACCTTCAAATAAAGCAAGAAATAGGAAACAAAAATAAAACTCTAAAATCTGCTATCTTTTAAATGTGTAATTAAATATATAAGCTAGAGAATTTATACGGTGTAGTTTTAAATTTAGAAATTAATTAAGCCTCTCACAAAGTTACTGTGGTGACTTGAAGTATTTAACTTTTATATGCTATTAGAGATTGGTTTATACTTCCCATTAAGCATTATTAAGCTTAAAGGAAATCTATGTGATTTGCTTTTCCTGTTTTTTTATCTTTTTCTTACTGTTCCATGGTGGAATCTCTCGTTGAAAGAAAGTTATGAAGAAAGGTTAATTGTTATGTTTAGGAACTCTTCGTAATTCGTTACTATCGTTTTTCTGATCGTGGTCGTTAACGTCGTCATTATCTTCGTCTTCATTTTCTTCATCCGAGGAGCTTGACCCAGATAAGTTTTCAAGAAAATCATTTTCATGATATCTTTCTGTATTATCAAATTCATCGTCCAGGTTATCGTTATTTTCTAACTCTCGGTTTGGTGACATATTTTCAATTCTAACATCTGGAACTCTAGCTTCCTCCATTTGGTCATCATCTTCCTCGTCATGGAAATCATGTTGCCCGTCATTTATAAATGCATCATGATTATCTCTATCTCCTAAGATGATTGAGTGCTTATTATTGCCATTATTATGATCATACGATTCCAAATCAAGATATCCAACTGTAGAAGAATCAAACCCAAAAGAATCATGGTCACGTTCGGGCTTGTGATGGTGAGGATCCTCTTCATCCTCGTCATCTTGTTCAGCACCCAAGACCACGTTGTAAACTTCTCTTGTCTTCAAAAGAATATCATTCACGAACCAGTCCCACTTTTCTGAAGAAATAGCATTAACAATTATAGGAGAGATTAAGTCTGGTTTATAAAGAGACGTGAATTTGACAACTTCTTCACTTATTAATATAAGATGACCCATATAACCGGGCCTTGGGTCAGATGAATTTTGATATGAGTCAGCTATCAAATCAGTTAAATTGCATTGAGAATTATTGAATAAATCAACAATAAGAAAAGAGTTGTAAGAATTTAGTTTACCATTGAATATTTGCTGTATTAAATCAAAGACAACATTGTGGAAAAAGTTATGCCAAGGGTATTGAGTAAACTTCGAAATAATACTCGATAAAATTTTCAGATCGACAAGCTTGGTTTTAAAGTAATCACCTACGCAAGGATTTGACCTAATGCTTTTATCTCTTTCATCGCAGACAAATGGATTCTCAGGCGAAATACTAGGCTCATCGTCATCTGAGGCCTCTTCGTCTTCTAAAGCTTCGAGCATATACTTATAGTCATTTTCGTCGATTCCCAATTTTATGTCATCAGCCTTTTTATAGCTGGTTTCATTTTGTATATTATCTAATGAAATATCATCTAGTCCACTAGTAACATCCTGAATGGGACTATCTGTGGCGTCTTGATTCACAGTTATTAAAGGTTCTTCCAATGCTGCTTTCAATCTTTCAGTCTGTTGTAATCTTACACGATCTCTGATTGAGATCACGCTCTTAATTCTTTTTGAATTCAATAAAATCATATTAGAACAATGTAAAAGTTCTGCAATAAGCTCCGAAAACTTGAACTTTGTGAATCCTAGAATGTTTGAGTTTTTGTCAACTCTAGAGGGGACTGACGGCTTGAGCTCCATTAATTCAGAAAATTTATCCAAATTTTCTGAAAACAATTTCAACATATCTCCTAAATATATTGGGTCTCTAGGACCAGGTGGGTTCTGGTCAAAATCTTTAAGCCATTGATACATAACATAAGAATTGATTTCTCCACCACCATTACCATCATTATTGAGCATTGAACTGTAGGAACCGCAATTTAGATCATAATCAGAGTTGTTTTTTCTTATCAATTCAATTATTATTCCAACACAATTATTGATACCGTGTTTATTTGTCTGAAAGGTTGAGCCATAAGATGATACTTTGTATAGCATAATATCATTTATCATAGTATTAATGATTTCTGGAGATACTAGTTCCCTTGTTAATTGGTTTGGACCAATGTTTGTTTCTAAAACAACCGCCAAAGCAGTATTAGAAGAAATAGTGACCAAGGCTTTTATGAAATCGGTAGCAGCAGTTTGTTTGAAAAAAAGTTCATGGTTTGGGATATTAGAAGAAGATTCGACAAATTGTGAAGGGTGAGGTTTTAGAATATCTATAAGTTTTGGTATTAATTTTTGCAGATGTAAGGTTTCAAGGATTCCAGTTGGCGATTCTTGTTTATCAGTTTGTATTATTCTTAAAAAAAAGTCCATCAACATTGGAATTTCAATTTTATTCAAAAAGGTGTCAACCAAACCTTTCTGGCGTCGAATGAAATTTAAGAATTCTATACTATTTGTATCCATCAATTGATCTAATATGTGAACTAAATAAGACACTGACGGTGAGCTTTCTTGTAAATTTTCCAACAGTAAAATCAGCCATAATTTTTCAATAATGATTGGAGTTTCTAGAATTCTGTTCAGAATAACCCATAAATCAATTGATAAAATATCTGATGAGGCTTGGATAATACGTCTTTGTTTATCTTCACTCGATTCATCCTCACCATCTTTTTGGATTTAGAATCAGTATCAGCATCATCTTTATCTTCAGCTTGATCAATTTCAACGTCATCGTCTGAAGTTATTTTGAGCATTATTTCATCATTTCCTAAAAGCTTATTCAATTCTTGCTCTTCTTTTAAAGTCAATTTATGAAAAAAATCAACACTGTCAACTAAATTATCCAAAAATCCACTTAATATATGAGGCTGAAGAAGAATTTCTATGAGTTTTGCTCCACGGGCATCTTTGCTATTATTAGTATTACTAAAATCGGTATTTGAGGAAGTTAAAGAAGCAGTATCCGAGTTAAAAGAATTATTTGAGTCAGCTTGTTGCAGAAATTGAAATTTGGATAATTATTACTATAATTTCCTTTGATGTTATGAAGTTCACTTATCAATTCCTGCAGAAGAACAGCATCTGTTAAAAGATCATCCACCGAAATAGAAGATAGATCTTGAACAGAATCTAAATACTTTTGGAGCTGACTATTACTATTGAGAGAATTGGAAAACGGCCAAAACGACATGATTCTTCCTGTTTATTTTTCACCGTAAGCAGCCTATTAATTGGTCAAATAAGTCTCTATTATAGATTACGGTCAAATCCGAAATCTTTGTTTTTTTCTTTCAAAACAATTTAGCAAATATTGAATTCCAAATACTGAAACCACTATTTAGCTAATTGAATCACTTAATGAACTTGATCTTATTACTCGACACTTACCGTCCAGTTCTGATTATTTTTATGGGTGCTCCGCTTGTCTTCAGGAGATCTCGCAAACACTGAATCGGTAAGTAACAAATTATTTGAGTAACAACACTGAAAACTCAATGTGTCTGTACTTGGAGTTGGAGAGGCTGATCACGTTTGATTTGATTCAATCAGGGTCTATTGAAGTATGAACCAATTCAAGATAATTAATGGATTTACTCACTCACTGGAAAAAAAGGTAGTGACAGCTACAAACGTTCACGAGCCTTCTATTTTTTTTTTTCCTTTGTTTCGGTGACTTTGATTTCATCACTGACATTTGGCGATACTTCTTTTAATATAGTTTGAGTGCTATGGCATATAAAGCTGGTTAGGGGAAAGATTGCTACAGTGGTGTTCTATTGAGGTTGTAGGTTTAGAATTCGAGTGGGTGTAGGAAAACTATATATTTTACTAAGACCTTAGAGGAGTTATACTTGCTTTAATGCATTTACTCTTCAGCTAAGGACTCGACTTCTTAATCATCTCATCACACATACTAGGCATAGGAGTTTATCATTTTATTACCGACGTCTCGAACTGTATTGGCACAGCTTGAGGCATTATGACGAAGCCATTCTTCGATTGTCATGTTTTCTTCTTCTTCGGGCATGGCAGCAATAAAATCAGTGATTTCTCCTTCGATATCA
Organism: Cerrena zonata; assembly: GCA_038087015.1. Lineage (NCBI taxonomy): Eukaryota > Fungi > Basidiomycota > Agaricomycetes > Polyporales > Cerrenaceae > Cerrena > Cerrena zonata. The sequence continues at coordinate 14,115 of JASBNA010000045.1, read as the reverse complement.
TTGTAGAGTCCATACTTTGATGTTGGCAAACTTTCAAGATATTTGACGGTATCAGACATGGTCAGTAATTCATCTTCGAACAGCTCAAGTGTGAATCGCTTTGGCTTTATGTTCTTAGGTGGTTGTGAGGGTTCTTTCCTCTTTTCGGGTGTACTCGATTCGACTCCGAAGAGATTCTGGTGGTCAAATGACAAGTTTCTGCTTTTAACAGTAGAATCACTTGCTAAAGCAGGTACTTCTTGTCTTTCTGCCTCCTTTGGGTTCAAATGTTCATTGTTCGATCCATCAATATGTCTATCGAAACCATTTTGCAATTTATCCACTGGTTCAATCTCCACCTTATCTTCATCTTTTTTAACTTGAGTTATTTCTCGTGATTTATGGATTCCCTCTTCTTTGCTTTTTGTATATTAGCTTGGTATTCACTTGTAGTATCTTCTTTTGTACTATTTTCTTTGATATCATCCTCTTTTGATATAGCTTTTGAAATCACTTGCGAATTATCTTTCGAAGTAACACCTTTTGGTGTATTTTTCTCTGTAGTATCTTTTTCTTTGGTATTTCCTTCTGGTATTGATTCTTTTGTACTCTCTGATTTCAAAGTATTTTCTTTTGTTATTAAATCATTTGGTTTCTTATTATCGAAACTCTCCCTAGTAATCTCCTCTGCATCGCTCTCTTCAACAATCTCGTCTCTATGCATATTTTCATCATGATCGTCATTCTTAGAAGGCTGGAGTTGATTTTTTTTCACAACAGTGACCATTTCTGGTTGGTTTAATTGATCAGTTTCTTTGCTTGTTGATACCTGTGGGTTGGAAAACTCTGTTTTGAACTCATTCATGTCATTAACGTATTCCTTATACACTGACGGCGAGATTGATCTAGAAGGTGAAATTGAACTCCTGGAACTTACTGGAGAACTTGAAGTATTATAATCATCTTCTTGTTTCTTCCGATTATCCTCTCGTCTGTTATATACTGGTTGATTATTTTCAGATACTTCTTCATCGCCCTTTATGCTATGTGTTAACCCTTGTTCTTCTATTTCGATATCCAGATCCTCCACAAGAGTAAGCGGTTCGAGAAAGTTTTCCTTAAAGGTCTCTTTTGTATCAGTGCTTGCTTCTTTGTGATCCCCTTCTAGAGTTGCAGGTGGCTTATATTTTTCAATATTCTCAATATCAGTAGACCCAGAAATATTAGACGGTAAATGATCGGGAATGGGGGATGAATCTCCATTGACAGCTTCATGGTAGATTGAATCCTCTTCCTTTTCTTCTGACTGAGATTCTTCCCAGTCTGTAACTTCTTTCCTAATATAATCGGACTCAATGATATGACGGTCTCCCAATTCCATATGATCGTTACCACTAGAATGTCTATTTTGGTTAAAATCTTTGATATTTCTATTCAATGGCTTGTCTTCTTCTTCTTCAATATTCAAATCACCGTCATTAAATAAGATGTCATTTGAGCCGAATTCTTTTTCTTGTGCTTTGGTAATGTCTTTTTTGTTTAAATCATTTTCATCTCTTTTTGGATGGTTGAGTGGACTTGCACTCTTTTCTGAGACGTTCTTGTGGTAAGCAAGACTTTCTTTCTTTTTAGTATCTTTATTAGACACTCTTGAGGCTTTGTTTCTGACATCTTCTGAACTCAACCTTCTTTTTCTTTTTGGTTGAGGTTTGACTTGTTCAACTTCATTGTTAAAGACATCATCTCTGGCATCAGACGTATTCCCAAAGAACCCATTTGAAAAAGAAGCATCCAATATATTCTGATTGCTTTGTGATTCGCCTTTTCGGATCTTCTCTTTACTATTTACCTTCTCTTTGGCCCTTCGAACATTATATTCGGCCCTTGGTTTCGAAGGAATGATAGCATTGTCCCTTTTCAAATTGGTATTCGTCAGTGGCATTAGAACAACTTTTGGTCTATCATCCATTTCGTGAAAGTCAACGTGACCTTCATCATAGTCACCAATGTTTTGATTTGATGTATCAAAAAACTGAGGAGACGGTGATTGTGCAAATTTAGATAGCTTTAATTTTTTCTTCTTTTTCGATGGCTTCTCTAATGCTTCATTATTACCATTACCTTCATTAGAAATTGACTCAGCTCTTTTCTTCTTGCCTTTTGTCTTTTTGGGTTCCTTTTCGATAGTTTTGGCCCTTGATGTACCTTTCTTCTTCTTCGCTTGAGGAAATTTTGAGGAATTATTCTCTGCATCATTTGGTGGTTCCTTAAGGTTGGGTATTTCCGAATTATTGGGCATCTCTGATTCTTTAACGCCTTTTTTGGTTTGGGTATCACTTTCAGTCGATGCTTTTAACTTACTTGACAGAGATGACTTGGAATTTGATGTATCTGGGTTTACTTCAAGTAGTGTGTATCGGCTCCTAGTCCTTCTGGAAATAGATACGCTACTGTCTTTAGATTCTTTCGAAAGCTCTTCGCTAATCCCTGTGATTTTTATATGGGTTGTAGGCTCAAAATCCAGCTCCTCTGTAAAATCCACCTTATAAGAATCGTCGTCACTTTGAGTTATATTAATATGCTCTTCATTAGAGAACGCTTCTTGGGGTATTGAGTAAGAATCTAAGCTTATCAGGTCTAGGTCAAGATTTCTAGTGTCTATTTCATGTTGTTCAAATTGGACCTCTGGTTCCTCTTTTGTACTTTCATTCGGGCTATTGGTCTCATTTAATTTAAAAGTATTCCTAGTTCTCCTTAGGTTTCTCGAATTCTGGGAAAGCTGATCATCATCGGGTAGACTATCAGACGTGGATTTGTTCATTATTTCATTGGTTTTTGTCGGCTCGATCAAAGGTTCTTGAGAAGTATTATTCTCCGCCATGCCTTGGTCACTATCAATACCCTGAACATTTTCGTCATCTGGCTCAATCCTTCCCAAACTTTTATTCTTTTTGGTCTTTTGATATCTATCCGCTTTTTTATTCGTTTTTCTTGATGTACTGCTTGGGGATCCTTCCTTAGAACTAAAGGTATCTGGTGATGAATTTATCTTTTCCGTGACTTTTTCATCGATTGATGTATCTTTCTTAAGCAGTATTTGGCTTTTCTTTTCTGTCTTTTTCTTTGATTTATTTGAATTAATGCCTGCATTATCATTCTCTTTATCATGGTATTTTTTTAAGAAATAGCAGTTGCCATTCAGATTAGAAATATGTTCTTGTATTGGATCATCTTGTTCATCCCAATGATCTAGACAACAATCACAATACATACAAAAAACTCTATCATTTCCTGCCTCTATTGGAGAATAGTAAAATCCAGATTCAGAAAGGGATTTACTAGTTACTTTTGGCCTCGAAACTAAATTATCGAATTTCCAGTAATTTTTATAAGTCTTTCGTCTCATATCAATGGATTCTTTTGTCAAAGGCTCTCTGATTGATTTTCTTGTTTGAGAAGACCAAAATTCGTCTTGATTGTCGTCTGCAAGAAAATTGGCAAATGAAGAAACAATCACAGACAATGCACAATCTGGATTATTCAGAAGGTGATATTTTGATATGTTATCAACCTCATTTATGTTGTGTTCTTTTTTACCACAGCATACACATGTTACTTGATCCAAGTTTTTAAGTGATGGAGTAAAGAAGAAGCCGTTATCCACTAGATTCAAAATATCAGGCTTGTCGTTAGTCCAGTCTTTGACTTGGGTCGATCCCGAAACTTTCACACTTCTTGTAAATGTCTCAAACCTATTGGTTCTATATTGCATATTAATGGGGATTCTTGGTGGCATTTTTCTATTAACATAGTAGTATCAACTCAAATTACGCGTCAGTCTGTGGTGCTGCTCTAATATCTCCTCCAGGATAAAATTTAGTACAATTAGAACTTCATAAATGGTTCCCTTTAAGATTCGTTTGTCAAAGGGGAGTCTATAATGCCTGTTATTGAATGAATGTTAGAAAAATAAAGAAATTAGTTTAAATCATGTATAAACAAGTTGTATTTGTTTCTGGTATTGATATTTTTTTTTTTGCTTCTCATCATTCTCTAGTAGTGGAAAATGGAGTTTTAGAAATAATGAATTGTAAGATTAAAACTACAGCTGTTTCTTTATATTTATAAACAAATCTTTATTAATTTTACAGTAAATAATTCTAATTAAATGAGAAGGGATTAAAAACAAGATTCAATTAATGAACAACAGAGAACAGAGAACAGAGAACAGAGAAACAGAACATTAATAAACCATATTTTTAATGAAATCATCAATGATGACGAGCTTCTTAAGCAGAACAGTGACTTGGCCAGCAGAAGTTTGGTAAGACATTAGTACCAGTTTTCCATTCGTTCAAAACGGAGGTATCAAATTGAGCATCAGCTTCAGTAGAATTACCTGAAGCGTGTTCTAAGCATCTTTTTTCAACTTTGATATTGTTTTGTTTCTTTGAAGTAGTACCAAAATCTTTTGAGAAGGTGTATTCATAAGTGGTATCAAAGTATTTACTCCAGAGAGAATGTAATTCACTTGCATCTTGGGCAGTCCAATCAAATTTGATGGCAAAGTCATCTGGTAAACAGTAAAGATTGTTGTGTTTAGATGCTTTAACTAAAACAGTAGAAGACCATTTAGCAAAGTTATCAATCTTACTGTTGGAACTACCATCCCATAAGAGTTGGTCAGAACCATCAGCACCGACACCAGCAACAGAAAGAGATTTCAATTCATCTTGGAATTTAGCAAAAAGTTTAGCAGCTTCAACAGTTTCGAAGTTAACAGTAACTTTAAATAAATCACCTTCAACCCAAGCAACATCAGAAACAGTGAATGCAGCTCTTGGAACAGATCCAGTAAATTTACTTAAAATGCTTTGACCAGCACCAGAAACACCGCTTCTAAGTTTTTCAAAGAAGCCAACGTCTCTTTTTAAAACAGATGCTCCAGCTTCAGCTCCGACATCAGCGGTACTACCTAAAACATCGGCACCAAGACCGCCAGCAATACCAGCGCTAGCTAAAGATCTCTTTTCTTCATCTCTTTTTAAGATAGAACCACCAGCACCAATACCAGCCTCGGCAGAAACAGCTCCTAAGATATCAGCATCAGCTCCAATGCCAGCAGCACCATCGAGTAAGTGTCTCTTCAAGATAGATCCACCAAGACCAGCTCCAACGTTGGCAGTGCTACCTAAAACATCAGCGCCAATACCAGCAGCAATACCACCGCTAGCTAAGGATCTTTTGACGTAGTCTTCATCGGATTCACCATCTTCTCTCTTTAAGATAGAGCCACCAGCACCAATACCGGCACCAGCAGAAACAGCTCCTAAAAGATCAGCATCAGCTCCAATGCCAGCAGCACCATCGAGTAAGTGTCTCTTCAAGATAGATCCACCAAGACCAGCTCCAACGTTGGCAGTGCTACCTAAAACATCAGCGCCAATACCAGCAGCAATACCACCGCTAGCTAAGGATCTTTTGACGTAGTCTTCATCAGATTCACCATCTTCTCTCTTTAAGATAGAGCCACCAGCACCAATACCGGCACCAGCAGAAACAGCTCCTAAAAGATCAGCATCAGCTCCAATACCAGCAGCACCATCAAGTAAGTGTCTCTTTAAGATGGAACCACCAAGACCAGCTCCAACGTTAGCAGTGCTACCTAAGACATCGGCACCAATACCAGCAGCAGCAGCACCACTGACTAAAGATCTTTTAGCGTAGTCTTCATCAGATTCGCCATCTTCTCTCTTTAAGATAGATCCACCAGCTCCAATACCGGCACCAGCAGAAATAGCTCCTAAGATATCAGCATCAGCTCCAATACCAGCGGCACCGTCGATTAAGTGTCTTTTCAAGACAGAGCCACCAAGACCAGCTCCAACGTTGGCAGTGCTACCTAAAACATCAGCGCCAATACCAGCAGCAATACCACCGCTAGCTAAGGATCTTTTGACGTAGTCTTCATCAGATTCGCCATCTTCCCTCTTTAAGATAGATCCACCAGCTCCAATACCGGCACCAGCAGAAATAGCTCCTAAGATATCAGCATCAGCACCAATGCCAGCAGCACCATCAAGTAAATGTCTTCTCAAGATGGAACCACCAAGACCAGCTCCAATGTCAGCAGTGTCACCTAAGATGTTAGCGCCAATACCAGCAGCAGCAGCACCACTGACTAAAGATCTTTTAGCGTAGTCTTCATCAGATTCACCATCTTCTCTCTTTAAGACAGATCCACCAGCTCCAATAGCGGCACCAGCAGAAATAGCTCCTAAGAGATCAGCGTTAGCTCCAATACCGGCAGCACCTTCAAGCAAGTGTCTCTTTAAGATAGATCCACCAAGACCAGCTCCAACTTCAGCAGTGCTACCTAAGACATCAGCGCCAATACCAGCAGCAATGCCACCACTAGCTAAAGATCTTTTTTCTTCTTCTCTCTTTCTTTGAACCATGTCTTCAACAGCAGCAGTACCATATGCTTTTTCTAATTGTCTCTTTAATAATTTACCATCTTCGGTATCTCTAGTTGCAACATCGGTAATTTGTTCGTAAAAAGAACGAGAGTTAAGGTCAATACCAAGGTCAGCTAATTGTCTTTTTAAAACAGTGACTTCTTCGTCATCACCAACTGACAGGGTTGCACCTCTTTTCAAAATGGAACCACCAAGACCAGCTCCAACTTCAGCAGTGCTACCTAAGACGTCAGCGCCAATACCAGCAGCAATACCACCACTAGCTAAAGATCTCTTCAATACAGATCCACCAGCACCAATACCGGCACCAGCGGAAATAGCTCCTAAGAGATCAGCATCAGCTCCAATACCAGCAGCACCATCAAGTAAGTGTCTCTTTAAAATGGAACCACCAAGACCAGCTCCAATGTCAGCAGTGTCACCTAAGATGTTAGCGCCAATGCCAGCAGCAGCAGCACCACTGGCTAAAGATCTTTTAGCATAATCTTCATCAGATTCACCATCTTCTCTCTTTAAGATAGATCCACCAAGACCAGCTCCAACGTTAGCAGTGCTACCTAAGACATCGGCACCAATACCAGCAGCAGCAGCACCACTGACTAAAGATCTTTTAGCGTAGTCTTCATCAGATTCGCCATCTTCTCTCTTTAAGATAGATCCACCAGCTCCAATACCGGCACCAGCAGAAATAGCTCCTAAGATATCAGCATCAGCTCCAATACCAGCAGCACCATCAAGTAAGTGTCTCTTTAAGATAGATCCACCAAGACCAGCTCCAATGTCAGCAGTGTCACCTAAGATGTTAGCGCCAATACCAGCAGCAGCAGCACCACTGACTAAAGATCTTTTAGCGTAGTCTTCATCAGATTCGCCATCTTCTCTCTTTAAGATAGATCCACCAGCTCCAATACCGGCACCAGCAGAAATAGCTCCTAAGATATCAGCGTTAGCTCCAATACCGGCAGCACCTTCAAGTAAATGTCTTCTCAAGATGGAAGCGTCAGCACCTGCACCAAGAGCAGCGCTGCTACCTAAAACATCGGCACCAACACCACCAGCGATACCAGCACTAGCTAAAGATCTTTTAGCATAATCTTCATCGGATTCACCATCTTCTCTCTTTAAGATAGATCCACCAAGACCAGCTCCAACGTTAGCAGTGCTACCTAAGACATCAGCACCAATACCAGCAGCAATACCACCACTAGCTAAGGATCTTTTGACGTAGTCTTCATCGGATTCACCATCTTCTCTCTTTAAGACAGATCCACCAGCACCAATACCGGCACCAGCAGAAACAGCTCCTAAGAGATCAGCATCAGCTCCAATACCGGCAGCACCTTCAAGTAAATGTCTTCTCAAGATGGAAGCGTCAGCACCTGCACCAAGAGCAGCGCTGCTACCTAAAACATCGGCACCAACACCACCAGCGATACCAGCACTAGCTAAAGATCTTTTAGCATAATCTTCATCGGATTCACCATCTTCTCTCTTTAAGATAGATCCACCAGCTCCAATACCAGCACCAGCAGAAATAGCTCCTAAGAGATCAGCGTTAGCTCCAATACCAGCGGCACCGTCGATTAAGTGTCTTTTCAAGACAGAGCCACCAAGACCAGCTCCAACTTCAGCAGTGCTACCTAAAACATCAGCGCCAATACCAGCAGCAATGCCACCACTAGCTAAAGATCTTTTGACGTAGTCTTCATCGGATTCACCATCTTCTCTCTTTAAGACAGATCCACCAGCACCAATACCGGCACCAGCAGAAACAGCTCCTAAGAGATCAGCATCAGCTCCAATACCAGCAGCACCATCAAGTAAGTGTCTCTTTAAGATGGAACCACCAAGACCAGCTCCAATGTTAGCAGTGCTACCTAAGACATCAGCATCTGCACCGGCAACGATTCCACCGCTAGCTAAGGATCTTTTGGCGCCAGCACCAGAAGAGGATTCTAAAACGTGATGATTTGATTCACCATTCAAATCAACAGATTCACCGACTTGAACGATATCTTGACCTAAACAGTAGGAGTTTGAAGGTTGGTCCTTGGCTAAGTCAGCATAGTCTTCATTCAAGAATCTATTGTTAGCATTGACATTAGTTAAAAAGGAGGCAGAGGCTAAGGCCACAGTAACTGCAGTAGATTTGGAGAAAATCATTGAGTAAAACTTTCGCGATTAAAAATTGACTGAAAGGGAAAAAAAAAAAACGATTTTTTGAGACAAAACTTTTAGATTGCAAAAAAAATTTAAGGGACCAAAAAAAGTAAGAAAGATTATTTTTAAGATCCAGACAAGTTATTATTCTGTTAAATTAAGAAGTAATTAAGAGAATAAAACGAGGGAATGGGAATGAATTAAATTCAGCACTAGAAGAAAAGATTCAGTGTAGAATAAGAAAATTAATGAATATTAACGGAAGAATTAAAAAGAATTATTAATTATTAATTTTTTTTAATAGGTAAAGGTTGTTCTCTGTTATACCTTTATAGATATCTCTGTAAAAAAAAAAGTTTTCTCTGTAATGAAAAAAAAAGAAGAAAAGGAAAGAAATCAAATGAATTTAAACTGGCGAAATCAAAGGATTATAAAACATTTTTTATTAGTAGACGGTTCTTGCTAATGCTAATTACAGCTAAATAGAAATTTAAATCGTTTTTGTAATGGTTTTGATTGTTTCCAGAAGTTTTATTTTTCTAGATTCATTAAGCTTAACAATTGAAAGGAAATTTCAAATAAAGAGAACTGCAAAAAAAAAAAAAAAAAAAAAAAAAAAAAAAAATTCAACAAGGGAAAGGAAGCATGCTGGGATAACCAACAATAGGATGCAGCACCAGATATAAGGGAATATACTGTTACCAATTATAGAGGGTTCCTTCAGCATGTTTGCTTTGAACTCGAAAATTGAAGTGAGCCACACAATAAAGAAAAGAAACCCCGGTTAGTGGAAAGAGCTCATATATTATGACGAAGTAGATTTAATTATGTTGCATGAGCTGCGTAAAAAATACTAGGAATTAGAAGATATAATGGAATAAATCCATGAAATTAATAAGATAAAATCCGACAGGTTCACGTTTGCTTGTTGCACATCCTTCTTGGGTAGCGGATTGTTAAACCCTTGAACAATCGACTAGTCAAAAAACAAAAAAAAAAAAAAAAAAAAAGAGAGAGAACAATGCAACCTCAATAGGTGAAATAAATAACAACCAATACAATAGCAATTGGAAGAAACTCGACTCATCTACGAAGCTATCGACTGACGGTAGTGGTACTCGAAAGCACGGAGCAAATTGGAGTTAAAAGAAGAAATAACATCAGTTAAGAGGCTCAATGAAATAGACTGCAAATTTGCGCAATTGAGGAGCTGCAATACGTTATCGGAAACATGAAATATTGAAAAAAAAAAAAATATATGGCAAATACACCCTTGGTAAAAGGTACTTCTGGGGTGATGCGGGTGTGGTGGTCTCATGCGTAATTTCATACATGTCTGAGTCTTATGGACTTTAGTAATGGTCTATCGTGTTCCCAAAAAAAAAAAAAACAGGTTGCACATACGTTTCTAAACACAAAATTATTGATGAAGTAAAAGCCTTCTTCACTTCAAAATAGTGGCACAATAACTAAAAGCCAGTGCAGGTAATCTCCCTTGACGTTTAAAGTTGGTTATAATTACTATAAATCATGTTTGTAGCTCCTTTTTGATTGTTAGCATTGCATCATCACCCATGTTTCTCTTAAGTTTAGCACGTTTTATATTTCAGGATGCTGTTGATTCGCTAATTATTTCTTTACAACCATACCTACAAGAGCCAAAAATATCTTTGGGTAAGTATGTTTCCTCATCACCTTATTCTCCGTGGTTCAAGGTTCATGAATTTGTTTGTAATTACTCGAATCATAAAGTCGGCTTTTTCACTCTCGGTTTTTTGTTTTTTTGCATCCGTAATTTTATTACGCACTTACTTATACTAATTAGTTATCATTAGTTATTACTTTAATTGATCGTTGTAGTTTTCAGCTTGGCACCGGTAGTACCTGACGGGTTGATTAAAGCTGGGTCTAATCTTTGTCATTGGTTATGGATATCTTCCTTCAACAAATGGAATTAAATTAAACAAATGAAAATCAGTTTTAACGAAATCAAACTTTGAGAATTACAAACGACGCGAATCTCGAGGCTTGATTGTTACAGCATTCTTTATCCATCTAATTATAACTTCAATGGATTATTTTGAATTCTTTGCTTTTGATAATGGTGAATCGTAATTCGTCGTTGTAAATTTATCGTTGCAAATTGATTGGCTCAACCGGTAAAACTCTCTTATCAATAAGTTTGACAGGCTGAGTTACAAAATGTCTTGTGAGTCGCCTCGCTCTCATTTTATCTCTACCTACATTATCAGATCCAAGTGGTGTCACAGTTAAACGTATATTTTTGCGTGAAAGTATAAGTCCAGGTAGCACCTCTACGCCCAAATTTCAATTCCCTTTGATATCTCCTTGAATAGTTTAAAACATCAACATGTATAACGCCAATTTTTGAAAACCCTTTGTTTTGAAGGGACCTTGTTCAACCCACACGACTCCCTTTAACAAAGAAACTAAACTTGAACATATTTCATAACTGTTATTCTTTGTGAGCCATGTTCTTTCCTATCTCTACTGCCTTACTCGGCCTTACTCGGCCTTACTCATTGGTGTGCACCACCCTTTGAGTAGTTATCTCCTAGTAGGGTGGTTTTGCCCAATAAGGTAGTCTTATTCGATTCAGTCTTGTGGTCTTGTAATTCTACCATTGGCTAACGATGGGACCCATACTTTATTCTTAGAAATATTGCTTTTCTATTGTAATCAACAAACAAAATAACGAACAAATAGAATAAACTAATTTCAAATAACTTACAATATTTTTATTGTTTAAATTTTATATCTCTCATAGAGTAAAAGGGTCCAAAACCAAATAATCACAACTAAACTTTGTTAAATATTTGTAGTGAAAGAGTCATTTCCTTTTAGGATGATTTTATTTCCAAATGGTTCAACAGTGTTTCGTTTATTCCTATATTCCAATTTTGGCTCAAATTAAGTCTGTTTAAGTTTACCGTTTGGAATCCGTTCAAGACAGAATGACCAAAAATATTTCTTAATTCCTTATATGGACGTTATTCTTGATTTCAAACTACCTCTTAATTCCTTATATGGACGTTATTTTTGATTTCAGACTACTTCTAGTTAGTTAAGATTGTATGTTGAATATTTTTTGTTCCTCTATAGGGTTGATTTGCCGCATGATTATCAACCTTCGGCTCGATATATTGCTGTTCCACTCTTAATCCTACTACTATTGTTTGAATAAAGGTGTAAATCCCCAGAGGACTAGTGAAAAAGAAAAAAGAAATTGCAGCTTAAGTACAGAGACCCTTAAAATTATTTTGCCATGTCAATCTTACCCCTTTATGTATAATGCACCTTCATTGGCACCGATTAGCATCTTATTTGCATCGTATTGACCTTATTTTCACCTCAAACCCTGAAATCTTTACATCGTTTTATTTTTACCTCATGCAATAAAATAAGTGCTTATTTTAAGGGGTGCTATTAACTCTACTACAAAAATTAAACCCATACTCTCACCCCAACCAAGTGGTTGTCCCTTCGTAAAATATTGTAGGGATATCGAATAATCATTGGAGTAACTATCAGTTGTGTACATGATTATTCTTTCCAGAGTGGGGGTATATTTCAATACTTCTCCTACAGTTGAGAAGCACTTTGTTTTATTATTATATGCTTGCTTCCAGAAAGCTTTAATAATGACGTATTGATTCATACACTGTTTCATCTGATGTAAAAATTAAAAGTCGGAAATTTGCATCCAAAATTTGAGCCATGGCTCTGTAAGCAATTTAACTTTTCCGTCCATTAATTGATTTGTATGCTAGTGAACTTTTCATTTCTCATCATGTTTCAAATTTGACAACTTTCTTGTAAGCACGAGCAAGTTTGTAGGTCCAGTTTTAAGCCAACAATAAGTCTTAGTATATTATTCAATTTCTTTAACTTTTTGCATTTTTTTTCAATTTTTCAGGATTTCAGAGGTGATGGTAGTAATAATTATGATGAAATTTGTAATTTTTCGGCAAAAATTCAAAAACTCCTTCTTTTCTTAAAAATTTCTTGAAAAATTCTTTTCTTTACATTACTACTTACTACGGGTGTGGCTTTAAAGGATAAGTCTTAGAATTGGCTGTGAAGGGCAGCAGCAGCAGTTGTCCAATACAACAAAAAATGTACGGGTCAAAAAGTAAGTATATAATTTACTCGTACTCGCAGTAACTTAAGTCACCCGAGATGAAAAAAAAAAGTAGCTAAAAGATGAAAAATCATCCATTTAATAGATCAACCCATATAGTTAAACTAGCCATGATAACCAAATATTTTTCTAAAGTTGTGGTGAAATTCGATCCTTTCAAGGCCAGTGCGAAGCCTGCTAGGCTTTTCCTTTCGAGTATTCCATCGTCGATGAGAGGAGCATGTATAATAAATCATAAAGTTTTATCTAAAAGTTCTCCAGCTAGCGAAGTACCAATAATTGAAGTTACTTATAAAGATAAACATGTTTTAAAAGTTGATCCAGAAAAAATGAAGTTCGAAGAAGTTAGAGATCAATTTGATATTCATTCAAGAAAATTATTACTTCAAGATGCAATTTCCGAATAATCTATATATCTATTTTCAAATCTCTTTAATTCTATGTACATATATTTCTTAATAAACTTTCTGCAATATCAGTTGATGTAGTATTAAGAAGTAATGATTGGTGGGTTTTCGAGTATTTCAAATTAAAAGCACCATTCTTATCACCTTGATTCTTTTTATCGATAATTTGCATTTGAATCCATTTCATAACCGTTTTATACCATTTGAGTAACCCTTGACAGGTTATATAAGAATCTTGGAAAGGAATACGGTATTCTTTCCGACAAAGTAGTTTCGGTATATCGTTATCATTATAATGCTTAATTGAACGTAATTTAAATCTACCCGAAGATGAAGCGGATCTAAATCCAACTATAATTTTATTCGAATTGATCAACCTCGTTTGACACCAACTAACCAATAATTTTTTAGCTAGTTTACTAGGTGATGATTTATAATTATGAGTTTTCAATTCAATATAATCTCCATTAGATTGAGAATCAATTTCTGCAGTAATTAAGATATTCAAATCATTAATCGTTTGATTTATTACTGTATAATAAGTTGAATCATCTGATTGATTATTTGTCATCAATTCTTCAAATTTAAACCCACTATATGCAACTAAAGTATCATTTGTTGTTGTTTCATCCCATTTATAATCAATGATGATATCATTATCTTTATAAATAACGTTAAATTCACATTCTTGTTCAGTTAAAGGAATTAACATTAGTATCATTAAATTTCTTCTTATTGAAACTATTCTGGGTACTTCACTCCCGGGTATTTGATTTAATACTTGAAATAAATCGTTTAATTGATATATTTCTTCATTTGGGCTCGGCCTATAGTATTGAAATCCTTGGCTTAAATCTGATCCAATGATTTTATCATAATTCAAAGTTTTAAGTGCTGATTTATCATTCAAAATAAGGTTATTATCAAT